>CM029280.1:29548757-30023757 GCA_016920895.1 Vaccinium myrtillus | reverse complement strand
GTTGGATATCCAAACACATCGAGATATCTAACCGGAGAATTTGTTCATCTCCAGTTGTACATCCAACTGAATCACTTTTTTACATTTTTAGATTATATACTAAGTCTTTGTCAATCAGATACAGTATCAAATTCAATTCTTAAAAAAATGAATGATAGATCCATAGTTCAATAATTATTTTTCGGAAAAGGCTACAATACAAACCTTTATTTGGGCGTTTATGATACGCATTCTTATAAAAGTTACGAATCAATTACCTCTTATTAATAAAAGTCACAATTTTTTTTATAAAAGTTACGAAACACTAAATAATGTGACGATTGTCAATGACGTGACACAATATGGATCATACAATAGGTGCAAATGGTACACATATTTATTGGGTGTGTATTATAACCATTCCCTATCATCCACATTGTGGACAAAAAGACGTTACTCCTATTTCAGTCTCACGACGAGTGTGGATGCCAATTTATGACTCCGTTTTTGTACTGAGGATATTCCTTGAGATTTAGTTTAGAAGATGATGACTTTGATCGTATTCCGTTGAATGTTGACTTTCAAATGTTTATTCTCTTTCATCACTATTATTTTAGCGTAAATACGTTTTTATTTAATTCGCCTCTGAAGATATATGAACTTTTATCTGAACCAATAGCCAAATCATTCAAATTCAAGACCATAGGTTTCTCGTATCAATGCATAAGGACGTGCGTTTCATGTCCTATCAAGTATCGATTACGTGATAAATTATTTAGAAATTTAGCATAATCTAATGGTTGAAGCAAATTGTGGAAATAGAAATTTAAGGGCTGTAACGAGGAAATTAATCAGTTAGAGGTCAAACTCCAAAAAAAAAAAAGTTGAACAAATATGAGAGGAGAATAATTTATATGTGCAACTCACGTAGAGGAAGCAACCTACATAGTACCTAACAAATCACAGTTGACAAGTCTAGGGTTGCAAACGAGCCAAATTGAGCCGAGCTCTAGAACGTTAGGTTTGTTCATTAAGTCTTTAAACGAACCTAAGATGTGCTTGAGCTCAATGAAAATTTAATGAGTCTAAAATGTTAGGTTTGTTCATTAAGTCTTTAAACGAACCTGAGATGTGCTCGAGCTCAATGAAAATTTAATGAGCCGAGCTTGAGCCACACTTGCTAGGTTTGAATCGAACTTGAACTTGTTCACAAGCCTTAATGAGTAAAAAAAATGAGTACATCCAACTAAAATATATATATATATATATATACTTTGTCAATCAGAATTATTGTGGATTCTTAAAAAAATGAATGATAGATCAAGGATCCCAAATTTTCCCATTCTTTGAAGCGTTGTTTTGAAAAAGCATTTAGAAAATGTTTTTGGAAAATCCAAGCCGTTCAATGTTTTCCCTTCATCCACAAAGGTGTTTTCCAAGGTCAAGATTTTATGACACGTCGTTTTGTACAGAAATCTTCAAAAAAATATGACTTTGGGAAACTTTCAAATGTTTATTCTCTTTCATCACTATTATTTTAGCGTAAAATGTTTTTATTTAATCCAAGCATATGAACTTTTTTAATAAAACCAAAAATTCAAATTCAACATTAAAGTTTCATTTTGCGGAAAAATGCTTGATCAAGCATTCAAAAAAAAAAAAAAGTTGTATTTTTTTTTGAAGATTTCCTCAGATGTGACCTTGGAAAACACCTTTTGAACACATTGGACGGTTTCGGTTCAAAAAAATATCGGGAAGGTGGAGTCCCGGATTGAAAATTAACGGGGACTCCCGGATGTTTATTAGAATCTTTCATCACTATAATTAATTTTGGCCTCTCTATATATATATATATATATATATATATATATCAATTTGGATCAGCCCTTCCCGGTATTTTTTTGAAGATCTTGGAAAACAGTTTTTCAAGGATCCCGGATTTCCCGGATTGAGGCCTTTTCGGTGTTTTGATGCATTTAGAAAATTGTTTTGAAATCCTAAATCATCAAAAAGGATCCCGTCAATGTGTTCAAAGGTGTTTCCAATGTGTTGGGAAATCTTCAAAAAAAAATACCGGGAAGGGCTTGATCCAGCAGTTTTTCGCAAAAATTGTAAATATAAAGTTTTTGCAAAATGCTTGGATCAAGCCCTTCCCGGTATTTTTTTTTTGAAGATTTTCCGCGTGGACCTTGGAAAACACCTTTGAACAACACATTGGATTTTGTTAAATCAATTTGCAAAAAAATATCGGGAAGTGGAGTCCCGGATCCGGGACTCCTTGATATAGAATATATATAAGGACTCCGCAATATATATATATACTCTCATACTCTCAGGTCTAAAACTTCAAATAAAAATTTCATTTCCGACATGAATAAGTTTATGTATGTAAATTTATAAAAATGCATTAAAATTTAAGTTTATGATACTTTTGAAAGCTTATGGGTAGTACTAATGCCAAAACTGTTTTTGATTGTGCCAAATTCAAGTGCATGAAATACTTGTACTCAAGTGTAAAGTACAAACTCTTCATGCATTGGAGCTTTGGCATAATCAAAAAGAGTTTTGGCATTATCACTATCCAAGCTTATACATGTACAAATTATAAAATTTTCAGGTCTGGAGACTAAGCATGAGACTGGAGTAAATCAAAATTCAAAGCACCATGGCCCAAACCATATAACATCACTTGGGGAGAGACTGGAGTAAATCAAAATTCAAAGCACCATGGCCCAAACCATATAACATCACTTGGAGAGAGAGAGAGAGAGAGAGCAGAATTCTAACTGAACTATATTCTTCAGTCCGGTTTTGGCAACCAAGGCGTATTCAAACTTGGCCACTCAGTAGCACATCATACAACAATAACATCTCACCAAATTTGAATGGATTATCACCAGCATACTTTGAGAGACATTTTTGCTTTACGTATAGTCTTTTGATCTAGCAAATCTATTCGGGCTGGGAGACATTTTGTTGGTGCTGACAAACAAAGCAAAAGCAAGTATGAGAAGGAACTTTCCTCATCACTATTCTGAAAAACCCCCTTCGCATCAAGAAGTTTTCTATGAGAGCCTCGAGCACCGAAGACAGGGTAATCAAGTAAATTGCCGCCTCATGTACGTGTCTTCATGCACAAAAACTGGAGCTTCAGTGTCCGGAGGAGGGCCTTGAGGCGGAGGGAATTGCGTAGGAGGGAATTGTGGTTGTGCCATTGCAACGCCGCTTTGATTAGAAGCAGCAGCAGTCCCGCCCCACGAACCATTCTGGATTTTTGCTCTATCCAGGGCGAGATAATAGACAATTCCAAGAGCCACACTTGCAAGGGACAAGACAGCGGCTCCAGCAAAGACTCCAGGCTTCACAACATAGCAATAGTTGTTGCCAAAGTACATATTCTCTTCCCCTGCTGGTTGATTGAGTGCAGCACCAGTTAATATCATAAGGAATGCAATGACAAATGTGATCCTGCACTCAGTGTAAGATGGGATTAGCATGTGTGTAATTTAAGAAAATCACCGAAGCACAAAAGGAAGGTACAAGCTTGTGAAACAAACAAAATTGATAATCTTAAAACGAAAACAAAACAACAGCAGCACAGACATGATCATTGAGTTGACAGTGATGACTCAAGAAATGAAGGCAATATAGATAGTCCAAAGTATTACAAATAATGAAAGATATTCCAATTAGTAAGTTTACATGCACTATAAATAACCAAACAGAACACAACACCTGCAACACAAACGGTAACCATATTAACACCTTAAAAATAACTAGATATTTCGTGCCTGATGCGGAAAATGTTCCTATTAGGTAGACATTTGTTTCAACTTTCAAGGAAAAACTCAGAATTACCATGAGACAATGAAGCAGATCACTGCCACTGTCCAACTAGAGTTTGATTGATAAGAACCTCGTCTGCAACAAATACACCCAGTTGTGACATTGATGATTATTTGAGCAGTCAAAAGAACCACTGCTGCAGCTAATCCAAGACCCATAGCTGGACTGCTGGGGAATACACAACCATTAGGTGTCAACTGAATCTCAGAAACCTGCAAAAGAGAGGGAAATTTTAAAAGGACGAATAGAAGGTGAAACAACTGATCATTGGTTTGACCATATAGAGACCAAAGGGCTCCGTGGGGGTTAATAATAATACAAACAGAGTTACTCCACAAAATATATAAGAGAGTCTTGGCATGATAACCCATAATGATTCAAGAACTGTTGAAGTCCAAAACTCAAAAGTGGGGTGTATAACTTGCCTAGATAATTGAAATAGTAAATAAGCAACAGGAGAGAGTATGGCATTAGATACTCTTATCTTCGTCATGCCTAGCATCATTCCACCCCCACCCCCACCCCCAAACACACACACATAACACACGGATATGTGACGCCCAGCTCCAGGAAAGGGGGTCATCTGTTGGTTTTGTGTAGTTGGTGTAGCCACGTGACTGTGTTATCAGAGTTAAAAGTTTCTATTTCAAAGTCGTAATTGCTTGAGTCAATAAATCCATCAGTTGACCTGCTAATTGGCTAATGGAGGGGGGGAAACTACAATGCCTCTAAAAAATGACTGATGCACAAACAAATATATAAGGGGGGATCAATGTAATTCACTCAATAAAGAAAGTGCATCAAAGCCTTAGTTTTACGTGCTCCAAAAGGTGCTTATGTATTACAAGAAGTAAGCACAATATGGGTCATGTGTTGAGAATGGTTGATTGAACTTCACTTGTTTGACTACTCATTGCATGGATGCAGGAGCATCACGTAACAATTATAGGATTACGCGTCATCACTACCTAGCGTGTGTGCATGTGGCCTTATAATCGGGTTTTTGTCGTTCTAGATCCAACACAAATGAAATGTAAGAAATCAAAGCTAATGAATTACTTGATCAATATTGTATCAATGCTTATAGCCCCACCAGGTACACCTTTGTAACTCCAAATCCGCAGATTCGTGACAATCCCCCCTGTGATACTCCTCTCGTTTAGGAATAAACGAGTCATGAAAGGTATAACAAACAAATCTTGCCTCCACATTGGATGTAGAACAGGGTCAGAGGGATAAAAAACTGGTAATCCATACAGAGCCATTGAACCGGCCAACCAGCAACCAGCAACCAGAGCTGTATGCATTATATGGGTAGAAAGCAACCGACCGGGATCATTCTATAGAACAGTATGAATACGATACCAAGGCAAACCCATGGAAGTACCCCTTATATCAAAGAAAAATAGACGCTACGTAACTTTATTGCATTGAAAAAAGACCCAGGCGAGTGGTTAGGGGAGTCCCTTTGGTAGTGTTCAATTCCCCATAGGGTGAACTTTGTGCATAAGCGGGCCGTGACTAGTGTGGGTTGCCAGCTCCCTCCGAGGTTTGGGTCGTGCGGTGGGTCCAATAAGTGGCCTATTGTAGGGTTGTTCCTCGGTTATCAAAAAAAAAAAAAAAAAAAAGAAAGAAAAGACTAACAAGTGATGTCTCATTCAATTAGCGTTTACCACTCAAATTTCCAATCTGCTATCATTCTTTGCACATGGAAATGTTCTCAAGCGCTCTTGTGCATTCTATTGATTAATACTCCTACAAAGCAGAAGAAGTTCTAGAGTAACTAGATACTAATTCAATTGCATTCGATAAGCCCATTATAAATTCCAAATTCAACTAAATCAGCAAATCGCAAGGTGAAGGTGATCGATCATCAGACCAGCCAATGCACGAGGGAAGGAGAAGTCAAAGACTCGAATCAAGGCATAAAACCCCATGTAAATCCAATGGAAACATGGTAAGACCAATTTCGCCATACGGATCACTGGAAGTAATTCTCACAAACCTAAATTTTCTAAATCCAGACCTGTATGCTCACCAAATACCATTTCTTCGACGCAGAAATTTACCGGAATACTAATTTTCTACAGCAACATAATCTGCTCTGTTATACATCTGTTTGCATGCGTTAAATCAAATCCCTCAACAAAAATGCCCAGTCAAACAACATGGAGCCAAATGACACCTCATTTCCTCACAACAAATTACTGTTCGAAAAAATTCACAGGTACACAAAAGTAAACTCGACGAGATCAATTTTTCCGCTAAAATCTTGTCTCGGTCTCTTTCTATGTACACTCTATTTCTCCCCACATATATGCGTTTATACATACAGGCTATAGATATATTGTGTAGAAATTAGTAAAAGGGAAATTAATGATATTACCGTTGTCTTGGTGCCCTCCGCAGCAAAACTCAAAGCAGCAGACAAAAGCCCTAGAAACCCCACCACTGAGCAAACCAGTTTCGCATTCCTGTCCATTCTTCTTCTTCTCCTTCCCCTCTCTCTCTCTCTCTCTCTCTCTCTCTCTCCTCAACAGAGTGCTGAGCTCAGGGATTCATAAACCACTTGCGAAGGAAGGGATTCAGGGGAAGGTAAATGTGGGAAGTGTTTATCCTACTAATTTATTACTCACCGGAATCATCTACCATTTTCTGGTTCAGATATTTGCTTCATCAGTTCAGATCTGCCCTGATCCGACCTCGAGATAGGATAGAATTCCACAAAAATGTTGAATCCAAGAATTGCTGCGACGTTTTCCACAATTAGTGCAAAACACGTTTCACATCGTTTTCCAAAAAAATTTAGTAACGAGTTGCTAAAATCATGATGATTTTAGCAAATGAATTGAGAAGGTGCTAAAATCATGGTATTTTAAATCACAAAATTAAGTGTTTTCGTGTATTATTTTTTGAATTTTTTACAATTGAATTTAAAGATTCTGAAAGTCTTTAATTTGTGCGAAAAAAATAAAAAAACGAACCGAACCATTTCATTTTTTGATTTCAAAAAAATTGATTTTAAAGACACATCTTCCGAACTCATTCTTAAAATCAAGGTAGATTTTAGCAACCAGAGGATTTTTTTCTGGGTCTCTGATGCAAGAGATTTTGGGCTGTTAGATTGTAAATTTAAAAAAATTGTGTATGATCTAACGGATCAAAACCCCTTGCAACAGAGGCACGTGGGAATTTGGAAACAGAGGATTTGGTTTCCTCCTTGGTTGGCGTGAGAGGAAAAAGGAGAGGAAATACCGGGTGGTGTTTGGGAGGCTTATTTTCAATTTTTTGATTTTTTTGACGTTTTGAATTATGGTCAAAATATATTTTAAATCTGGTAGAGTCTTTGTGAGAAACTGGAATGTATTTTGCAACAGAAGTTATGTGCAGAATATATTCTATAAGCTTTTCGTTAACCAAAGTGAAAAATGAAAAGTCAAAAAACTCCTCACACCTTACTTTTGGGTTGTACTCTCATGTCAAAAAATCAAAACTCATTCTCAACAACCCTGACATAAGAATAGTAGTAAATTTTTTTCCCACTATTTTCTTCTTCATCATTTTTCTTTCATTTCCTTTACTTTCCACGAGTTCCAAAAAGGATCCGGCTCCTCTCTAGTAAAGGGAGAGGAGCTTCTTATCCCAAGGCCCGCATCAATGATTTGAATCGTACATGAACACGGCTGGAGAGGAGCCAAATGCTTTCAAAAATGTTTTTTTTTCTTTTTCTTCTCCTTAGTTGGATATCCAAATACATCGAGATATATCCAATTGGAGAATTTGTTTATCTCCAGTTCTAAATCCAACTGAATCATTTCTTACATTTTTAAGATTATATAAGTCTTTCGCAATCAAAAATCAAATTCAAATTTTAGAAAAATGAATGACGGATCCATAATTCAATAATTAACCTCAAATAATTTATTTTAAACTCTTATTATGTTTGATATCTCATAAAAGTGTTGTACAAAAGACATTACTCCTATTTTAAACTCTTAAACTCTACTTTTATCCTAGCATCTCATATTGTTAATAATTTCTCAATTATAATCCACGTTGTGGACAAAAGACATTACTCCTATTTTAGTCTCATGAGGAGTGTGGACACCAGATTCAGGACTCTGTTTTGTATTATTGAGGATATTCCTTGAGATTTTGTTTAGAAGAGATGATGACTTTGATCGTATTCCGTTGAATGTTAATTTTTTCAAATGTTGACTCTCTTTCACCATTATTATTTTAGCGCAAATATGTTTTTATTTATTTTCACCTCCCACGAGGAGATATGTGAATTTTTATCTGAACCACTAGCCAAATCATTCAAATTCAAAGACCATAGCTTTCTCATACCAATGCATGAGGACGTCCGCTTCACATCCTATCAAGTGACAATTACCTGATAAATTATTTAGAAATTTAGCCTTGTTCGTTTCATAGTTTTAGTTTTATTTTGTAATCATTACACTCATTTCTATCTTTATCTCTCTCCACTTATTACACATTTTTTTCAAAATAAAACTAAACTAAAACTACTAAACGAACGGTTGAAGCAAATTGTAGAAATCAATAGGAAAAAATGAGGAAATTTATTAATTAGAGGTCAAACTCCAAAAAAATTTGAATAAATAAGAAAGAAGAATAATATATATGTGCAACTCACGTAAAGGAAGCAACCTAGCTACATAGTAGTACCTAATTAACAAACCATTGTTGACAACTCATTTGCTTTGTTCTAAGCAACTCTTGGCTCTTTTTTAATTTCTTAGGAAATAGTTGAAGTGGACATGTACAACTAATATAATAAAGTAAAGAGACAAGAATTATTTCGCTTTCTATAAAGTTGGTAGGAACTTACTTCACCAATTAACCATCTTGATATATATTTTTTCGAATAACTGGCCAACTTTACATTATCGACTACCTTTTAAAAATATCTCATTAGTCATTATTCACTAACAAGACCCCTTTTAAAACTATGACGTTCTATATATAGACTGGCCCAAAAATATTGATATATAGATATAAGAAAAAGTGCGGGAAAAAAGCAAGTGCACTTCCACATTTTAAAAAAATCAGTCCACTTAGATCCGGGGATAGTATATATAAAAGGGCTCCCACATTTTTAAAAATCCGGACCTCCATTTTTTCGGATCGAATTTCGACAATCAACGCCCAATGAGTTTAAAAGTGTTTTTTTAAGGCTCGCGAGAAATCAGCAAAAAAAAAAATACCAAGAATGGCTTGATCCGAGCAATTTTACATGAAAACGAACATTAGTTTTTATGAAAACGCTTTCGGATCAAGCCCTTCCCGGTAAATTTTTTTTTTTGCCGATTTCTCGTGGGACTCTTAAAAACACCTTTTAAACAGATTGACGGTTTGATCGTCGAAATTGATCGATCGATCTATGAGGAGTGTGGATTTTTTAAAAATGGAGCCCGACGGAAGTAAAATATATATATATATATAGATTGACCTAATGGACTCCCTTTTTCCCGATATTTTTGACGATCCGATCCGTCAAAATGAAGGTTTTTCCAAGCAAAACGGAAAATCTTCACAAAAATACCGGAAGGGCTTCATGGTTTTCTCAAAACTTTATAATTGTACTATATATATTTTTTTTATCCAAAGCATGCGAGACAGCAGGAGGTTCCAAAAACAATTTCGAAAAAACATCTAATCCAAAAATTCTGGGAAATATATATATATATATATATATATATAGCATGCGAGACAGCAGGAGGTTCCTAATTACCTAATCCTATTCTACCTCGTACTGAATTTTTTCATAAAAAATGTGTTCAGTATTATACTGGTTCTCAAAGCATGATATGCAATATTATTAGCCCACTAAACATAAGAACATATAGTGTGAGAGAGGTTCATTAAAGTTAAATATTATTCTACCCAGATCTTATATCTCTGCTAGTTGTGTATTGACCCAGGTATTCCATACAATGAATATCTTGATTTTGGGTGGCAACTAACTCAGCCATTCCAGTAGCACAACATACAATGACAACAAATATATCACCTCCATAGATAATCTGAATATTTTGGAAAACATATTTGCTTTATATATACTCTTTCTACACACAAAACCTAATTCAGGCCGGGGGGATACGTTAGGCCTGATAAACAAAGCAAAAGCAAGTGTGGGGAGGAACTTCCCCCAACCATAAACAAACACCCTTTACTACATCGACAAGTTTTGCATGGCAGCCTCTAGCATCCCCATTCACTAATAAGAACCGGTAATCAAGTAAATTGCCGCCTCATGTATGTATCTTCGTGCACAAAAACTGGAGCAGAAGGGTCTGTGTTTGAAGGAGGATACTGTGGTGGGGGGACTTGAGGGTGTGCCATTGCAATGCCGCCTTGATTAGGAGCAGTAGCAGGCCCACCCCATGAATTATTGCTGATTTTTCCCGAATCCAAAAGAAGGTAATAGCCAATTCCAAGTACCACGGTAGCAAGGGACAAGACAGCAGCTCCAGCAAAGATTCCGGGCTTCACATAGAAGCAAGCGTAGGTGCCAGGATAAGAATAATCTTCCTCACGGCGTGCGTTGAGTGCAGCACCTGATAGTAACATAAGGAATGCATTGACAAACGTTATCCTGCACTCAACGTAAAATAATAGAATTAGCACTTGTCTTAAATTTATACAGTAGGTGAAATAGGAAACTCGAAAAATAATTAAAAGAAACAAAATCTATAATTCGGAAGAAGTTTAAAAGATAGCTACATGTACCAATAATGCTTTGCGGTGGTCAAACCTCTGTTACCACAATTCTCCAACATCCTAGTGAATTACGTATTGGAACGCACGTTCCAAGATATCCAAAACAGGGAATTTAGCAATCTAAAGCAGACACGATGATTTTTCCTACTTATTTTCTTACTGTTTTCCTTAGTAGAACAAAATAAAATGTACCCAACCAAAAAATAGAGCATTAATAGAGCATGCAAAAGAAATCTTTGAAAATGCTTCCAGAAATGTAAGTAGTAGATCAAGTAATCCAAAAATAGCATCTATATGTATTGGATCTTTATCTCTTAAACTAAGTGCTGTGCATTCTTACACCGCCATCTACATAAGTTTACCCCGCCATGCCACAATGTATGGCCTGTGCTGTATCGCATTCCTGCAAGTGTTTCCCATACCAAAATGATCCACTGTCCAAGTAACATAGGGTCAAACTTAACCGAGTCTTTCTTGCAACGATAGGAGAATGAATCCTACTTAACCAATTACACAACTAATGTGCCATGAAAAGAAGGCAACACAGATTGTCCAAAGTGTTTCCAAACGAAGCTTCTTTGCCCCACAATAATTATTTAAATACACACTATTATCAACTTACTCTTTTTAACTATTAAGAATCTTAAGATAAAAACAGCCAACTCTAGAAACAGTCCTATAATAAGCAACAAAAGAATTCGAACACCAGCAAAATTTCGGTAACTATATACTTGCCTAAAAAGTAGATAGAGTGTGCTTCCTGTAGAAAATATTCCCACTAAGTAGAAATTTGCATTCAAGTCAAAGCTCAGAATTACCAGGAGACGACAAAGCAGATCACTGCCAATGTCCTCTTAGAGTTTGCTTGATGAGGACCTCGTCTGCAACAAAAACAGCCAGTTGTGGTACTGATGATAATTTGAGCAACCAGAAGAGCCAATGCTGCAGTAAATCCAAGACCCAAAGCTGGACTGCCGGGGTATGTACAAGAAGAAGCGGTACCCTGAATCTGGGAAGCCTGCAAAAGAAGGGGAAAAGTGGTCAAATAGCAGATGAAAAGGGTAATCACTGGTTTGACAATGTGGAGAGTGGAGACCAAAGGCCTCTGTAGCCTAGTGAGAATACAAATCGAATCTTCGCATACCATTTTAGCACCATGATCAATAACCATGTCAAGAACTATTGAAGTCCCGGTGTTTAGAGATTTAACGCAAATGCAATTTGTACAATCTTCAAAACTAATGGTACTTCACCAACCCATCAGTGAATATAAATACTTAAACTACAGATTCCAGGAACTTTGTTATATATATATTGGCTGATTCAACCAGTGTTTTACTACTCACATAAACACTGCTATATTCTTTACAAATGGAATAGGCTCATGTGAATTATTAACTAATACTCCTCCAAGTCACAAGAAGTAGGAACATTAACGAATTCAACTGCACTACAAACACTACATGAAGGTAATAAATCACCAGGAGGCCAGCACCGAGGACAAGGGTTTTATAATTTTACCTGCTAGAGTGTCTTTTATTCTTTTTCTCCCCATGATTTGGGTTGATGTTGGTTTGTCTTCTGTCTTTTCTTTCGTTTCTTTTTTTCTCTGGTTAGCTTTCGGTATTCTCTTTTTTGTTCTAAATTGGTGTCCCCCCACCTCTTTGTTTTTTTTTTGATAACCTGGAACCAATACCACCAACCCCAATTATAGAACGCGTGACCGCATCATAAACCCAAGTAAACTATCTCAGCCATTTCTCACAAGCTTTCCCTTGCACAAAGGGTGGCCTAAAGCATTTTGCTCTTAGTGGGAGTTGAAAAGACTTAATATGCGTAAGACACTAACCTTCGCCCCTCTTTATGTGTTAAAAATTGAATTAAGCCCCACTGGTTTTATGAATGTCATTAACCATGACAAGGTACAAGTCAACAGCGAATACAGGAGCAAAGAGGGAAAGGGAGGTCAAAGACTCAAGCATATGCAGAAAACACCATATAAACCCAATGGAAACAATAAACATGATCAGACCAATTTCACAAAACCAAATTTTCTAAATCCAGACCAGTTTGGGCTGCAACCGAGCCAAATCAAACCAAGCTTTAGAATGTCTATGAAGTTTATACATATACTCAAGATTCGAGAGCCTAGCTGAATACTGTCAGGTTAAACAAGCAGAAAATTGAGGCTCGTGTTCCGTTGGGCTTGCTTATTAAACAAGCCTAAAATTCAGGATCAGTCTCGGTTCGTTTAATACCCGAAACAGACATGAACGACCCTTAACTGAGTCGAGCCTCGAACAATTCACGAATGGCTCGGTTTAGCCCCACAGACCAGTATGCTCAAACGATTGCCGTTGCTTCTACGCAAAAATTACAGGCAATAACTTTATACAGGAAAAAGTAACCTTTTCTCCCAAATTATCGCATGTTTCCTAACTCGAGATCCGCAGAGAAAAACATCAGAGTAAAGCGAGTAATATCAATTATCACCTCTGACACCTCGTTTCACGAAACAAAAACGAAGCCTCTGCTTGAAAGCATTCAGAAGTAATACAAAAGTCAATTCATGTATTTTCATTTCAATCTCTTCTCTGTCTCTCTCTTGATATGAACACCTCTATTGGATATAAAACCTGTAGATAAGAATTAATTGGGTGATTAATTACCTTAATATTCTTGGCCTCAGCAGCAAAACCCAAAGCAGCAGACAAAAGCCCTAGGAACCCCACTACTGAGCAAATCACTTTTGCCTTCCTCTCCACCATTCTTCTTCTTCTTCTTCTTCTTCTTCTCTCTCTCTCTCTCTCTCTCTCTCAGTGGCGGAAAGACGGAAGAAATTTTATCGGTGAGGGGGGATGACGCGACTCGTCGTCAACGGAGTATATCTATTTTATGTTGCAGAAAAATGCTATCCACACAGCAATTGAAACAGCAGCTACACAGCAAGTAGCCAAACGACGTCGTTTGGCTTAAACAAAAAAAAAAAAAAAACCCAAATTCCAAAATCTGCAGTTAGTTACCCGCCTCTTCTTTCTCTTTTCCTCTTCCCCCTAAATTCTCATTCTACACAGAGAAGTGAGACGGTGAGAGAACTTGCTAACATATCAGGAAACTAGTTTTGTCAAACTAAGGAGGGGGTTAACAAATCAAATTATCAAAACAACACTGCAAATTTAGGGAATTATCCGGAATATTCGAATTAGGGTTTTTTTTTGTAATCTCAACAATTCAATCTAGGGTTTCTGAAATTGAACCCTAATTAGTGGTAATTAGACATCTTTTTTCTAGACCTAGAGGTAATAATCCCTTTTATAATTATGGCGATTGATTTTTGTAGTGGTTTATGCTTCAATCAAGAGTTGGAAGAAAGAAGTGATCGATCTGGTGTTGTTTTTCTCCTTGGTGTTTCCTACGGTAATTTCCGGTGTTCCGATTTCGTAAAAAAGCAGTTTTATCAAATCTCGCTCTTACGACAAAATGCCATAAAAAATAAATAAGTAAATAAAAGATGAGAAGTTAGTAATTAAGGAAATGAGCAAAGAAGAAGCAAGAAAAACAGATTGAAAAAAGAGAGAGAGAGAGATGAGAAGTTAGGCCATTCTCATAACCCCATTGAAGGGCAGGGTAAGTTGACAACAATTAGTTAATAACAATGTTATCCCTTGGGGGTTAGTTGAAGAACTTGTGATGCGAAGCTAGTGACAATCTTAGCCCTTCAAGTTATGCAGTATGCGATCTTCAATCCGTCCATGTTATATTTTATAACAGATCCTTTGTAGAAATTTCACGCAAGAAACAATATTTGTACTTCTTAGAGTACCCGTGCTTCGTAGCTCGCATTTACTTACATTAAAGGGCGATCACAATTCTTTCTATCAATAATCTATAGTTGACAGATTCATATAGTTTGCGACAATGACAATGGGCATGCGCATGATTATAAGGAACAAAATACGGGTTTAAAACCGGAGACTTTTGAAGTACGGACTTCTAAGGTACCAACCAAAGAAAAAGTCGTCGAGATAGACAAGGAAGATGGAGGTAAGAGTCCAATTCGAGGGGTGGAGCCTGACAATGAATCGAAGAAAATTTCTCATGAGAAGCATGGCGAGAAGAGTCAAGGCCAAGGGGTAGAGCAAGAAAGGAAATTGGAGAAGGCTTCACTTGTGACGTATTCAATATCGTTAAGGGCAAAAAAGATGTTTAAGTTACAGGGTCGAATTTCAAATCGTCTAGAACTTTTTAGAGCTCATAGAAAAGTCAGGAGTATTCGCATGAAAAAATTCATGTTTAGGGTGTAGATTGGGGGTTCGATTGTGACGTTTTTTGTGATCGATTTGTGGCGTGTTTGGGGTCTTTTATTGTGGATTGCTTGAGGGCTGTTGTAGGGTTTTGGGTGTCTATTGGTTGCTTGGTTGTCTCCTGGTAAACCTTCAACCTTTTGGGTCTCGAGAAACAGATGATACTCGTAGTTTGGGATGCCAACTTCGTTGGTTTTTTCTCTCTTCGTTTGATGTTTTTCTCTTGCTCCTTTTAATCATGTATCCCTGATATTTGATTATTAAAAAAATTCTGCTGTTCAAAAAAAAAAAAGTTAGACCTTATTACAAACAAAGCAAAAGCAAGTCCCCAACCCCAACCCTTAACAAAACACCCTCCTTTGCATCAACAAGTTTTCCATGGGAGTCTTTAGCACCCCCCATACACCAACGACACAAACGGTAGTCAAGTATATTCCCGCCTCATGTATGTATCTTCATGCACAAAAACTGGAGCAGAAGGTTTGTTCGAAGGAGGGTATTGTGGTGGTGGGTATTGCGGTGGGGGGAATTGAGGGTGTGCCATTGCAATGCCGCCTTGATTAGGAGCAGCAGCAGCCCCATCCCATGGATTATCGTTGGTTTTTGCTGAATCCCAAGCGAGATAAGCGAGAATTCCAAGTACCGCAGTAACAAGGGCCAAGACAGCAGCTCCAGCTAAGTATCCGGGCTTCAGAAAGTAGCAAACGTCGTCCTTGTGCTTGATTATGTCTGTGTGATGTGCGTTCAATGGAGCATTACGTATAAACATAACGAATGCATTGACAAATGTTACCCTGCACCCAATGTATAGTTACAGAATTAGCAATCGTCAGAATCCGAAATATTCAATGTTGGTGAATTGAGGATAATATTATAAAATTAGCGTATTGGAATTAAAGTACTAATTGCATGCTTATACCGCAATCTACATAAGTGTACCCCCAATACACCAATTAAAATATTCGATGTTGGTGAATTGAGGATATAATACGTTTAACCGTGCCTCTCAGGCATTCGCAAGTGCAACGAAAGGATAATGAATCCAAATTGCTACTTTTAACCAATTACAATTAATGTGCTATGAAAAGAAGGCAATACAAACTGTCCAAAGTGTTTTGAAATCAAGCTTTTTTGCCCCACACGAAATATTTAAAAACACACTATGATCAACTTGCTATTTTCACTGCCGAGCAAAAAAAAAAAAAATTTTATTTTAACCCATCAAGATTAACGAGTGGTGGCTAGCTCATGCGGTAGAGCTATCAAGATTTTTAAACAAAACCTGCGAACTCTAGAAGTAGAAATTCTATAATAAGCAACAAAAGCAACAAAGCCTGCTGTAGTGTAGAAATATTCCTACCAATTAAGTGCAAATTTGTTTAAAAACTTTCAAGTCCAAGGTCAGAATTACCATGAGATGGAATAGCAGATCACTGCCAATGCCCTTTTAAAGTTTGATCGATAAGAATATCGTCTGCAACAAAGACAGCCAGTTGTGGTAGTGATGATAATTTGAGCAACCAGAATAGCCACTGCTGCAATTATTGCGAGACCGAAAGATGCACTGCCGGGGTTTTCACAAATATTAGGAGGGGTAAACGCAATTTGAGAAAACTGCAAAAGAAGGGATAAGAGGTCCAAACAGCCCTAGTGAGAACACAAATCGAAGTAACGATTTAACATTTTAGCACCATGATCAACACCCATGTCAAGAACTGTTCAAAAGTATATTCTTTAATTTGCAAATGAATAGGCTCAAGTGAACTTTGCGTTTCTTTCTCTCTCTGGTTAGCTTCCGGTATTCTCTATTTGGTTCTAGGTTGGTGTCCCCAGTCTAGGGACGGATCTAGAAATCCAACCTAGTGAGAGGGCACCTTATTAATTATACTAATGTAATTTTTTTTCTAGTCAATGATCTAGCTAAATTAAGACATTTATAATAGATTATAAAGTTTGAGTAAATTTTGTATGCGGATTGGGTAGGGACACATGGTGCCTGACACCCAATCCTAGCCGTCCAAACACGTTTTGGACCGCTCAGATTTGAGTGGCATTTTTGTGATTTTGGGAGCAAATTTACCCCATTAGATTTGAGCCGTCAAAACGTGTTTGGACGGCTCGGATTGGGTGTCGGGCACCACCTCTCCCTACCCAATCCGCACCCAAAATTTTCTCATAAAGTTTATAAAGTATTACAAAGAAAAAGAACAAAAATTGAGCACAGAATCAAAGATTGATAATTACAGTTTGACCCCAACAATTGAAAAATTACATTTTCGACATCTAAAAATTTAAAAAATTTACAAATTGACCCCCTCAAAATTTTTAAAAATTACAGTTTGACCCCAGTAGTGTCCCCGTCATGTCCTCTACAAAAAGTTCAAAAATTTTGGGTGACACCACGTGGTGTGTTTCGCCGCGTCCCTGTATCCGACAGTCCAATACAGCGACCTCTAGAAATGTCGGTGCTTCCTATCTCACAAGTTTTCCCTTGCACAAAGGGTGGCCCGAAGAATTTGGCTCTTAATGGGAGTCGCAAAGGACTTTAATACTTGTAAGACATTAACTTCACCCCTCTTTTAAGTGTTAAACAATGAATTAACCTATGAATGTTAATCAGCTCATTTGTGGTCCTTCAACTCATTTGTGGTCCTTAACCATAACAAGGTACATATCAACACTCAAAGACTCAATCATATGCAGAAAACACCATATAAATCCAATTTGGAAACATCATCAGACCAATTCTATAAAAACTGAATTTTCCATTTCTAAACACAGACCAGTATGCACAACCGATTACCGTCGCTTCTACGCATAAATTCTTGGCAATAATTTTCTACATATAAAATAACCTTCTTCTGCTCGATACTTGGGAAAAATCTAATTGCATCTAGTATGTAAAAAAGACTTCTTGTGTAACCATTTCGACTCCAACCATTTACAACTCTTCACATACACGCGTGGGGCTTACACCGATAATTGTGTGTGGAGAAAATGTTTCCTAAAACAACTTCCCAAGGAAAAATCAACCTTAAGGCCCCGTTTGATACGAGGTTTCATTTTGGAGGGATTGATAATGAGATGAGATTGTGATTGATAATGTGATGAGATTATTAATGAGGAGATGAATCATTCTCTCATGTTTGTTTTGCACAGGATTAGATCATGGGATTACTAATAATATGTTTGTTTTGCTTAGGATAGGATTGAGTAAAAATAATTTGTTTCCAATTCTACCCTTATTTGGAAACACCATTTTTCATCAGCAGCTCAACAACATGTTTTCATGTCTTTTTTTTTTCTTTTCTTTTTTTTTTAGATTTCAAATGAAAAATTACATTTTTTTTTCAAATTTCCAATGAAGATTTCTTTGAGCCACGTTTTCTAGTCATTTCTAGATAAAAGCATCCAAGGTAATGATGAAACAATACAAAAAAAATTGAACCGGGTTATTTTAAGTCTTTATCAATTTTTTTCCCTGTGTTAGTTTTGCTAGTTAGGCGCTAATATTTTTTTTGGAGTATTGGTTCATGTCAGCACGAGAAATCAGAAAGATTTAAAATATGAACCGTAGGTTTTTGTTTTAATAAAGATAAAAATAATATAAGGTTTTTTTTTTGTCTTTTAAAATGTTAAGCATTAATTGGCGTTGTCAAAAAATGTTGACAAAAAGCATTAATTCACGAAAACATTAAACAACAAAAGTAACTGTTTCTGCATTACTAGTAACGAAAGCATCACGAAAATTCACGAAAGCATTTACCAGAGAATTGGGTAGAAGAAGCATGAATGCACTTGGCTTGTCTTCACCAACAATTCCCCAATCCCATGGGAGAGTTTTCATAATACCCAACCCCCCTTGGGTTGGCCAATCCCATGAAAATGGGGGATTGCTAGTCCCATGAACTGCTAGTCCGGTCCTCAAATTACACACCAAACATGAAAATTAATGGACCCACAGGATTGGTAATCCAATCCCATGCTCCATCTCTCTTATCAAACATGGCCTAAGAGTAAAGCGAGTCATATCAATTATCACATGTGACACCTCTTTTCTCTAAAGTAGAAACGAAGCCTCCGCTTGAAAACATTCGGAAGTGGGAAAAGGTTTGAAACATGAAAGCAAAACATGAAAACACATTTAACGGATGAGATCCATCTGGTACACTATTTGCCCAGTGTATCAGATGAATCTTATCCATTAGATGTGTCTTCATATTTTGTTTTATGTTTTTCTTTCATGTTTTGTACCAAAGTCCGTCAGAAGAAAGCAAAAGTCAATTTGATGGTTCTATCCATTTCCACCTCCATCTCTCCTCTTTCTCTCTTGACATGAACAGTCTATTGGATATGCATACACACACGCACGCACGCACAAATTGTATATACAAAAACTGTAGATATGAGTTAATTGGGCGATTAATTACCTTAACCCTCTTGGCCTCGGCAGCAAAACCCAGACCAGCAGATAAAAGTCCTAGAAACCCCACTATTGAGCAAATCACTATCGCCTTCCTCTCCATAACTCTCTCTCTCTCTCTCTCTCTCTCTCTCTTCTCTCCTCTCTCTCTCTCTCTCTCTCTCTCTCTCTCTCTCTCTCTCTCTCCACAGAGTGGCGAAGGGATGGAAGACAGAGTTCTCTCGAAAAGTATATTTCTGGACTTGTATTCTTATTTTTGGTTGCAACCATGTGAAGCCGAGTTTTAAATTATGGGTCTCGCTAATCTTCACTCAATAGGTGGAAGATTATAATGCCAAACTAATTCAGCTATTAAAGTATATCTAACATCTATCAATATATCTTTAAGCTGAGGTTAGCATTATTCTTAAATTATTGGAGCTCGATCGGTTGCCGGCTGGTTTTAAATTAAGTGATGAATGAGTATAAACAAGTTCTTGATAGAGCTGAACCTCTGATTGTCAACGAACGGCTCGATTCATTTTTCGAATATCTATTCATTTTCTACTTATGATCTATACTCTTTAAGCTGAGGTTAGCATTTTTCTTAAATTATTGAAACTCGGCTACCGGCTGGTTTTAAATTAAGCAATGACTGAGTATAAACAAGTTCTTGATAGAGCTGAACCTTTGGTTGTCGCTTGTCAACGAACGACTCAATTCATTTTGTATTCTATTTGTTATATACTACGAAGCTAGAAACAATATTAGCCCTTCAAGTTATGTATTGTGCAATCTTTTATCCTCAGTACTATTTTGTTGTTCAAACAGGTCCTAAAATAGTTAAACAAGTAGGCATTTCACGCAAGAACCGTTTTTAGAGTACTCATGCTTCATCCTCTATCTCTGATTTAACTTGCATTAAAGAGCTTTTATAATTCCTTGTATAAATAATCTAGAGGCGACAAACCTATGGCAATAACAATAGTAGAGTGGAAAATTTTATTTTGTACACAGAGCTGGCTTTAGGCTAAAGCCCGAAAAGCCATCGCTTTAAGCCCCCAAATTTTGAATAAATTTTGGGGCCTCCAATTTCATAGACCATGTACAAGTGAGGCATGAATATAAATTAAATTAGATCGATTGAGTTGTGTTATCGAAACTACCTCCTATGTCAAACATAGTATGAGATTTTTTTCCGAACTATTTTGATTTGTACTAAGTATATTGAGATTTAGGGGCCCCATTGAAAAAGTATGCTTTGAACCTCACAAATGTCAGAGCCGGCCGTGTTTGTACATTAAAGTAACGAACGTAACCACTTGTCTCATCTGTTTTCTTTCTTATTTATTTTTATCATTAGACCGACGGTCAACACTTTCCTTTTCTCTCTCTACTTTATTTGCCTTGCTCACTCGTACCTTGAGCTAATTTTTAGTTAAGATATGAGTGGTCGAAGAAATAAAATAAACCAACAAGGATTATAATTTAACTGTGAAATATGAAGTTGAAAGATATTTCGGATTTTTTCCTTCATATTATTAATTAGATGATAACTTGTAAGGTGGTATAAATGACCTCATGGTCTTTATATTTTGCACAACTGTTTACCGCAATTTGCTTCGCACAGGCACTGCGCAGGCTTGTCAGTGCGCACCGCCCCCTGGGCCCCATGGCCTGACACGGTAAAATTACCGTTTGCCCCTCCTCTTGTCATTTAATTACCATATACTATATTATTTATATTAATTCATTTATATTACTTTTAATTACTTTATTTATATTAATTCATTTCTTTATACAAATTAATTTAATTATTTAATTCATTTAATTATTTATTTAATTCAGTTCTTTAATTCAATTTATTTTTTATTTAATTATTTATTTATCGCTTTTATTAATATTTTTTTCTCTTTTATCTTTTTAAAATGCTCTATTATGTTAGAAATAATTGATTTTTATTATTTTTTATGACAAAATTGATTTCCTAATTCTTTTCAAATTATTTATTTATACTATTGTTTTTTTTGTTCAAATTTTAATAATTTAATTTACCATTAACTTCATTTTTTTAATTACTCATTTAATTTGATTTATTTTTTCTCTTCTATCTTTTTAGAAATCTCTAATATGTTATTTCTCTTTTTTAATTATTTAATATCTTGTTTTTCTAATATCTAATAAATCTTCTCGTTCTTTATATATATTTTTATAATATGCTCTAATATCTTTTTTTTCTCTTTTATTTATTAAATATTGTTTATTTACTTCATTTTTTAATTACTTTATTTCTCTTTGACTTGATTACTTTGATCCTGGCCCCCCCAATGCCTTACCACGTGTTGCTTATGAGACATATCTTTGATTGGGCCCCCAATGCCTTACCACGTGTTGCTTTATGAGACCTATCAAAGATCGGCCCCCTCAATGCCTTACCACGTGTGCTTATCTGCCCCCAATGCCTTACCACGTGTCTTTATGAGACCTATCAAAGATCCAGCCCCCAATGCCTTAA
The DNA here is from genome assembly GCA_016920895.1 of Vaccinium myrtillus. Taxonomy (NCBI): domain Eukaryota; kingdom Viridiplantae; phylum Streptophyta; class Magnoliopsida; order Ericales; family Ericaceae; genus Vaccinium; species Vaccinium myrtillus. The sequence goes on along the minus strand of CM029280.1, from coordinate 30,001,964 downwards.
GACGTGTTGCTTATCGACCTATCAAAGAAATAAAATGCCTTACCACGTGTTGCTTTAAAATGCCCCCAATGCCTTACCACGTGTTATTTATGAGACCTATCAAAGATCCCCGGCCCCCAATGCCTTACCACGTGTTTTTATTAGACCTATCAAAGATTGGCCCCCAATGCCTATGCATTACGGGATAGGGGTTTAATGCCGAGGAGAACAACCCGACGCGACATCTCGTGTGGTTGACATATTGCGTTGGGATGGATCCATGTATCGAAAGCATATGATTTTTGAAGTTTGTTGATATGGTCGTATCCATCTTTCAGGTGTTCGAGGGCCATCGTATATCAAACACAAAGGTCGACTAAAAAATTTTAAAGAGTGGAAAGACGGAAAAAACGAAAAATCTACTTCAACATCCAGTGCATCTACATTGAGAGGGAAAGGGAAAGGGAAATCGATAAATGGTGGAAGGAGACAGTGGATAGGGAGAGGGAGCACAACCACTACATTAGCATTTACCTTGGCAATTTTATATGTCCCACATTTAGGCGTCAAGGCGATGGTCATTGTGGATTCGGGCGATAGCAGCGCAAATCTATGACGGTGAGGAGTTGGGATCAAGTACGACATGATCTTATCGAAGAAATTATTCGATAGATATCTCTACAATGATGTTTATCGAGAACAAAATAGGCGGATGAGTTACTAGAGTCATGCGATGTTGGACGCCACTGACTCCATATACAAAATGGATGGACTTTTATGAGTTTGGGGGTAGTCATCGCATCACGGTACAATATTGTACTACACACATTTGACGCGAATGTTGGAGGTTGTTTTACTCACTTGCCCTTGAGATCCGTCATTTGCACAATGATAACATTGAAATAGCTATTGCCCGTTCACTTTGTACAACTTTTTTGCGCCCCAATCAGTACCACCCATCCCAATGTGGTGGTGGGATAATGCACCGATTGAAGCTAAAGGATGGGCTTTAAGTTATGGCACACGTCTTGATTCGTGGTTCAGTGTCGGGTGTCGTGTCGGGACCACCACAATTTGGACCCAATATTGATTAGGTGACCACTTGTCAACGTGATTGTAATATTTATTCACTTTAAAATGTGATTGTAATATTATTATTCACTTTTAGAAGTTTTTTTATTTATTATTCATTGTTAAGACAACTTAATTAACTAATTAAAATAATATAAAGTTTCTAAATACAAAGTGAAATTTAAATGCAAATTTAAGAAAATAATTTACTTGCAAACGTAATTTGAATAAACCAAATTAAATGAATTATTAAATAAATAAAGTTAATAGTAAATGAAATTATTAAAATTTGAGTAATTAAATAAATAAAGTTGAAAAAAAAAAAAAGAAAAGAGAGAAAGTGGCCGAAAAAAAAAAAAAAAAAAAAAAGGGCCGGAGAGGGGGGGGTCGGGGTGATTTGGGGAGAGGGGAGGGGTGGGGCCGGGGGACCAAGTTGTCAGGGTGGTGTGCAAAGTTCTTCTCCTGTTTACCAGTGTGCAAGATGTCAAACAACGTCAGCAAAATAAAATGTCATATGGCGTTGGCTGTTTCTATGAGTATTTTGTCTATATTAAAAAATAAAATAAAAAGGTGTACCTATACAATTTTATTTGGTGGCACATCTAGATCATTAATTATAAGCGAATACTAGCGCATGCCCATAGCTGTAGATAACCCCAATTTCTTGCTCTATATAATTATGTCATCATTTCTGCATTTTTTTTGAAGTTTTATCGCTATTTATTCATATGGGATCCTTTTCGTTAGAGTTTCAATCCAAATTTTGTGCTCCCAAATAAGGCCCAAAATTTTACGTATCCAAAGTTTTTTCGTAAGTTAGAGTGTGTAGCTCTCGTATAAATGTGTGATCAATGGTGGAAGAATATTGGGACATGCCTATATATAAACATAGAATAACTTAGAAATTTGAACCAAAAGATGATCGGTCTTGTTAACAGAAGCCCTGTGAAACCCACGGGCTTCCATTAAGCACAAAAAAAAAAAAATCCTCCAGTACATTTTTTACACTTTTCAATACACTATCATCAACGTTTATACACTTTTTACACATTTCAATACAATTTTTTAACCTTAACAAAAGCACACTGGACTTTTTTTAGCATTTTCCAAAGACGATTTCTATTTCCTATTCTCTTTGGCAATAAAAATGATTTACAGTTGCACAATGATAACAAAAACAAAAATGATACATGTATAACAACTAGCTCCAACAAGTCTCCAACACACTCACATGGTGTTGTAACAAAAACGTAATGGAGTGAAAGGTAAAAGCCTTTTGATAATCCGTAGTGACGACCGGTCCACAACCTGGCTTTTGCCCCAAAGTGAGGCCCTGTTTGTTGTCAACTTCAATATGGGTTTTCAAGCACATCACTTTTTTGGATCCCATGATCTGCCAATTGTCTTCTTTGACCTTAGATAGGGCGGTGTGCATTTATGGGTTTTGGGTGTCAAGGGCAGCGTGGGTCTAGATAGATGTCGACTTCAATATGATTTTTGAAGCACGTTGGTTGTGTTTGGTTTGGGTTTTGGATTTTGATTTTTGATAATGATTGGAGGGAGAATATGGATAATAATTTAAAATAGTTGTTAATGATTAGAGAGAGATAGAGAGAAAAATGAAAATAATATTTGAAAACGAACAAGGCTGTTACTTTTTGAATCTTGTTTGCCGATTGTCTTCTTTGGCCTAGGTCAATATGTACATGCCCAAGGGAAGTTATTATTTGAAAAATAGATTACTCAATTTGGTTTTGCAAATACCAGCGCTTACTCATTGCATCTCTTCTTGAATTACAATTACAACTCACCTCCATTGATGATCTGCATAGTTTGGCAAACCATGGAAACTCTTTTTTATTATCGCTTCAAAATTGAACAAAGAACTGATCAACTCACCTCCATTTGATGATTTGCATACTCATGTCACCGGTTTGTTACTGAGTTATTTGCTGTCTTTCGATTTTTATTTGTACAAATCCTTAAAGAGTTGATAGCATCGTAGATATTTCGAATATGACACTTTATGAAAGAGCAAACCCTTAATATGAGATTTTGACCGCCAGGCCAATCTATTGGGGTTAGTTGAAGCACTTGTGATGCGAAGCTAGTAACAATGTGATCTGCTATATGTTATGTTTTACAAAAGATCCCAAGTAGAAATTTCACGTACACTATTTTTTACGTTTTAGAGTACCCGTATTTCATAGCTCGCGTTTACTTACATTAAAGGGCAATCATAATTCTTTCTATGAATAATCTGTAGTTGACAGATTCATGTAGTTGGCGATACTAACAATGGAGTAAACAAATTATTTTAAACCGCCACCACTGATGATTTGGCTATTTTGGAAAACATATTTGCCTTGCATATATACTGTTACTATTCAAACACTGTTTAGGCCGGGGGCCAGATAAGTGAGGCCTTATTACAAACAAAGCACTCTCAGGGTGGCTGGAGACCTTTTAGATTCTAGAGCCGAGTTTTCGGCTCCTAATCGACTCGGCTCCTAATCGGGCCACTAGTCGGGTTAATCGGTCCTAGGGTTGTGCGCTCAATGCAGCACCAGTTAGTAACATAAGGAATGCAGTGACAAATGTTAATCCTGCACTCAATGTAAAATTACTGAATTAGCACTCGTCGGATCTAAAATTTTCAATGTTGGTGAAATGCGAAGTTGAAAAATAATGAAAAGAAACGACATGGATAACCCAAAAGATGTTTGAAACATAGCTACATCCACAAAATAATGCTTTGCAATGGTCAAACATCTGTTACCACAATTCTCCAACCACCTAGTGAATTACGTAACGTTCCAAAATATTGTACACCAATGTTCCAAAAACGGGGAATTTAGCAATCTAAAACAGACCGATATTTTTCCTAATTATTTTCCTCAACATTTTCGTTAGGAGAAAAAAATACAAAGTTCCCAACCAAAAAAAAAAAAAAAAAAAAAGAAAGAGCATTAATTGTCAAAGGGAAATAGAGAAAGTTTATCTTTCAATTTCAATATTTCACGGTCAGAGTTGATTTCGAGCACAAATTTAGGCCAAGAGTGATATTGATAAGACAAATCTCTCTCTCTCTCTCTCTCTGAAAAAAAATATTTCAGCGAATCACACGAAGAGATATTGATAAGACACATAAAGTTAATGGTATTTCATAACTAATTGATTGAGCAGCAGCCCGTAGACCACCTAAAAAGGAATATTTATTATTTGATCCATATCCTGACATAAGAAGTCCAACGGGAGCAATGCTTGAAACGGCAATCCATAAAAAAACACCGATACTGAGATCGGCTAAAATAAGACGATAACTAAAAGGAATTACTGAATAACTTAATAAAATGGATATAACTGCTACGGATGGCCCAATCCTGAATAAACGAGTATCTCCTCGAGATGGAAGAAGATTCTCTTTGAAAATCAATTTTGTCCCATCTGCTAGAGCTTGAAGAATTCCCAAAGGGCCAGCGTATTCAGGGCCAATACGTTGTTGTATCCCTGCGGATATTTCTCTTTCTAACCAAACAATTACTAAGACACCTATTGTGATTCCTAATACAAGAGTCAAAATAGGAACAAACATCCATATGATCCCATAGACTTCTTTTAAGGATTCCAATCTAGAAAAAGAATTGATAGCTTGTACTTTTGTTGTATTAATAATCATTTCAACGATCAACTTCTCCCATAATGATATCTATGCTACCAAGTATCGTCAGAATATCAGCCAATTTCATTCTTTTAACTAATTGAGGAAGAACTTGCAAATTGACAAAACCCGGCGGTCGAATTTTCCATCTCCAAGGAAAAACATTCTGATCTCCTATCAAATAAATGCCCAATTCTCCTTTTGGAGCTTCAACTCTTACATAAAGTTCTTGCTTCGAAAATTCAAAAGTTGGAGAAGGTTTTTTACTAATGAATCGATATTCAAAATCATTCCATTCGGCATTGCTTACTCTATCAAAGCGCCGGATTTCTAAATTCTCATAGGGTCCTCCCGGAATTCCTTCCAGAGCCTGTTGAATAATTTTGATAGATTCTGTCATTTCACCGATTCGTACTAAATAACGAGCTAATGAATCCCCTTCTTTTTGCCATTTGACTTCCCAGTCAAATTCGTCATAACACTCATAATGATCAACTTTACGAAGATCCCATTGTATTCCGGAAGCTCGTAGCATTGGTCCTGATAAACCCCAATTTATTGCTTCCTCTCCACCAATAACACCTGCCCCTTCAACTCGTTCTAAAAAAATAGGATTCCGTGTAATTCCGTCTCTCTCTCTCCCAGCCCTTACCAGGGTTCTAAAATTCGCTAGGCGCTCCCAAGGCGGCCGGGGATCTTCTAGCTTCCAGGGTACTCAGCGCCTAGTCGAGCAACTAGTCGGTCTAGTTGGCGACTAGCGGACTAGTCGGCGAGGGGCCTTCTAGCACCTAAGCCGCGAGTACTCGACCTTTCAGACCTTCTTCTAGAACACTGGCCCTTACTAATGCTTTGTGCGTGGTGGAGTTAAAATCTTTTTGAATTAGATCCTAGCGCATACTGTATATTTAAGTCGAGTGATTGATAGAATCACGGGAAAGTGTTTGGTACAAGAAGAGTTAACAGTGTACCAAGTGGATTTTACCCGTTGGATGTATTCTCTAGGTGAATTTATGGGAAACTCTTCTTGTACTGTACCAGACCTCTAGAATCACACATCAAAGGTTTTAGTGCGTATATATTCGTGTTCTGATATCCTTTTGGTTTTGATTCTTTACATGCATGTTGCTTCTACGTAATTAATATACCAACAATCAATATGTTCTAGTTAATGATTTCGTAATGGTATTTTCTGGCTATTTAGGCACACAATGGTCCATGAGTGCGCATGGACATGGATTCCACATCTTTGGGATAGCCTAATTTGTTCACTTCATATTCATAAGCTTGGTTCTTTTATGCGAGATCTTCCCGAGGAAATCCTCATTGACATCCTTAGTAGACTCCCGGGAGATTGTGTGCTGGAATGTCGAAGAGTATGTAAGCAATGGTTGGCATTAACTTCAACACCTCATTTTGTGGAAATGCATCTCGAGAGAGCAACTCTAGTTCTTTTCGTGCAATGTCTCGACAAATCTACGAAGAAGCTGAACATGTTTATTTTTTACGAAGGAGCTAAAGCGAATCAAATGATCAAGAAAAAAATGGGGGCCGAATTAATGCACCTGGGAGCGACGTATGAGCCACTACTTTGTGGGTCTTGCAACGGGTTGCTTGTGTTCCGTCCAACGTATCTTACTAGTGTATATTTTTTTGTCTGCAATCCTCTTACTCGGCAGAAAGTAACTATAAGGTATCCGGTTAATCCAGGTATAGTATGTGGGATTTTTTTCCATCCACCTACAAAGGACTACAGGTTGCTTTTCGCGCATCGCAGGCTACTTTGCGAGCCCGAGGAGGGCTTTGAAAAACCCAGGTATGGTTTTGCCGTTGAAAAACCTCGGTCGTTTCATCATTCCTTACACAATGAGTTTCGTATCGCCAAGTGGTTTTTGAGTGACTACGATCCTGGATTCGTAATATTCTGCACAGGACAGAATCTCTGGTATCCTTCTCTTATGACCATCAATAACTGAGAGTCTCGGTTCTTGAGGTTGTAGGAACTCTCTTTTAACTTCATTGCTCAGTGATATTCAACTGTCACAGTTTTACATTTACACCTCTTCTTCTTCCGCTTCTTCTTCTCCTCTCTCTCTCTCTCAAAACCGGCTAATGGGGTAGGCTGGCGAAGCAGCCGCTTCAGGCCTCCGAAATTTTGCCAAAAAAATAGGGGACCCCATGTAGGAATATGATTAAGAAATGTTATACGTATGTAAAGCGAGTGAATTTAAATGAGTAGGTAGCATAGCTCAGTTGTGTTTTGTGGTTGCCATTTGCTGCTTGTGTTGTTGAATGTCAGTGGTTTGAGACTCCTTGTCTCCCTTTTTTTCACGAGTTTTATAACTACAGTACGTTATAATTGAGTTTGATTCGAGACTCCTTGTCTCCCTTTTTTCACGAGTTTTATAACTACTACATTATAATTGAGTTTGATTTCTATTCAAATATTTTGTCTAAGTATTTTCCCCCCTTTGTTTAATTAACTATTTACAAGTTTTTCGCTTTACATACGTATATGTGAACTTTGTACCATCCTCGTTATATATTCAATTAGAATTTTTTATTACATTTTGAAGTTAATTTTGATTTTCAAATTTTTAGAACTTTGTACCAGTGTCCAAAATGTCAAACAACGTCAGCAAAACGAGATGTGATAAAAGGGAAGATGTTATTAAAATTTAGAGTGTGAAAATCATTTCCAATTTAATAATTGTGATAAAAGGGAAGATGTGGGTCCCTGAAGTTAATGATTGTGATAAAAAAAAAAAAAAGAGACATGGTTTTTTGGATAAATTAAAAGAGAGAGACATGGTTCCGAAGGAAACAGGGGGGGGTCCTGCGCAGCGTGCTGTGCGGGCCCTTTTCGGCGCCGCGCCGGTACCGTTCCGACGATCGGAATCGTCCACCGCGTAGAGCTCGTCGAGTACTATAAGTGTACCAAAAATTAACTTAATCCGATATCGTTAAGTGCCTCATCGGAACACAAATATGTTGAAAAAAATAGTTTCAATGGTTTTCATTTAATGTTTCAAGACATGTGTGTTCCAATTTTTTTACAACTTATTTGTGCTCCGATGAGACACTTAACTATATCCGATCGACTTGATTTTTGATACATTTGTAGTACTCGACGAGCTCTACACGGTGGACGTATCCGATCGTTGAAAAAGTGCCGGAACGGCGCCGAAATGGGCCGCACAACATGCTGCGCAGCAGCACCTCCCCCGGTTCCGGTTCCGAAGGTAGTACATGATTTTTTTTTGTTATTATCGGCTATTGGACATAATTCACATTTTCCAATTTAGTAATTGTGGTCCCTGGCTATTGGTTAATGAACAACCTAATATTAATACTCCCTCCATCCCAAAATTTTTGTTCAGTCAGCAAAACGAGAACTTGGGGGAGTTTTTGAATGGATTTTATGAGATAAAATGAGAAATTTGATTTTAGTTGGTGTTTTATGGAGGGGTGATAAAATCACCTTGTTTTCCCAATAGATAAAATGTAGTGTGATAATAGTTATAGATAATATAGTGTGATAAAATCTAGTGTGATAAAATCACCTTCCTTTTATCCATTCGTAAAAGATGATAATAAAATCGAAGATGATAAAATCAAATAATCCATTGGGAAACTCCCCAATACAAAATTTTCAAAAAAAATAAATATTTTTTAACAATTTACTAGATACTATCAACTATTACTTTTAATTTATGAAAAAAGTTTCAAAAATTTTCTTTCAAAAGACTTGTAATTTTTTGGTTCTCGTTTTGCGGATCGGACAAAAAATTTGGGGTAGAGGGAGTATTATAGTACTAGTATCTATCTCAAAACATACAGAGCTAAGTCAAGTCGAATTTCAAATTGTTTGAACTCGGCTCACTTGAAATCTAGTGACGAACTAATGTAAACAAGTTCTTATCAAGCTGAACCTGAAGTTCCCCTGACTTCCCCAAAATAGTTCAATTCGTTTCTAGCGCTAATAAAATCTGATGGTATCGGCATGATTAAAACTCCAAACAGTTAAATTCGGAAGGCGCAACCTCCTCGAATTCAAATTGGGTTCCCTCCATAGTTGTGCGCGATGATCTGAAGAAGTGTTACGGTAACAACAAAATAAATAGTCGCACGTCCATGCATATTTTGGGAAACATATTTTGTTTTACCAATACTCTTTCTATCTTCAAAACCTAACCAGGTTGATCTGTGAATCTTCATTACACGATAACTGAACAGACAGATTACCTCTTATATATACTGACATGGATTGCCTCTCCACTGGCTGAGCTAACGACTTATTTACCACAGCCTACCGGTAAAACTGTCTGCCTGCTTAGCTAACTAATTACTCCTAATGAGCTTGCCGAACATATTCACCATAGACGAACTGTAATCAAGTAATTTGCAGCCTCATAAGCTTCAGTGTTCGGAGGAGGGAATTATACTGGAAGGTGTTGCTGTGGGGGAGGTGGACCTTGGGGGTGTACCTTTGCAATGCCAGCCTCATTGCGGATTTTTTTGGATTCCAAATCGAGATAAGCAATTTCATAAAACACAGCAACAAAGGATAAGGCAGCGGCATAACCAAAGACTCCGGTCTTCACAAAGTAGCAAGGGTGGGTGCCAAAGTACACGGTCTTGTTCCCATGGTGTCCGTTGGGTGCAGCACCAAATAGTAACTTAAAGGATATGTCAACAAATACCACCCTGCACTCATTGTGAAATAGATTTAGAAATAGTCAAACCTAAAATTTCTAGTGTAGGAGAGATGAAAGGAGATGAAATCAACAATATAAACTAAGTTCAAAACAAAGCTACATGTGTAGACCTGTCGCACACTTAAAAAGGGACGCAAGGAGTATTTCGCAATCTCCATAAGTAGATTCACAGCATCTGACAAATCGAGTTTTCAACTAAGAGATGCTTAAATGTTCCTCCTAATTTACCCTCAGTTAGCCCGTTATCTTGTTACTTGGAAGTATAGTTGTCCCTCGTGGTTGCAGGTTTTATGCAACATCTAGAAGTGAAACAAGTCTTACAAAATGCTTTTGAGGATTGCCGCGGTGATAGGAGCTTTTGGAGGTTTTTCACGAGCAAGGTGGACGTTGCAGGAACTCCCATCCAGACGGGAGTCGCCACCATCTAGACAGCCCCTTTGATTTCAGAAATGTGGCCGTCTAGTTGTTTTCACCTGGCACTCCTGTTCGTCTGGATGGTTGAGGACTGTTTGTTAGTTTTTACGTTTCTCATGTAATGTTTTGGCCTAGAACTATAAAAAAAGACTACCCTAATTAGTTTTGGGGTTTTTTTCACTTTTCAGAGAAACCCAAGAGAGAGAGAAACGAAGAAGACATGCATTAATCAAGAATCTATCATCAGCAACGAAACAAAGTCGAACACCAGAAAAATATTAGGTAACTTAAAAACTTGCCTAAAAAGTAGTTAGAATTACCATGACATGACAAACAAGATCACTGCCCATGTCCTATCACTGTTTGATTGATAAGAACCTAGTCTGCAACAAAAGCAGCCAGCGGCAATACTGATGATAATTTGAGCAACCATAAGAGACACTGTTGCAGTTAATCCAAGACCAAAAGCTGGACTGTTGGGGTATAAACAAGTAGAGGAAGACGTAAACTGAATCTGAGAAGCCTGCAAAAGAAGGGGGAAAGAGGGCAAATAGCAGATGAACAACTAATCGTTGGCTTGACAATATAGAGATCGCCTCTAGCCTATTTACAATGCCAATCCGATTTCTCCAGAGACTATGAAGGAGCTATTAACATTTTAGCAGGATATTCAATAACCATGTCAAGAACTGTTGAATTCTCAGTCATTCTAGATTTGACGCAAAAGAAATATGTACAATCTTGAAAACTAATGAAGTATCCGCCTATCCGGCAGTCCATATAGAACCTTAAATCAACAGACAATAGGAACTTCATTCAAAGCAATCGTCCCATTCAAACAGTGTTTAACCACTCAAATAGCCGCTGCTACATTCTTTGCACCATGGAGACAGACTCAACTGAACTTTGTGCTTCTACTAACTAATGCTCCTACGAGTCACAAGAAGTACAAAATTAACAAATTCAAACTGCATTCAATAAGCCCCAACGATAGATGGTGAGCATCACAAACCAAAATTCATTTATATACTCCAACAAACACTATGTGAAGGTTATAAATCACCAAGATGGAAGCAGCAAAAGATAAAGTTTTAGCAATTTTACCCACATGAGTATTTTTTAGCTCTTTTCTCCCCATGGTCTTGTGTTTTTCGTTTCTTTCTCTAATTAGCAATCGGTCTTCTGTCTTCCGTTCTAGGTTGATTTTTCCCCCCTCCACACACACACAAATACACGCACACCCTTCTTCCTATTTTCCTCTTTTGATTCGAAAATGTTAGGATACAGGAAAAGTTTCCCCAAAACAGTCCAGGAACGAGATTTCTCTTTCCCCGAAAATGTTATGAATCTGAACCGTTGATTTCTCTTTCCTGGACCTTTTTGGGGAAACTTTTCTTGTATCGTACTACTCCTCTTTTTGATAACTCGAAACAGATTATACCAACCTCAATCATGAGTCATTTCACATGTGACACCTCTTTTCTGCATCCTAAACCCTAGTCACCTATCATTTCCCTTTCACATCAACATCTATTCTAATATATAAAGGGATAGCAATTGTTTAGTGTCTGTCATTGTTTCTCCTTCTACGTCTATTTTTCTGTAATTATTTGATTTGCAGTTGATTTGAAGATATAATTCTACAAATTTGACTTGCACACAGCATCGCGTGTGCCCAATCTCTATGAGAGTAAATCGAGTCATTTCACATATGAAACTTCTTTTCTCACAACAAAAAGAAAAGCTAACGTGCCTTACCACCTGGTACAATCTTTCAGTCTTTTGCTTTCATTAGGCAGTAAAGAAGTTTCTTCCGCTGGAACACTAACAACCTCTGGTTCAAGACATTTACAAGTAAACACACAAAAGATAATATCCCTCTTTTCTCTCCATGATTTATATGTACACTCAATCGGATATGCATAAACTGATACACACACACACACACACACATACAATCTACAGATTATTTGAGCAAATGGGTAATAATTACCTTTACCCTCGTTGCCTCTGCAGCAACAAACAAAGCAACAGATAATAGCCCAAGAAACCCCACCACTGAGCAAATAACTTTTACCTTCCTCTCCATTCTTCTTCTTCTCTCTCTCTCTCTCTCTCTCTCTCTCTCCTTGCAGAGGTGAAAAAGGGAATCAAGAGATGGACGGCTTAATGGCGAAGGGGGAAGGGGAAGTTAAATAAAAATAAATACACACGGTTTGTTTTTTTTGGAAAATTTTGAAAACGTTGGGATTAATAATTGTGATAAAAGAGGATACGTGGGTCCCTTAATGACCGTGAAAAAGTTGGTTTGTTTTTGTTTTGTTTTTGGAAAAATTGAAAACTTCGGGATTAATAATTGTAATCAAAATAGATATTTGGGTCCCTGAATTTAATGATCGTAATAGAGACGTAGAGACGTGGTTCCTAAGATATTATAGTATAAGATTTCATATGGTAGTACAAGATTAGTTAAGTTATCCAGAAAAATGTAGTACAAGATTACTTGCACTATGCCTGACTTCTCGATTGTTCCGGTGTTCGGAGTAATTTTCGCACAGCTCAACTAACCTGTTCTAGTCATTATTTGTGTGGGTTGAAGAAGGAGATTAGTAATTGAGAATCATTTTTATTATTGGATGAAGAGGAAAGTAATTTCATGATTTGGAATAGTTAATACCACCCTAGGTCATCCCTTACATAGGTTATTAAGTTGGAAAATAATCCCCCACTAGTTTAACCTAAATTGTGCAGGCTTCTTTTTTAGTAGTGCGTGACATATGCGAGACTAACTAATCTAGAGTAATACAATGGATGGGGGTTATAATTCCAACATCAAATATGTTCGGAGTGAGTAACGTGACTCGTTAATGGCTACAATCTTTTTTTTTTTTTTTCTCTCAAAATATACAGTTTTGATACTCTTAATAATGAAATTTATTGTTCCAAACGAGCTAAATCGAGTTGAGTTTTAAATTGTTTGAGCTCAGCTCGTTCGATATGTAAGTGACGAATTAATAGAAACGTGATCTTATTGAGCTGAACCTAAAGTATTCCTCAAAATGGCAAAATTCGTTTTGTAGCCCTAATAAGATGTTAGTAACAGTAATATTTGGAAATGAAACTAAGAAAAATTATTACTTCATAGTCAGGTATAGCAGTTTAAAAAGAAAAATTCCAACAAATCGGAAATAAGAAATCGTTACGAGTTTTAGAAGATTTCCTCAAAAACTGTTTTCCAAAACCCCCTGGTCATTGTCCACGAAAGGGAGGGGCAACCTCCTCGAAACAAGGTTCCCCTCCAGAGTTGTCGCGCGGGATGATATGAAGAAAGTGTTACGGTAACAACAAGATAAATAGTCGCACGTGAACATACTTGCACTGAGATGGATTGCCTAGCCAGGTTTCTCTGTGAATCTTTCATTACACAATAACTGAACAGATAACCTCATATATGCACTGAGATGGATTGCCTCTCCAATGACTGAGCTGACGACTTATTTACCACAGCCTACAGGTAAAACTAACTGTCTGCTTAGCTAACTAATTACGCCTAATGAGCTTGCCTAACACATTCATCATCGACAAACTGTAATCAAGTAAATTGCCGACTCAGGAGCTGCTGTGTTCAAAGGAGGGAATTATGCTGGAGGGTGTTGCGGTGGGGGAGTCGGACCATGGGGGTGTACCTTTGTCATGCCGGCCTCATTGCTGATTTTTACTAATTCCAGCCCAAGATAAGCAAATCCACCAGCAGCAGCATAAAAGGATAAGAGAGCAGCATGACTGAAGGCTCCGCTCTTCACAAAGTAGCAAGGGTGGGTGCCAGAGTACATGGTCCCATTCCCGTGGTGTGCAGCACCAGATAGTAACCTGAAGAATGCTCCAACAAATCCCACCCTGCATTCAATGTAAAATAGATTTAGCACTAGTCAAACCTAAAAATTCTTGCACAGGAGAGATAAAAGGAGGTCCAAAAAATGATCTAATGAGATGAAATCAACAATATAAAATACCAAGTTTAAAACAAAGCTACATGCATAGAACTGCCATGGTCAAACCTCTGTTATCACAATTTGCTAACGCCTTTGCAAATCGCATATTGGAACACATGTTCTGAATCTTGGTACACCAATGCTCCAAAACATGGAATTTGCGAGCCCAAGGTTTTTCCTTACCATTTTGGCATTTTCCTTGGGAGAGAACGAGCTAAAATGTACCCGACCAAAAAATTGAGTATTAATAGGACAAATGTAATAGGAATCTGTCAAAATGCATCTTGGACACCAAAAATTTCAGAAATAGCATTCTACATCTTGAAAAAATAAGTACATTGTTAATTTGCAATCTCCATAAGTTGATTGATAGCATGTGAAAAATCGAGTTCTCAACTGAGAGGTGCCTAATACCTCCAAATTTACCCTCAGTTAGCCTGTTATCTTGTTACTTGGAGAATATTTGTCTCTCGTGGTTGCAGGTTTCATGTTAAACCTAGAAGCGATACGAGGCTTACGAAATGCTTTTGAGGATTGCCGCTGTGATAGGAGCTTTTGGAGGTTTTTAAAGAGCAAGGTGGACATTATAGGAACCCCCATCTAGACGGGAGTCACAAGACTCACAACCATCTAGACAAGCCCCTTGGGTTTCAGAAATGTGAGCTTCTAGTTGTTTTCGTCTGGGACTCCCATTCGTCCGGACAGTTGAGGCCTGTTTGTTAGTTCTTATGTTTCTGATGTAATGTTTTGGCCTAGAACTATAAAAAGACGACCCTAATTAGTGTTGGGGGTTTTTGAACTTTTCAGAGAAACCCAAAAGATAGAAACAAAGAAGATATGCATTAATCAAGAATCTATCATCAGCAATGAAACAAAGTCCAGAAAAATATTAGGTAATTAATAAACTTGCCTAAAAAGTAGTTAGAATTACCATGATAAGACAAAAGCGATCACTTTCCATGCCCTATCAAAATTTGATTGATAAGCACCTGGTCTGCAACAAAGGCAGCCAGCCGCGATACTGAAGATAATTTGAGCAACCACAAGAGAAACTGCTGCACTTAATCCAAGACCGAAAGCTCGACTGTTGGGGTATAAACAAGTAGAAGAAGAGGTAAACTGAATCTGAGAAGCCTGCAAAAGAAGGGGGAAAGAGGGAAAATAGCAGATAAACCAACTAATCCTTGGCTTGACAACATAGAGACCGGCAGACCGCCTTTGTGGCCTATTTACAATGCCAATCATCTTACTCCACAGACTATGAAGGAAAGATTAACATTTTAGCAGCATAACCAATAACCATGTCAAGAACTGTTGAATTCTCGGCCATTCTAGATTTGATGCAAATGAAATATGTACAATCTTCAAAACTAATGAAGTATCCCGCAGTCCATATAGAACCTTAAAACAACACACAATAGGAACTTCTTTCACTGCAATCGTCTCATTCAAACAGTGCTTAACCACTCAAATAGCCGCTGCTACATTCTTTTCACACGGAGACAGACTCAACTGAACTTTGTGCTTCTACTAACTAATGCTCCAACAAGTCACAAGAAGTACAAAATATACAAATTCAAACTGCATTCAGTAAGCCCCAACAATAGATGCTGAGCATAACAAACCAAAATTCATCTATATACTCCAACAAACACTATGTGAAGGTTATCAATCACCAAGATCGAAGAAGCAAAGATAAAGTTTTAGCAAATTTACCCGCATGAGTGTTTTTTAGCTCTTTTCTCCCCATGGTCTGTGTTTTTTGTTTCTTTCTCTAATTAGCTTTTGGTCTTCTCTCTTCCGTTCTAGGTTGATCCTTCCCCCCTCCACACACTCACACACACACACACATACACAGAGACACACCCGTCTTCGGTCTTCCTTATTTTCCTCTTTTGATATGAAAATGTTAGGATACAAAAAAAGTTTCCCCAAAAGAGTCGGGAAAGAAAAATCAACAGTTCATATTCACGTGATTATAAATCTAAACTGTTAATTTCTCTTTCCTGGACCTTTTCAGGGAAACTTTTCATGTATCGTACTACTCCTCCGCCTAACCACCTGGTACAATCTCGCAGTCTTTGCTTTCATTAGGCAGTCTCTTCAGCTGGAACACTAACAACCTCTGCTTCTTGACATGTAGCAGTAAACAAAAGACAATAGTCCTCATTTCTCTGTATGAATTATATGTACACTCAATTGGATATGCAATACACTGATACACACATATACACAATCTACAGATTATTTGAGTAAATGGGTAAAAATTACCTTTACCCTCGTTGCCTCTCCAGCAACAAACAAAGCAACAGATAATAGCCCAAGGAAAAGAAACCCGACCATTGAGCAAATAACTTTAACCTTCGTCTCCATTCTTCTTCTTCTTCTTCTTCTTCTTCTCTCTCTCTCTCCTCTCTCTCTCTCTCTCTCTCTCTCTCTCCTTCGCAGGGAGAATCAAGAGATGGACTCTCTCTCTCTCTGTCCCCTTCGCAGGGAGAATCAAGAGATGGACAGGGCTTAATGGGGAAGGGGTAAAGCAAATAAAAAAGACACGATTTGTTTTTTTGGGAAAATTGAAAACGATGGAATTAATAATTCTGATAAAAGAGGATCAGTGGGCCCCTAAATTTAATGATCGTGAAAGAGACGTGGTCCCTAAAATATTAGTCCCTCCGTCCCATATTTCTTGTCCAGTTGCACTATTTACAGCACCTTAAAAAATTGTTTATATTTTCAAATGTATAATGTTATATATATTCACTATGGATCTTGTTTGATAGCTCTCGATGAGTTCTATTAAACAAAGTTTTCAAAATTGTAAAAAACATTATAGATTGAAAGATATAAGCAATTGAAAAATGTCACGCATACCCGTAAATGGACAACAAATTTGGGACGGAGGGAGTATAAAAATGTGGTACAAGATTACTTGCACTATGCTTGACTTCTTGATTGTTCCGGTGTGCGGAATAATTTACGCACCCTAGTTAATTTGCTAATCATAATTTGTGTGGTAAAGAAGAAACTTAGTAATTGAGAATCATTTTTAGCATTGGATTAAGAGAGTAATTTCCTGCTTCGGATTAGTTAATACCACCCTGGGTCATTCTTTAGTCTTGCGCGACTTATGCGAGACTAACTAATCACTAATCTAGAGTAATACCATAGATTAGGGGATAATAATTCCAGCATCAAACATGTCCGGAGTGAGTAACGTGACTCATCAATGGCTACATTCTATTTTTTTTATCTCTCGCGAAATATACAATTTTGATATTCTTATAATGAAATTTATGGTTGCAAACAAGCTAAATCGAGACGAATTTTAATTGTTTGAGCTCAACTCGTCCAGTATATAAGTGACAAAATAATACTCCCTCCGTCCCTATTTAAATGTAGACATTTCCATTTTGGGCTGTCCCTAAATAAATGTGTGGTTTGAAAAGTTAATGGGTAAAAGTTTGTACAATTATCATTTTGCCCTTTTGAAAAGTTAGTGGGTAAAGAGTTAATGGGTAAAAGTGGAAGATAATTTTGAAAAATAGAGGTAAAAATTGATGTGAAAAGTCTAAAGTGGAGGAAAAAGTTGATGTGAAAAGTGTAATGATGATGTTTCTTTAATAGTAAGTTGGATTTACGAAGTAACACATTTAAAAAGGGACGGAGGGAGTATAAACAAGTTCTTATTATGTTGAACCTAAGTTATCCCTAGCTTGCTCGAAATGGCTCAATTCATTTTGTAGCTCTAACAAAATGGCAACGGTTATTATGCTGAACCATCTTTGCTAATCGTACGAAACATTAAATTGCAAGAGTAGAATTTTCCGTTGCGAGTTTTAGAAGTTGTTTTCCTCAAAAAGGTGTTTTCCAAAACCTCTTGTCAATGTTCACGAAAAGAAGGGGGGGAACCTTCTCGAATTTAGGTTCCCCTCCATAGTTGTCGCGCAGGATGATCTGAAGAAAGTGTTACGGTCAAACCAAACCAAAATCAAACCTAGTCTTATGTCCCAATCAATTGGGGTAGGCTACATGAAGAAAGTGTTACGGTAACAACAAAATAAATAGTCGCACGTCCATGCATATTTTGAGAAACACATTTGCTTTAGCTATACTCTTTCTATCTTCAAAACCTAGTCAGGTTTCTCTGTGAATCTTTCATTACACGATAACTGAACAGATAACCTCATATATGCACTGAGATGGATTGCCTCTCCAAAATTAACTGAGCTGACGACTTATTTACCACAGCCTACAGGTAAAACTAACTGCCTGCTTAGCTAACGAATTACGCCTAATGAGCTTGCCTAACATATTCACCATAGACGAACTATAATCCAAGTAAATTGCTGCCTCATGAGCTTCTGTGATCGGAGGAGGGAATTATGCTGGAGGGTGTTGCGGAGGGGGAGTCTGACCTTGGGGGTGTATCTTTGCAATGCCGGCCTCATTGCTGATTTTAGATAATTCCAACTCGAGATAAGCAATTCCGTAAGCCACAGACATAAAGGATAAGAGAGCAGCATCACCAAAGACTCGGCTCCTCACAAAGTAGCAAGGGTGGGTGCCAAAGTACTTGGTCCCGTTGCCATGGTGTCCGTGGGGTGCAGCACCATTTACTAACTCCAAGAATGCTCCAACAAATCCCACCCTGCACTCAATGTAAAATAGATTTAGCTAGTCAAACCAAAAATTTCTTGTGTAGGAGAGATAAGGTCAAAAGAATGATGAAATCAACAATATAAAATACTAAAGTTTAAAACAGAGCTACATGCGTAGATCTGTCATGGTCAAACCTCTGTTATCACAATTCGCCAACGCCCTTGCGAATTACGTATTGGAACACATGTTCCGAAACATGGTACACCAATGCTCCAAAAAATGGAATTTGTGAGCCCATGGTTTTTCCGACTTATTTCCTTGCCATTTTCCTTAGGAGAACGAGCTAAAATGTACCCGACCAAAAATTGAGTATAGGACAAAGGTAATAGGAATCTGTCAAAATGCTTCTAGAAATGCATGCAGGACACCAAGAATTCCAAAAATGGCATTCTACTTATCGAATCTTTATCTCTTAAAAATAAGAACATTGTTATTTCGCAACCTCCATAAGTCGATCCACAGCATGTGACAAATCGAGTTCTCAACTGAGAGGTGCCTAATACCTCCTAATTTACCCTCAGTTAGCCCGTTATCTTGTTACTTGGAGAATATTTGTCTCAGGTGGTTGCAGGTTTTATATTACATCTGGAAGTGAAACGAGCCTTACAAAATGCTTTTGAGGATTGCCGCGGTGATGGGAGCTTTTGGCGGTTTTCGAAGGGCAGGGTGGACGTCGCAGGAACCCCCATCCAGACAGGAGTAACAACCATCTAGACAGCCCCTTGGGTTTCAGAAATGTGAGCTTCTAGTTATTTTCGTCTGGGACTCCCGTTCGTCCGGACAGTTGAGGCCTGTTTGTTAGTTCTTACGTTTCTGATGTAATGTTTTGGCCTAGAACTATAAAAGGGACGACCGTAATTAGTTTTGGGGGTATTTTAACTTTTCAGAGAAACCCAAGAGAGAGGAACAAAGAAGACATGCATTAATCAATAATCTATCATCAGCAACAAAACAAAGTCGAACACCAGCAAAATATTAGGTAATTAATAAACTTGCCTAAAAAGTAGTTTGAATTACCATGATAAGACAAAAAAGATCACTTCCAATGTCCTATGACAGTCTGATTGATAATAACCTGTTGTGCAATAAAAGCAGCCAGCGGCAATAGTGATGATAATTTGAGCAACCATAAGAGACACTGCTGCAGTTAATCCGAGACCAAAAGCTGGACTGTTGGGGTATAAACAAGTAGAAGAAGAGGTAAACTGAATCTGAGAAGCCTGCAAAAGAAGGGAGGGAAGAGGGCAAATAGCAGATGAAACAACTAATCGTTGACTTGACAATATAGAGACCGTCTCTGTGGCATATTTACAATGCCAATCATATTACTCCACAGAAAATGAAGGAAGAGATTAACATTTTAGCAGGATAATCAATAACCATGTCAAGAACTGTTGAATTCTCAGCCATTCTAGATTTGACACAAATGAAATATGTACAATCTTGAAAACTAATGAAATATCCGGCAGTCCATATAGAACCTTAAAAGAACAGACAATAGGAACTTCTTTCAATCCAATCGTCTCATTCAAACAGTGCCTAACCACTCAAATAGCTGCTGCTAAATTCTTTTCACACGGAGACAGACTCAACTGAACTTTGTGCTTCTACAATCCAATAGTCACACGCAGTACAAAATTAACAAATTCAAACCGATGCTGAGCATTACAAACCAAAATTCATCTATATACTCCAACAAACACTATGGGAAGGTTATCAATCACCAAGATGGAAGCAGCAAAGATAAAGTTTTAGCAGTTTTACCCGCGTGAGTGTTTTTTTAGCTCTTTTCTCCCCATGGTCTGTGTTTTTCTTTTCTTTCCCTAATTAGCTTTTGGTCCTCTCGCTTCCGTTCTAGGTTGATCCTTCCCCCCTCCACACACACACCCCCTTCTTCCTTATTTTCGATAACTCCGAACAGATTCTACCAACCGCAATCTTAAGTCATTTCACATTTTACACTTCTTTTCTGCATCCTAAACCCTAGTCCTCTATCATTTCCCTTTCGCATAAACATCCGAGTAAATCGAGTCATTTAGAAGTAAACACACAAAAGATAATATCCCTCTTTTCTCTCTATGAATTATATGTACACTCAATTGGATATGCATACACTCATACACACACACACACATATACAATCTGCAGATTATTTGAGTAAATGGGCAATAATTACCTTAACCCTCGTTACCTCTGCAGCAACAAACAAAGCAATAGATAATAGCCCAAGAAACCCCACCACTGAGTAAATTACTTTAACCTTCGTCTCCATTCTCCTCCTCCTCCTCCTCCCTCTCTCTCTCTCTCTCTCTCCCTCCCTCTCCCCTTCGCAAAGTGAGAGTGGCAACGAGGATCAAGAGATGGACAGGACACGGTTTGTTTTTTTAGGAAAAATTTAAAACGATGGGTACAAAGGGGATATGTGGGCCCCTGAAATTAATAATCGTGAAAAGGTTAGATGTGGTCCCTCAGATATTACTCCGTATCAGATTTTATATGGTACTCCGTACTACTTAATTGTACGACATTACTTGCATCTCGATTGTTCAGGTGTCCAAACTAATTTACGCACACCTCGACTAATTTTGAGGGATCCAATCTCTATGCTAGTCAGATATTACTCCATATCAGATTTTATATATTACTCCGTACTACTTAGTTGTACAAGATTATTTGCATTATGCTTGATTTCTCGATTGTTTAGGTGTCCAAACTATGTTACGCGCACTTCGACTAATTTTGACGGAGCCAATCTCTCTGCTAGTCTTGATTTGTGTAGGGTAAATAGGAATGGCAAAGGGGAGGGACGGGATGGGATTTGTCATACACCGCCCTTGCCCCTAAAATCTTTCCCCAGCCCTAACCCGACTAGGTAATGGATGGGTATCCCCTGTCCCACCCTATCTTGAAAAGGATTTACCCACCCCGCCCCGCCCCGCTCCTATTTTCTTATTTCATATTTAAAAAATATGTTTTTTATTCCAAAATTAGTGAGCACAAATAATTAAAGTTTAGAAAATACCAATTAACTATCTAAGGCAAATGAAAAGTAATTGATATCTAATGTGAGATTCTAGTTGAAAGGGTAAAAATATAAGACAAAAAATCAAATTGAATGCATAAAAAAAATTTATGGCGTGGTGATATATACCATAACCCTACCCTAACTCGATCGGGTTTTTTCAATTCTCCCCCTATCCTAACCCCATACCCAAAAAATCTAATAAATACCCGCTCCCATTGAAGCGAGACGAGGCGGGTTCGGGATGGGGTGAGTTGAAAAAAAAATGACAATCCCCCCCCACGATGAGATCAAAGAAAAAGGTTGCACGATGATAGGACAAAATTAACTCAAATGCGGCTGCACGTGGGGAGGGGGTGTTAAGAAATATTGTCTCACGTTACTTAGGAGTGGAATGAGTGATCACTTAATATATGCAGGGACCTCTCCACTCATTGTCAATTGATTTTGAGTTGGATGCTTTAACATCCCAAGTGTTTCCCAAGTTCATTCTTAAGAGGAATGCACATTAACTCGAGGGTAGGGCCTTATTCCCAGGCAAGTTGGCAAACAGAGACATTTTGGACTTGGTCTCGGAAATGGTCTGCAGCAGAATGTTGGAAAAATCGTTTTGACACATGAAACATTAACGTCCATTCCACTAATTCAAAAAAAAAAAAAAACCAAAAAGCCAACTTATTCTGAAAACTGATGGAGAAAAAAAAAATATCTCTCACAATAAATCATATAAAAAACCGTAAAAAGCCAATAAGCCAAAAAAACATTCTTAGTGTAACACCCCCTTAATCATAGTCAAGTAGTGAAACCAATGTACGTGGCCACAATGTCATTTCTTTATTTTATTAGCTTTTGTTGAGCCAAACAAACAATTATCATTGTTTCAATAATTCTTCACTCACACATAAACACGAGGAAAGCTTGTTCACTCACTAAAAAATAGGATAAACATAACCTACTTTATTTAAGATTCTTATTGGCTCCCACTTTATTTATCGGAACCGTTTATTTTATAGCCTTAATCTGTTAATCATTTCTCAAAAATCATATCAATTTTATTTTCATAAATGCTTGATCAAATCGTAAAAAAAAAATTTATCCAAATTCTAAAGCAAGACAAGTGTTATTCGATCAAATACTTACCGATATAGAATGAACTATTTTTTTTGCTTGAAATTGTTTACCAATTAATAAGTTCTACAATTTATTTTTCTCATTGTGTACTACACAATTTTGACATTAGTTCACCTACTTTTTAGATTGGGTGAACAAAAATAACACTTACACATGCAACCTGAAACTCTCCTTCGTTTCTCATGCTCGCAGCTGCAAAATGCAAACCATTATCTCATAGTAAACAATCATCAACTCGTGGGTTTGTAAGTTATTGCCGATGCCTGGCTTATTGTTAAACAATTTATTTTTTCCTAGTCAACAACCATTCTCTCATAGTCAACAACCATTAGCCATTATCTCATAGTTAATTTTTCCTTAACGAGTTTTAGAGGGCATTTCCTCCCCTTATTCTCGAAATTAGGTTCCTCTCCATAGGAGTCGCGCGCAATGATCTAAAGAAAGTGTTACAGTAACAAGAACATAAATAGTCACCCGCACATTTTGGGAAACACATTTGTTTTACCTAAACTCTTTATCTTCAAACCAAAATTCATCTAAACAATAGATGCTGAGCATTACAAACCAAAATTCATCTAAACACTATGTGAAGGTTATCAATCACCAAGATGGAAGCAGCAAAGATAATGTTTTAGCAATTTTACCCGCATGAGTGTTTTTTAGCTCTTTTCTCACCATGGTCTATGTCTTTCGTTTCTTTCCCTAATTAGCTTTTGGTCTTCTCTCTTTCGTTCTAGGTTGATCCTTGCCCCCTCCACACAAACACACACACTCATTCTCCCTTATTTTCCTCTTTTGATATGAAAATGTTAGGATATAGGAAAAGTTTCCCCAAAAGAGTCCTGGAAAGAGAAACAACGGTTCAAATTCACGTCATTATGAATCTCAACGGTTGATTTCTCTTTTCTGGACGTTTTTCGGGAAAACTTTTCCTGGATCGTACTCCTCCTCTTTTGGATAACTTGGAACAGATTATACCAACCGCAATCTTGAGTCATTTCACATGTGACACCTCTTTTCTGCATCCTAAACCCTACTCACCTATCATTTCCCTTTCGCATAAACATCAGAGTAAATCGAGTCATTTCAGATGTGAAACCTCTTTTCTCACAACAAAAACAAAAGCTAACGCGCCTTACCACCTGGTACAATCTCTCAGTCTTTGCTTTCATTAGGCAGTAAGGAAGTCTCTTACAACCTCTGGTTCAAGACATTTACAAGTAAACACACAAAAGATAATATCCCTCTTTTCTCTCCGTGAATTATATGTACACTCAATTGGATATGCATAAACTGATACACACACACAGATATACAATCTACAGATTATTTGAGTAAATGGGTAATAATTACCTTTACCCTCGTTGCCTCAGCAGCAACAAACAAAGCAACAGATATCCATAATTGGCAATGAGTGAAGAGGTCCCAGCATATATTAAGTGATCCTCACGTGCAGCCGCATTTGAGGTCTGTCACGTGTGGCCACTTTTTGGGTTCTATCATCGTGCAGTCTTTTTGCTGGTCTGTCATCGTGGAGTGTGGATTAATTGCGAATTTTTTTTTAAATGTGGAGTAGAATAGGCCCCGCTCTGATACCATGTGGAGACTTTATATCCATCTCAAAATCAATTGGCAATGAGTGAAGAGGTCCCAGCATATATTAAGTGATCAACTATTTCACTCCCAAGCAATGTGGGACAATATTTCTTAACAGAAACGTACACCACCACTAAGCAAATAACTTTTACCTTCCTCTCCATTCTTCTTCTTCTTCTTCTTCTTCCTTCTTGTTCTTGTTCTTCTTCTTCTCCTCTCTCTCTCTCTCTCCTTCGCAGAGTGCCAAGGAGAATCAAGAGATGGACAGGGCTTAATGGCGAAGGGGGAAGGTAAATAAATACTCCGTACATGGTTTTTTGTTTTTTGGGAAAATTGAAAAAGATGGGATTAATAATTGTGATAAAAAAGGATATGTGGGTTCCTGAATTTAATGACCATGAAAAAGATGAAAAATTGAAAAGGTTTGGGATTAATAATTGTGATAAAAAAAGAATATGTGGGTCCCTGAATTTAATGATAAAAAAAGAGACATGGTCCCTGAGATATTATAGTATAAGATTTCATATAATAGTACAAGATTAGCCGAGTTATCAAAAAAATGTAGTACAAGATTACTTGCACTGTGCTTGACTTCTCAATTGTTCCGGTGTTCGGACTAATTTTCGCACAACTCAATTAATCTGTTCTAGTCTTGATGTCTATGGGTTGAAGAAGGAGATTAGCAATTGAGAATCATTTTTATTATTGGATGAAGAGGAAAGTAATTTCATGATTTGGATTAGTTAATACCCCGGGTCATCCCTTGGATAGGTTATTAGCATGGATGGGGATTATAATTCCAGCATAACGTGTCTAGAGTGAGTAATGTGACTCGTCAATGGCTACAATCTTTTTTTTTTTTATTTCTCTCAAAATATACAATTTTGAAATTCTTATAACGAGAACTATGGCTGCAAACGAGCTAAATCGAGTCAAGTTTTAAATGGTTATGGTAAGCGGATATCCTAGAAAATTTAAGAATTTATTCCATCACCAACATGGTTTTTTTCCCCTCTGTTATTCACTTACAATTTGTGAACCTTATTGGTAAAAATTGCATTTGGTGATTGGTGATTAATGGGGTGGAAGAAAAAGGTCCACACTACACTATCTTGAAGTTGATGTCATTTTAGTAAAAGTTATAGGCCAGTGATTTCCACACTCCCTATTTTGATGTTTATATAATTCCATTTATAGTTACAAACGAGCTAACTTGAGTCGATTTTTTAATAGTCTGAGCTTGGCTCGTTTGAAATTTGAGTGACCAATTAATGTAAACTAGTTCTTACCGAGTTGAACCTCAGGTTGCTCTCGCTTGGCCAAAACGGCTCAATTTGTTTGCAGCACTAAATAAATCTGATACTAACAATGTCGATGTGATAAAAAGTAGTATAATAATTAAATTCGAAAATGAAACTAATCTTTAAGCGCTTTTATATTTGGAAGTAGTAGATTCATAGTTCAACCATGCCCAAGTCTGTATGAATTTCAAGTGGCCCATAGGGTAATAATTCATTACCCAAAATTGTATTCATATTTATGAATGGTGGCCAATAATACAGGCATGGCACATGCCTTGCCTTATCATAATATCATTAATGGGAAAATGGGTATAAAAGGGTATATGTGAAGTTGTGAACATTTTCAGTATGTTTTCCCCATCCATACAAGTGAGACTCAAGACTAATGTTTTGAAGGTTAAGACAGAGAAATCTAAATTATATTGCTTTTATATAAAGTTTGAGACTTTTTTTTTCTTTTAGTAATGCTTGAATATAGCGAAGCGCCACTCCAACGGTTCAAGGTACGAAAAAAAGTTTATCACATTATCCCGCATTATATTTATGTTTATTTTAGTAAAAATCACAACGGTTCTATAATCTTGACTTAAAGTAGGATGTTATAGTTGTTCAACACCATTAAATAAATACACACGTGGTATCAGAGCCCAGTTAGAATTATCACAATTTTTCCGTCGAGAAATCATAAGGTTATGTAAACTTACACTTTACACATACATGATTCAATCTGATATGTTGAAAATCATGCCTAAGCCACCACGTGGCCATAGCGCGGTTGGGTCATCCAATATACTTTTAGATGGTCGAAATACGCGATCAGGTACCATGTGACTAAACCCAACCGGCACCTAAGTTTTTCTCCCGAGGCAGAATGAGTTTGTCCATATCTATCTATAACTCTGTAGGAATTATCTTTGTTTGTATCTTGTTGTTGGGTTTTGCAACCAAATAGCAATGAAAGTGGACGTATACATGGGTTTTACTCCTGAGAATGACAATACACTCACATGCCAGCCATTCTTTAAATGGGTGAAAAATCAATGCATGTATGTAATGATTTATGTGGGAAGCTTTTAGAAGTGTGATGCATGTACAGGAGTTTGTCTGTCTGCTTGTTTCGACATAAAATATTTTGCATAAAAAATATTTTTCAAGTAAAATGATTTTATCCAAAAATAAAAATTTCATTTTTCAGTTTTTAGTTGCCCCTTGAAAAAATATACAATAATGAAAGAAGAAAATTGGTTTCATACTAATGTTCGTGCATTCAATCATAAACATTTTACATTCAAATAACGGGGCCTTAGTTACAAATACAGGTTTCATTCCAAAATGAACATATGTCAAGATTATATCTGATTCCAATGATGGATCTGAATATAATATTGTACATAGGCTTTAAATTTTAATGGGTATGTGCTGTATTTTACTTATAATGCATCTATGTGCATACCATGGTCTCAACAAGACTAAACTTAATATGTCTGTTCTTTTTTCCATGGATCCTGAAATAAGCTTGCATTGTCTGTTGTTGTTGGATTACCCTATATGAAATAGGGGGGCGGGCGGCTAGATGCACAGCAACAGGATCAGCACTCGACAGCGTCTCAAAACAAATGGCGTTTTGAGGCAAAAACGGAAGCCCAACAAAACCTACTTTAGACCATGTTTGGCACAACTATTACACCGAACCGTTTCTTCTCATTCTTCCCCCTTCCAAATCTTCTTCTTCCGACCGATCGAAAAATTAAAATAGTATCTTCTTCTTCTTCTCCTTATTGGTTATTCGATCCTTTGTGGAACAATAATCATCTTCTTTGATGTACTACTATGCTTTTTTTATCAATGAAAATTTCGTACCATGTTGAAAAGGAAAAACTTGAAGTGAGAGGTAAAAGCCTTTGAAAGTTACAGACATGACCAGTTGACTCCACTACCAGGCTTTTGGCCCAAAGTGAGGCCCAGTAATTGAGTGAGCAAACATGGGCTCGAAGTGAGAGTAGTACCTATCTGTACCCAGGCTTCTCTTAATACAAATTGTCCGACAAAGAGGCACAAAGATACATAGGGATGGTTTACCATAAATCACAGCATCGAGAAAATAGAAATCCTAGCAATCACAAAACACAATTCTGGACACAACTATGTCGGGAATCATTGAAGGGAAATTTATTGAAATAGTCCATCTAGTTTAACCCCCAGTCTTGATTTCGTCTCCCACCTTTCAATTTCACTCTAACGACCCCTGTAGTTTCAATTTTGGTCGAATTGAATCCAAAAGTTAACTTTTGTTAGCAAACTTAACGGAAATCCCAATTTGGGGGGGGTTTTTTGAGGAGTAGAACAGACATTTTGCCCTCTCTCTTGCACAATAACAAACCCTAACTCCTCCTACCCTTTTTTTACCCTCTGCAAATCTCAAAAAAAAAAAAAAAAATCATAAAATTGAGAGGAAATTGAACCACCACCACTCTCACCGACGCCCCAAAATGGCGTCCAAACCCGACGTTGAGAAACCCAATAGGCACATGGCGGACCACGACAGGTGCCCAGTTGAGGAAGTTGCCCTGGTTGTCCCTTCAGCTTGAACTCAGGTCCGTTTAGCATGAATGAGCACATCGTCATCATCGTGATTGCCAATTGCGGGGTTTCTTCCAGTGGGAGTGATGCATATTAGGGCTTTTTCGGTTATGATTTTTGATGTAAGATTAAGTTTTTTTGATTTGATGATTTTGTGATTTTGCCCATTTTCCTTTGGGTTTAATTTGATGTGAGATTAAGTTTTTTTGCCCCTCAATTTTATATTTTTGGTGGATTTTTTTTTTTTTTTTTAGATTTGTAGAGGGTAAAAAAGGGGTAGGAGGAGTTAGGGTTTGTTATTGGGCAAGAGGGAGGGCAAAATGTCTGTTCTACCCCTCAAAAAAACCCCTCAAATTGGGATTTCCATTAAGTTTGCTAACGGAAGTTAACTTTTGGACTCAATTCGACCAAAATTGAAACTACAGGGATCGTTAGAGTGAAATTGAAAGGTGGGGGACGAAATCGAGACTGGGGTTAAACTAGAGAGACCATTTCTATAAATTTCCCATCATTGAATGCAAATGGACCTGCATACATCCAACAGCTCCGGATTCAATTGTGTTCGTTGAGTTCTAAAGTTGTGCTTCTTTTTTTCTTTTCTTTTTTTTACCTTTTGAATAGGTCGGGTGGATTGTTTAGAAGTTACGATGGACTTTTATGGAGAAGATCCGAGGCTATGTCACATAATCCTTGAGTGATATATTTTCTCTTTCTCAATCCTCGTTATACGCTCTCGCTTAGCATTCTTGATCTAGCTATTATGAATCTGTTTCAAAATACGTTTTCATACTCACGCTTTATTATATGCACACTAGATAATTAGGTGACTTAGATTTGGGAAAACCAAAGATTCTTGTACTCGATCCCTCCGTCCCAAAATGGATGTCCAAAACTACTGTTCACATTCTTCAAAACATAATCTGTATATTGCAATCTATAATATTTTTTTCAATTTTAAAGATTTTGTTTAATAAAACTAAGCAAAATCTATCAAACAAGACCCATATTGCATATATATAATTCATCATAGTTTAAAAAATATAAATAATTTTTCAATATGTGTAAAAAGTGTTTTGCGACATACATTTTGGGACGGAGGGAGTAATAATTATCAACTTTTCTTCTAATTGTATTTGAAGAAATGGATCAGAAGCTAGTATTATTTGGGGCTTCAAAGAGGCTCTTTGTTTGTTTGAAATTTTCTACTAAATAAAAAAGAGAGAAAATGTAAATAGCTAGTCATAGCTTCTAGCACATGATACTATAGCATTACCGCAGGAGTGTATGGAAATTTATTTAGGCATCATATATGTAGCTACCTATAGGGCCTGTTAATTTGTTAGAGGGATACAGATATGAGAGGGGACGGGAGATATAATAAGAGAGGAATAAAGATGTAGACATGGTTAGAGAGGACATTATTTTTTGAATCACAAGGGGAGATTAAAAAGTTATTTGGTTTATTTTGTTGTTATAAAAAGAGATTAAAACTTAGGAGTACTTGGTTTATTTTGTTGTTATAGGAAGGGAATTTGAGGAGTTTTTTTTTTTTCCGTCATTCGTCATTCCTAATCTATTACATGGGGGGAGGAGGAATAAGACTCGATCCCGGAATACAGTGCGGGACATCCAAGAGCTCTACCGCATGAGCTAGCCACTACTTGAGGGAATATGAGGAGTTAGATAATGTGAAATTGTGTAAAATGTCTTTTTTTGTCCTGAATAAACAAGGAGTATAAAAAAGGGTCTCTCTCTCTCTCTCCATTTAATGCTGCAGAGTGGAGGCAAGGGGTGTGTTGGGAAAATGGCCCGGATATAATATGGATTGGAGGTGTGGCTAAAATATTATCCAGCTTGCAAAAAAATATAAAATGCCGAATATATTTCAAACCGGATTTCTATATTGGAATTTATTTCATATCCGCTCCCAATAATATATATATATCAAAAAACTTCCAATCCAAACTCCCGGATTTTATAACGTCCGGACCTCCACCTTCCCAATATTTTTTTGAAAATCCGAACCGTTAGATGTGTTTAAAACGTGATTTTAAGGTCCAACGCGAAGATTTGGCAAAAAAAAATACCCGGAAGGGCTTGATCGGGGCAGTTTTTCATAAAACTGTTTTTATAGCGTTTTTGTGAAAAACTGCCCCGATGAAGCCCTTCCGGGTATTTTTTTTTGCCAAATCTTCGCGTTGGACCTTAAAAACACGTTTTAAACACATCTAACGGTTCGGATTTTCAAAAAAATATTGGGAAGGTGGAGGTCCGGACGTTAGGTCCGTAAAAAGGGGTTTGGATGTGAAGGGGTTCCATATATATATATATATGTAAGTACCTTGATTGTAGACCTAAAACGAACATATAAAAATATGATTCTTATTTCATTGCTAAAAGAAGAGAAAAGACTGGCCAGAAAATATTGCTCCAGACCATTTTTAGGCCTTCCATACAAAGTGTTAAGTAATACTCCTTTCGTCCCAATTTTATAGTCTCTTTTGGGAGTTCGTGCCACTTTTCAAAGTGTTATATCTTATAATCTACAATGTTTTAGGTGATTTTGAAAACTTTGTTTATTAGATTAAATTAAGATCTATCAAACAAGATCCATATTGCACATAAAATGTATTACCGATTGAAAGATATAATCAATTTTTTATCCGGTTAGGATAGAACGAGGGACTATAAAATTGGGACGGAGGGAGTATTATAACACAAGATTCTGTAACTACCAGACAATAACAAAATTTGCACGCGAGAGAGGAGAAGGTCAAACCGGCCATATGAGGGATGACTTTTATAGAATGATCGATATTGATTGACCTGCATTTTATTTATTTATTTATTTATTTTTATTCAGTTGAGCTATCTCAACTGGGGGAGGGGCATAGTTCGGATCGATTTTGGGAGAGTGGGATAGAAAACCCTAGTTTTCGTGGAATCAAAATTGTGGTATTTTGGAGCAATTTCGATATTTAAGTGGAGTTACAATAGTACTGAACTGAAGAATCTTTACGATTTTATCATTGCTCGATCTACAAAAATGAAATTATAGGAGAAATGATTTTTGCCATCCCTTTTTTAATGTTTGCATTCTCTGTTTTATTCATGTGACTAAACATTACTCCATCCTTTTGCTAAAAATAGTAAAAGTACTTTACATTAACTCCTTTGTTTCATGGGACAAGTCATAAATTACTTTTACTATTTTTAACAAAAGTGGTTTTAATTAAGTACATTTAATGGATATTATCATGTGCCTTAGGGGCACACATTAACAAAACCTTATATATATATATATATATATATATATATATAAACCCTTCACATCCAAACCCCTTTTACGGACCTATCCGGACCTCCACCTTCCCAATATTTTTTGAAAATCCGAACGTTAGATATGTTTAAAAAGTTTTTAATAAGGGATTTGGCTTATCGGAAGGGCTTATCAAGCAGTTTTTCACAAAAACGCTATAAAAACAGCGATTTTATGAAAAACTGCCAATCAAGCCCTTCCGGGTATTTTTTTTTGCCAAATCTTCGCGTTGACCTTAAAATCACGTTTTAAACACATCTAACGGTTCGGATTTTCAAAAAATATTAGACGTTATAAATCGGGAGTTTGATTGAAGTTTTTTGTATATATATATATATATATAATATATTAAGGCTTCTAAAACGGGATTCCCGTTTTCGGACCTCCATGATCCAAATATTTTTTTGACGATCCGAGCCGATCCCAATGTGTTGAAGGTGTTTTCAAAAATTTGCTTAGCTTGGATCAAGCCCTTCCGGTATTATTTTTTGAAGATTTCCCGCGTGGACCCTTGAAAACACCTTCTGAACACATTGGACGGCTCGGATTTTCCAAAAATAATTTGCAACACAAAAAAAATCAATTTTTTCTTATTTTCGGGAGGTGTGGACTAGAAGTTTTTCGTATATATATATATATATATATATACACACACAAAAAGTGTAAATATTTACATGATAATGCAAAGAGGGCCATCCTTAAAACATAATCCTTAAATTTTTTTTTCTCAATCCTCGCTATACGCTCTCGCGATTATGAATCTATTTCAAAATACGCTTTCATACTCGCTTCATTTTATGCATACTAATTATGTGACTTAGATCCCGGGCAACCAAAGATTCTTGTAATAGTGATCAACTTTCTTCTAATTGTATTTGAAAAAATGGGATCAGAAGCTAGTATTATTTTGGGCTTCAAAGGGTGGAGCTATTTTTTGTTTCAAAGTTTCTACTAATTAAATAAAAAATAAAAAAGTAGATGGAAAATGTAAATAGCTAGTCATAGCTTCTAGCACATGATAATATATTAGCATTCCCGCAGGACTGTATGGGAATTTACTTAGGCATCATATATGTTGATACCTTTAGACTGTGTTTGGATAACCAGAATCTTGAATAGGAATAGGAATATAATTACCGAGAATTAAATTCCTGAAAATTTTCTTGGTTAGGAATGGGAATATGATTACTTGGAATGAATTCCTAGGAATTTGATACCTAGAAGAACTGCATTTCGGTATTTGGAGTAATTCAGTGATCTTAGATGCGGGAAACAATTACTTTAGAAATTTATTAAAGTCAAACATTTCATTTTCTTAATGAATGAAGCAAGAATCTGAGATTCTCATGGGGAAAGGGAGGGATCAGATTCCCACTCAGTATGGGAATGTGATTCCTGATTCAATATGTCATCAGGAATTATATTCCTACTCCTCTGTCTGCCAAACGTCGAAATCAGAAAAGTATGACATCACATTCTCGTTCCTATTTCTTCCAAACGTTGGAATGAAGGATAGAAAGCATCACATTCTCATTTCCCCCCAAGAATATTGTCATCCAAACTGAGCCTTACGGGCAGTGGCAGCTCCAGGAATTTTGAACACAGTGTTCAAAACTTACCTTAACTCGGGGTTTGCTCCCACTTAAAGTCTCAGGTTCAATACCCCATGTCAACAAATTCTTGAGGCCACTGGGATTTATGCTCGGTCATTACCTCCAAGGCCCTGGAATTAGTCGAGGTGCGCGCAAGCTGACCCAAATATCCGGTTATATATATTAATAAATAAATAAAAATAAAACTAAACATATATACACAATTTTTATAAACAAAATTGCATGTTCTCGGCAAATTCTATTTTTTAGGCCTAGCAAAATTAAACTGGCACATAACAACAATAATTTTTATTGTAGGAAATTGTTTGGCGAATAGGTTCACATAGATTTTTTTTTATGTATACTCTTATTTTTTTGGAGATATAGAGTTAATTGTTGTTCAGCAAAAAGTCAGAGCATGATATCGATGTTAATAGATACTTTTTTCTCTCTCTATATTTTTAATTTTTGTCATTAAGAATATGTACTTTATTTTGAGTTAATATATTAGGTATTCAATTGTGGATTTCCTAGATTTATGGATATTCACAATATAGAAATAAGTGTTCAAACAAACTCGAGATAAAATTATTACATGTAATATAAAGGTATGGAGCCTCTTACGGCTTATAATTGGTTTCTTTTTATTGGATTGATTTGTGGGCTGATTTTTGGGGGGCCAGTTATTCAATTTTTTTGAGTTAGGTGTTTAAATATTTACACCTAGAGTGTTCAAATATTTTTAGCTTGGGTGTTCAAAAATAACAAAACTTAAATAAAAATACAAAAAAATACATGTATTCTAAAAAAAATTAGGATGTTCAATTGAACACCAATATTCTAACAATGTAGAGCAACCTTTGTTTACGACCTGTTTGTTAGGGGATATGTATATGAGACGGGAAGATAGTTATAATAGGAGAGAGATAAAGAGATGGATATGGTTAGAAGAGTATTATTTTTTGAGCCGCAATGAGAGATTAAAAGCTACTTGGTTTGTTTTGTTGTTATAAGAGCGCAATATAAAGAGTTATATAATATAAAATTGTGTAAAATGTCTTTTGCCCTGAAAAAAGCTCTCCCTCTCTCTCTCTCTCTCTCTCCCTCTCCATTTAATGCGGCAGAGTGGGGGCAAGGGGGGTGTTGGGAAAATGGCCCGGATATAATATGGATGGGGTGTGTCTAAAATATAGCCCTTCCAGGAGGATATGTATATCCACGGATATTATATCTGGCTTGCAAAAAAATAACAAACACCGAATATATCTCAAACCGAATTTTTATATCTGAATTCACCTTATTGTTATGTTTGTCTATGTTGATTGTAGACCTAAAACTAACATATAAAAATATGATTCTTAGTTCATTGCTAAAAGAAGAGAAAAGACTGGCCAGAAAATATTGCTCCATACCCATTTTTAGGCCTTCCATACAAAGTGTTACTCCCTCCGTCCCTTTTTAAATGTGTTGCTTCGTAAATCCAACTTATTAAAAAAACATCATCATTACACCTTTCACATCAACTTTTTCACTTTCCACATCAACTTTTACCTCCACTTTCCAAAATTATCCTTCACCCCCCTACCCATTAACTTTTTACCCACTAACTTTTCAAAAGGGCAAAATGATAATTCTACAAACTTTTACCCATTAACTTTTCAAAACACACATTTATTAAGGGACAGCCCAAAATGGAAATGTTAACACTTAAAAAGGGACGGAGGGAGTAAGTAATATTATAACACAAGATTCTGCAAGTACCATACAATAACAAAACATTCACGCGAGAGAGGAGAAAGTCAAACCGGCCATACGATCGAGAGATGACTTTTATAGAATTATTGATATTGATTGACTTGCATTTTTATTTTTTTTTAATTCCTTGATGCACGCACTTACGTGAGATTGAACTTGTAACCTAGGGACGAGCGGCTATCTCAACTGGGGGAGGGGCAAAGTTAGGATCGATTTTGGGAGAGAGGGACAGAAAACCCTAGTTTTACGGGCGATTCTAGTATTTTGGAGCAATTTCGATATTTAAGTGGAGTTACAATAGTAAAGTATCTTCACGATTTTATATCATTGCTTGATCTACAAAACTGATAATTATATGAGAAATGATTTTCGCCGTCCCTTCTTTAATGTTTGCATTCTCTGTTTTATTCATGTGACTAAACATTATCCTTTTACGTCTGAAAAATATAAATATATATTATGAAAAAGTAAAAGAACATTGATATAAGCCCAAGCGAAATATATATAGATATATGTATTAACAAAAAGTGTAAATTTTACATGATAATGCAAAAAGGGCCATCCTTAGAACATAATCATATTGCACTAACCAAAGGAGACAGTGTGAGTTGCTTGAGGTGTAAAAAATTCAGTTTCCTTTTGGTTGTAAAGGTTTCTGTTTGTTAGAAGCTGACTAATTTCCTTGATAGCTGTTAAAGTTTCAAGTACGATTTGATCGTGAGGAAATTTTTTTGTTCGGTTAACTTATGAGTACCTCGACTAGTCTTCTCTCTGGAAAGGCAGGTCACCCAAGTCAGAACTAAGAGATTCACAGAAAATTACTAGCTTGCAGACTAACCCCAAGAACCAAATTAAGCCTCGTTAATTGTGTGGGAGCAATCCCATCGGGACTAGCCCTTGGCACTGAGGGGGAAATTATTGACTACTATATTAATTTTGACTACCAAAACTTAAGGCAGTTGTAAAGGATGTACTTTCAATTTGTCCAAGCAACTGGCTTACTTTAAAAGGATCCACCACCAATAATGTTAATATAATATGTGAATTTGGTCGGCGTTCAGTCTAACTTTGAAAATGGATATACGCGTGATTGCCACCTAGGGTTGATCAGAATTATGAGCAACCAGTACGTGTCCGTGCCCATGCTTTGAGCAATCGACACACGTGTTCATAGCCGTGCCAGTACTCATGTTCATTCTTTATGGTCCTTCGAATTTTAGAAAGGAAGTAGTGAGAGAATGTGGTTTGAATTTCAAAAATATGTGAGAGAGAGAGAATGTGGTTTGACATTTTTGGATGTGGTGGGCCGGTGGAGGAAAAGGGTAGAGAGAGGGAGTGCGTTGGTAGAGAGAGGGATAAAATGTAATATGATAACTGGAATAGAAAAATGACTGGGACAAAAACCGTTCTATATTGTAATATAGACTAATGCATGCATGTGTCTGTGCCTGAAGGCACAACTTGAGCAATCGATGCACGTGCTTGTATCTGTGTCTGTGCTCGTACCCGTCCCGTGCCCGTTCTTTATGATCCTTCAAATTTCAGAGAGGGGGAAAGGAGATGAGTAGTAAAAGAGAATGTGGTTTCAATTTCGAAAATGAGAAATAGAGATAATGTGGTCTGAAATTTTTGGGTGTGGTGAGCCAGTGGAGGAAAAAGGGTAGAGAGAGAGGGAGAGGGAGAGAGGGAGTGAGTTGGCAAAGAGAGTGATAAAATGTAACATGATGATTGAGACAAAAATATGACTGGGACAAAATCCGCTCTGTATTGCAATATAGATTTTTGGGTGTGGTGGGTCAGTGAAGGAAAGGGTAGAGAGAGAGAGAAGGGGGGGAGTGAGTTGGCAGGGAGAGGGATAAATGTAATATGATAACTGGGACAAAACCGCTCTGTATTGTAATATAGATGTTACAAACATAATCATGAGTTCCGTTGTTATTTACACATTTGAACTCTGGACTTTCTTCTCTTCAATAAGAGACTTACTTAGCCATCAAAGCGTCTGCGGGCCACCGACAGCCAGTTAGATGCTACCAGCAGTTCTATCTTTCTTATGGGTCTAGGTGAAGG
This sequence comes from Vaccinium myrtillus, assembly GCA_016920895.1. Taxonomy (NCBI): domain Eukaryota; kingdom Viridiplantae; phylum Streptophyta; class Magnoliopsida; order Ericales; family Ericaceae; genus Vaccinium; species Vaccinium myrtillus. The sequence continues at coordinate 29,965,107 of CM029280.1, read as the reverse complement.
CGAAGCTCCACGGTGCAGATCCAAATTAGAGAGCAGAAGTGAAAATTTCGGATGAAAATCCCCACAAAAAATAATTTGAAGTTGGCCAAAAATAAAACAGGGTTTGGCCAAAAATAAAACAGGGTTTGGCCAAAAATTAAAGCTTTTGTTAGCCCACATTCTATATTTTACTAAATTGGAATGCTCTGTTCGTGTAACGGGGTGTGCTTGACTTGCTCCCAGTCAGATCATGCGGCCATTAAAATGGTCAAGCCCACAACTTTTTGCACCAATCAAAACCAATGTCAAAAAAAATGTATGGGCTGAAGTATTTTTTATTTTATTTTTTATAACTGAGTGACCGAGCTAGAAGAATGTATAGTGCAATCAATCGAGCTACGTCATTTTCCTTTATCCTTTTCCTTTTCTTATATGCAAAGACTCGAGCATTAGGAAAATTCAAAAATACAAACTATAAGATGAGAATCATAATAACGGGACATTACATCAATTATTTAGTAAGATTTTCCGGCAACTAAATCAATATTATACTTGCACAACAAGTCAACAATTAACGAAATAGTCTCATATAGAAAAAAAAATAAATTAATTAACGAGCAAAATAAAAAAATAAATTAATTAACGAGCAAAATTAAGATTCTACAAAGAAGAAATATAATTTTTTTTATCCACAATAATAATTTCTTGTATTCGACAAAGTTGTTCCCTTGATGTCTCAATTGGAGCAGTCAAATTGGGGTTTTTTTTTATTTAAAAAACTTCAAGTGAACTACATTCATATATGATGGAATTAAACGAACGGAACAGTCTATCAATATATGAGACAGTGGCTGAGCTATATATTGGAGTATATTTTGCATATTATTTATAGATATTTTTATTTTAAAAATTATAAAATTTCAAAAAAAAATTGAAAATAAGAACAATTTTCATTTCGAGAATGCTAAATTATGGTAAATGATATTGTGCGAGAATAATACTGCGTTCGTCGAATGATATGATAACAACAATACTCGAAATTATTTTTTAAATTTATCAAAACCATCTCTCAAAAAGTCGAATGAATGAATTTAGTCTTGAAAAAAATCATTGAACCAAAATTTCTTTCATAATTTGGCACTCTCCTAGTTCAATTCTTAACTCCGCTACTGTACAAGAATATACAACAATTAAATATTTAAATCGTGGACAATACGCACAACACATTATATCATCACCCTATGGTGAGAGGTAAATAAGTAAATTACCAACAAAGAAGGACATCACATTCACGTCCATACGAGAAAAACTTGGGTGCAAATAGGAAATGGGTGACGTGGTATCCTTTCGGTGCATCCGAGCAGTCCAAAAATGCATCCGACGGTCTGGATTGAAATGCACTTTTTGTTTTCTTTTTTTAAATCCAGAAGGCACTATTCATCCGAGCCGTCGGTTGCAATGTTAAACGGTCCGAATGCACCGAGAGAGTACCCCGTACCCAAATTCTTCTCCGTACATATAAGTAGTACAGAAATTAACCACTCCATTATTTTCAGCAAGATTTGATCCTTTTCACATTTCAGTTGAAGGGCAAGTTGTTAGTTTTTAAAAACAAAAATAGACGATGACCTAGGGATATGCTAACTTGTTGTTTTCCTCAAAGCATCGATAGGGAATAATCTATTATTGTCAGAGGCAATCGTGATCTTTACTCTCATGCTTTCATCTTTCTTTTTCGATGAAATTCAGGCATCTATCTTCGGATAATGAAACAATTTATTAATTATTGGTAAAGGAAAGTGGGAGGAAACTTCCTAGTAGTGTGTCGATGGAAACACATAATAGTGACATATATGATATAGTAATCTCAATAGTCTGATATTTTTTCCCCGATAAATTGATGAAAACTCCGTATCTACTAATTTTGTCGATGGAAACACATAATAGTGACATATATGATATAGTAATCTCAATAGTCTGATATTTTTTCCCCGATAAATTTTGGGGTTAGTTAGTGACATATATGATGTCAATAGTCTGATATTGAAAACTCCGTATCTACCTTGTCGATGGAAACACATAATAGTGACATATATGATATAGTAATCTCAATAGTCTGATATTTTTTTCCCCGATAAATTGATGTCCGGGGCAGTTTATCGGGCATAACTCCAGTGGCTCGAAGAGTATTGTTGGCAATGAAAATCGACTCGAAGAGTATTGTTGGCAATGAAAATCGAACCTGAGACCTTAGAAGGTAGCAAACTCTAAGTCTCAATGCAAGACCAATTTGCCAACGCTTTGGGGTTAGTTAGTCTAGTTGGTTCGTGGGTTTTCTCCCTATATAATTGGACAAGGTTCGATTCTCGGAGTCATGCCGCAAGAAAGTAGTTTTTTTGTAAATCTCCTAGTCTCAGAATGGATGGTCTGCCTTTGACTACACCGAGGAGGGAATCAGTCGAGGTGTCCATCAACTGGTCTGAACATCCTGACCATTGAGCTAAAAAAATAAATCTCAATAACACACTAACCATTGGATCATTGAGGGTCTTAATCAAAATTCCCACCTTTGTTAGGGGTATTTGAATGGCTGTTTTTTACATTTTCAATTTTACAATTTTGCATTTTAGGTGTTTGGGTGGAAGTACCAAAAATGATCGAGTTAGGGAAAAATGAATTTTGATTTTTGAGTTTAGAAAAGAGAAGTGAGAAGTAGGGGTAGAGGAACTTTTTAGCTTCTCATTTTTCACTTTTCTCATTTTAGTTATAACAAAAAGACCTACAAAATATATTCTGCACATATGTCTCAAACACTACTCTATTATGAGATGCTTTCTGCACAAATATCCCAGACATTTTACAGATTCAAAATGTATTATGTTCATAATTCAAAAAATAAAAATTAATTAAAATACAAAATGTAAAAAGTCAAGAAGTGAGGTTTCCATCCAAACACCTTCTTTGTACAAAGAAGAATAACCCTCATGCCGTACTAGTAGGAGAAAAAGGGGTAATGACACTCAAAACTGAAACCTAATAGGTTGGCCAAAAGACAACCGTTAAACTATTTTAGTCCACACCAAAATGGTTTCTTTAATGGGGAATCCGAACCAAATGTTAGACTAAATATAAAGGATAAAGATACGGGTACAGAAAAAATGGGACCGAAAATGTACCGAAAGCGTTCTTGGGGGACCCACTTTTGGGTCCCTCCACACGATGAGTTTTGATTCAAACGGTGAGACTTTGGAAAGACTTCCAACCGTCCGATTTGAAGAAATTTTTTGGGGCCCTCGGAAAAATATTTTAAAAAGACAACCGTTAAACTATTTTAATCCACACCAAAAATGGTTTCTTTAAAGGGATATTTTGTTTAACCAAATATAAATTTTGCACAGGTAGCACTGTCCAAATATAAATAACCAATCTGTTTTTTATTTCCATCATATATCTTTTTTGTGTAAAGATTCTTTCTAAATAAAATATCTTCTATTACAATTCAGAATCATATGAATCACCCAAAAGATATTTTAACTGAACAGTTTGAGATTGCCTTGATTTGTGAAAAGATTCTTTCTAAATAAAATATCTTTGGATAGAGGGTTTTTGGCCTTTTTCCACCTTTGCTGGTCCGTGGCTCTAGGCTTTGCACGATGGGTCCACTAAGCGTATCTAACATATCCGGAATTGAAAACTCCGTTGTCTACCTTGTCGTTTACCAAAACTTCTACCCCACAAAGGAGGACAGAATAGTCATTTCTCCATTATTCACGTAGTACTTTCTATGATTCCTAACGACTAACGCCGTTAACACACTTTTAACCCACTTCGTTTACACATCTTCCCAGGTTACGGCCAGGATATTCCCTCGTTTATCCGCACAAACCAGTCAACGGCCTCGCCTGCGTGGCAGTATGTTTATCCATTTTACTCTTTTCTTCTTTATCTCATTTTTTGGGTTTTGTCATAGGGTGAAAAAGAAACAAGAAGTAGAAGAAGAAACCTAGAATGAAGACGTGGCAATTAAGTATGGATAAGCTAAAAGAGATCACCACTAATGAAACGGGATTCTTTGTAGCAGTTTTTTCAATAACCACGGTTGCAATTCTTTCCGGCAGTTTCTCTACTGATTTTAGAGTTTCGTAGTTGGCTTTGGCTATCTATTTGCAGGACGTCTAACCGTGCTGCAGAGCTCTCGACTATAAGTGTGTAATAAGACATTTGGTTTGTATTGGTCAGATTAACCACCGGGTAGCTCCACTTCGGCAAGTTGCATGCAAGGCTTCAAACTATTAACCAACTGAATTAGCCAGTACGAGGAGCGTATCCTTCAGTTAGTTTAGTTATGTTTTTTGTCTTTGTTGTTTGTAATTTACTATTTTCAACTGTATTTGATTGTACTCAGTAGCAATTGATATAATGAATCTCTATTTCTTTATCAAAAAAAAAAAAAAAAAAAAAGGCGTGGCAAAGGATTAATTATAGGATGCTCTAGGTTCATCGTCACTCTATATCTCACACGTACTCTTTTCGTTCCATTTTTGTTTCCTCGTCATTCCTTTTGTCTTTTTTTTGCCTATTACCTATATCTTTCAAGGTGGATATTAAAAAAAATGTAATATGGATCTTATTTGATAGATTTTTTTTATTTATCCTAAAATACGAAATTCTCGAAATCATAATATACATTGATCTTAAAAAAAACATGCAATATGTATATTGTTTGATAGATTTTAATTTGCTCTAAAATATGAAATTCTCGAAATTATAAAATATATTACTGGTCGAACAGAGACAAAACTCGGCCATAGTGATTAGATTAAAAGATATAAGCAATATACAAAGAAGGACAAATTGAATAATGGGCAAACAAATTGAGATAAAGGGAGTAATTTCTTTCCAAATTACATGATTCGTGAAATTCTTTCCTTTTGTTCAAAGATATTAAAAAACATACGTGTTAAAAATATTATAGTGTATATTTTACTATAATACTAACAAAACCAAGCACAATATTGTTTTCTAATATGAGAAATGATTTTCACACTTCTCTTTTGTTCTAGACACTTTTTTCCTTGCCACCATTTACATGAATTACTGAATTATCATTATTTTTGCATTTACATTTTACGTTTGAAAGAGCAACTTGACAATTTCACGTACGTAAATAAGAGTGTAATACTCCCTCCGTCCGAATTTGTTTGTCCCTTGTTTTAGTGTAACCGGATAAAAAACTAGTGATATCTTTAAATTGGTAATAAATTTTATATCAAATGTAGATATTGCTTGATAGATATTGATTAGTTTAATAAGACAATATTTTTAAAATTACATGAAACATTATAAATTATAAGATTTAATCATTTAAAAAGTGACACGAATTGTCAAAATGTACTAACAAATCCAAACAGAGAGAGTAAGTGAATAAAAAGGGAGCGTGAAAATCAATAAATCCAATATTCACATAATCTTGATCCAAACTACAGTTAACTTTTCAGTTAAAAAAAAAAACTACAGTTAACTTCACGATCTTATCCGTTGTAGATTATGAAGTATTAAAGTTGACCGTCAAAAGTGACGGTACTCAATGGACGGAATCAGTACTCCCCAGTACGGGGGTAGGTGTGGTACAAGGAGAGCGGTTAGGCAGGCAACACACACCCTTTATGCTTCCCCTTCTGTTTGTGTATATATATAAGAAGAGCGGTTAGGCAGGCAACACACACCCGATATTTAGATGCTGTGGTCAAGCGAGAGGTGTTTTGGCAACAAAACCCCTTTATGCTTGATAAGCAGTTTGTGTATATAATATTTTCCCGAAAATATTGGTCCCCCATCATTTGCAGGAATTCCACCCTTCACTCTTCTCCTCCTTCGTCTTCCGTATTTCCTACTCTTCCCAAAAACTTTTAAAAACATCTAGTTTCTCTCACTATATCGAATCTGTATTGTATGGCCGCCATATATTTCTCCCATCATTTGCAGGGGACTCTCTTCGGCATCGGTAAGAGATTCATCAAGTTTCAGACTATATCGATCTGTATTGTATGACCGCCAATTCTCAGTGCAGGGGACTCGTCGGCATCGGTAAGAGATTCATCAACCAGATCCGAGCTGGGAACTCTCCCGATCCAATTCAAGCTCCCTTCCTTGCTCTCAGGTACATGATTCTTTTCGCGTCTCTACTTTTGCGTTTACAGATATACATTTACTCCTGTATATATAACTGTTGTTCTACGAATTTGTGATCGCTGTTATGGACAATGATACTGGAGAGAGTTCTGAGGTGATTTTGTTCAGATTTATTGTTGGTTTGAGTTTACGGTGCTTGAAATAATGTGATCGTGTGTTGTAATCGGTATTATTTTTCTTCTTTTTGTTTGATTGTACTTCAAATTTTTAGGATTAATCATGTGCTTCGAGGATCAATAGGGGGAAAAAAAAATCAGACAATTTTTTTAAAATTGTTTTTTTTAGTATTATTTTTACTGTTGTCTTGTCTGAATATTTTTTTTTTTTATTCGATCTATGTTTTGATATTTTTTTTACTCTCGTTATCGAGATGAATGATCGATCTTTAAAATGTTCACAAACAACTAAACAAATACGTAATCACTATAAGTAAATAATTTCGACTGTTGTTGCGATAAATTAATTTTGTTCAAACTCATACCAGATCTGTGTAAAACATCGCCAAAGCTTTGCTTGGCATTATATAACCAAATTCATGAGGATACTCTGGGCCTAACAATCCCTCTCTCACGATGATACTCCCGAACCCCGGACCTCATGACTCTGATACCACTAGTCGAGCAACACCACTCCCGGGCCTAACAATACCACTAGTCGAACCATTTTTCAACCATCAATTTTTTTTTTTTTTTGTCATTCGATGTACATCAGGGGGTTAGCGGGGAGTTAAGTGAGTTAATCAGAGAGAGTCTAGAAGCTATTCATAGCCCTAAACCCCAAACCCCTCTGCCGAGGCTCGAACCCTCGTCTCCCTTGTGGGAGAACCAGGAGATAACCGCTAGGCTACAAATCCTTGGTTACCATCAATTGGTTTTTGTGAGGGTTTTAATTAAGTTCTTTTATATCATTCGGTAACGCACCCGCAAATCTATTTTTGGAGTAGTCATAAGAAGTTATATTGTGTGATCAAATCCATGGATCACTCCAAGTCAACAATTCTAGTTTTCCCCTCCCTTCACCCAATTTTCCTTTGCCCCGGCACAAATATGTGTTTTTTTTTTTTTTAAACTTCATTTTGTATTTGCGTGCAATAGTGGTTGTCCCTCAGTCAGTGGGTGAGAATAGAGATTGAGTGTATTAAAGACAAGTTTGTTGCCTTGAAGCTGAAGGATTTATTAGCAGGTGAGAGCGTGTTTTTAGTAATTAATGATAACTTCTAGTTATCTACTAGTTTGGTGTTGAACCCCCTCAATTTGTTGGACTTTCAATGACCGGAGGAGTTAGGTGCCATTTGTGGTCCACCTCACAACCAAAAGGAAGTAACGTGAGATAAAGACGTGGGGGTTGCAGTCAAAATTATCCATTGATTTTTGCTCGACTGATTTATGTTAGGTAATAAGTACTGTAACGTGAAATGTTTCTGTTTGTAGAGTTTATACAAAGAAAGCCTCCTTTTAGACCTGTTTCGGCTGATCAACCCAACTTTTAATTATAGAGTTTTGTTCATTTCCTTCTCTGCTTGAAAGAGGTACAACAATCCAGCTCCAATATTGCTCCAACAATCCAGTTCCACTCACCATGTGAGTGTATTGGAGCTGAATTGTTGTACATGTATCATTATTCTATTTTGGAGCTGTTAGGCTGCGTTGGATAATACGTAGGGTGAGTTTTCACTAAAATTACGTATTCCCACTGTAATCAAACCACTGTAATCAAAAGCAGACGTAGTTTTCACCAAATGCTATTTTTGTGACGTATATGAGGAGAATGACTTGTTTTTCTTGTTGTAGAGAACTGACAAAAATACCGAAAATACTGTTTAAACGATAGTGAAAACATGTCGCGGGGACAAAATAGTCCTAATCCTATTGCTTAATTATCTCCTGCCGTTCGATCAATCATATATATATATGTATGGCTGACTTTTAAATGGGGAATGAGAATGAGCTAGTTCAAAGTGAAACTTTTGATGTTTCTATTATTTTTGTCCTCATTTAGAGAAAAGGGTTTTGAATCTCCTTAATCCTTATCCCAATTTCAATCTCTACTTTTCCCATCTTTGGAAGAAAAAAAAAAAAAAAAAAAAGGTTCTTATTTCCAGCACCCAAACCTGAATGGATTGGTTATGGTATCAGATATTGGACCTCTGACTGTAACTGAATAATTTATTTTCATGTTTTTGTTCAATCATAGTTCTTTATGTGGCTGAATATGTCCACAAGTCCTTAGCTGATCTAATGACGTGGCTGAATATGACAATTAGCCAATTGCCTCATGCTCGGCACCGATCAGCACCCTCGTTGGCGGATATACTCCATTACTGATTTACATATACATAAAGAAGAAGAGAGAGAGAGACTTCAAAAAAAAAAAAAAAAGGGATAAAAACAAATGGTGGGTCACCATTTTATTTTCTTAATAATTCACAAGTGTATCGAGGGAATATAATATTTTGAATGTGGTTGAAGCATATAACCTTGTTTTTCTTGGATTTGCCGAAGTTTTTTTTTTCCGATAATTCCGGGATTCTGGAGATAACGACCGAGCATAACCTCGTTTTTCTTGGATTTGTGAAGTTGTCAACCCCATGGTCCCCATATGAATTTTCAGCTTTTCTTTGATACGATGATTGGATTGAGTTTTCAGCTGTTTTTTATATGATGATTGGAGCTAAAATTATTCGATGATGCAAAAGTTATTCTATAGAGATACTGAGATTCTGATCATCATACTATTTACTTAACGTGTACAGGGAGGGCTGTCCACGTTTCGGTGTACGACAAGAACGTGGACGATCAGATCCTTCCGACAGTTGTCCCGGACGATGTGATTCAGCCTGGGTCCGACAAGTACTGGTCTCCACACCCACAAACCGGGGTCTTTGGCCCAGCAGCTGAACATAACCAGGTTGCAGGCGGGGAACGCAGCAGCTTCCACTCCTCTGCTGCGAATGGTGGTGAGCACTCGGTGCTGGAGGAGAAGGCCTTTTTCCGACCCCTTGAGGATTTGGAGAAGCCCATCGAGCTCTGATACCAGGAGAAGATACAGACCGTCCTCCCATATAAGTATCTAAGCGAATAAAGGACGGTTACGAAGAAGAAACAACCCTGGTTTTATGATCATAGACTGGTAGCTAGTAAGTTTGGTACTGAGTGAAGGTGTGATATATGCTAAGTATATGTTAGCAGTTTGTGTGTATGGAGGTGTGGTGTGGTAGGTACTGTGGTTTGCTTCTCTATAATGAGGCACTGTTACATCTACTATTAACCCCCGTGTGTTTTCTTCATAGATGCTTCTTGACTTAAGCATTACATTCGCCCCCGATGCGATGCTTGTGATGGGGATCATTTACCTTTTTAAGTTTCGAGTGATGCCCCCGAAATGCAAAATATCCGTCGTTTTGCCAAACAAGATACAAAATTGATACTTGTACAACCATTTCATCTCTAAACATTTAGAACTCCCTTACATACATGTAAGACTCACACCCGTTATTGTGTGTGGGCCCTATGTGTATGTGAGGAGATTGTAAATGGTTGAAGATGAAATGGTTGTACATGTAGACTTGTTCAATGAGATAAACTAAGTATCATAATAAATTGCATTCTAATTCAATGTCAAATATGCGAACCCAGGGGCTCTGTTGTCCCATAGGGACGGCAGGCCCTACCAACCCACCCGAGCTGTCCATATCCGCAATCAAGGTTCAATGTACTTTGACCGGTAAAAATACATTTGCGAATCTGAATCATTGATTGTTGAGATGGTCAGCTTGAGATCAAAAGTTGGCAGGGCCTGACCTTCTAATTCCGCCATTCAAATATGCCTTCTAATCCCGCCGTGTCGTATGTATAATTTTCTAAACCAACTTAATGTCAACAAACTTCAACCTAGAAGCTTTTCAGAAATCACCCGCCAACACCTTTGATAAAACAAAAATCATATCTCGCTCCGACCATTTTTTTTTTTTTTTTTTTTTGAACTGGAAGCTCCGACCATTCTGGACAGCCTATTTTTCTCCTGCAGGACTCGATCATGGGCTGGTCTACTCAGCTCGATCTTGAGCTGGAAAGAAAAAAGAGTCAAATACAAAACATCACGTCCAATAGTAAGATTCAAGCAACATTAAAAATACGTAAATTATTCAAGAGAGATTTTTGTAGAGACGTGATCAGCGAAGGAGGCTAGAACACTTCAATAGTACCTGTTGTTCATGTTCATGAAGCATCCTTTCTTCCACTAGACGACGCTGAAATGCAGCTTCAATCAAAGGTGATGCTTCTTCTCTTTTCGCCCTCTCCAAGTAATCCATAGTCTTAGCTAGTTTCTGCAATTTCTTTTCCATTTCCTGCCTCTCACGAAGTTGCTCGCTCAGCGCTGACAACATCAAACTTTGCTTCGTCACCTTTTCCTGGATAACCATGCATATGGTTCAAAAATCAGTTCTAGCAATCTTAAAGCCGACAACAGACAAGGTGAAACCAAACTTTTTTACTCACTCCCTCTATGAGAGACATGCAACGAGAAGAACATGCTTTGTCACCTTGCTAATCTGAGAACTACAGGGATGGAATCAAATACCCTATTACACGTAAACAGATGCATGGAATTTCCGAGAGCAGAAGGTACCTCAGATATCAGGGAACGCTCAATATACTGTTTGATCAGCTTAAAGAGAGAACAGCAATTGGTGCTCTAAAATAGATTTGGAATTCATCTGAGAGCTAAGAAGGAAAGGAGTATTGACACGGTTGGGAATTTGATCTGATCCGGAGGAAGTAAGTCCCCATTGTAAGTCCCAATTTGTGTCCTGGACTAGAAAGAATGAAATCATTTGAGCACAGAATACGAAAGAAATGGAAACAAAGAACAATATGCTCATTAACATGACTATCATTTTCATTCAATCATCGGCAGAATGTCAGGAGTTTAGCATTCACCATGCATGTGAAAAAACAAAAAATTGCCCCAAAAAATCCATGCAGCATTTGAATACGAATGTGTACTATATCAGTCAAGCCAACTTGATCTCCAAGTCTTATATGGAGTATCATACTGATGCATCAACGGCTCTCCATTAAGTCTAAGGCAATGTATCACAGCAAACATCTAATAATGGGCAAACGGTAGCACACATGAGAACTACGAGATATTTGGATTACGAAAGCGTACTATATCATTATGAATAACGGTCCAAGACTCCTAGATGAAATGGAAACCAAAAACTATGTATGACAGGCATAAGTTGTAAACGATATAACTGTCGTGAGGTCAGGGATTACCCAATGGTCATTAATATTACCAACGACGAAAAGCTGTCCCAGATGTTTTATCCCAGACCTTATGGCATAAATTCCCATGTATATGCTTGGTGGTACTGGTATCTGTTTGCAGGAGTAAAAGCCTGAGAAAAAGATATAGAAGCGTCATGATTACAAGTATTTTAAGGTAGAATTTAGATTATAAATGGATGCTCCGAAGATATGTCTACAAAGAAGTCGAATGAAATTATGTCACCTCATTACAACAGTTGGCCCCTCCAAAAATTGTACCAGCAACACCAGAAGACCCTCCCATAATCACTTTCCATCCTCCCAGCAGCCACCGTCTCACTATCCCCGACCACAACTCTGCCTTCCATTACCATATCAGTAGCTGCCATCACAGCCGTAAAAATCCCACTACCCATGCTGCTCCTTCCATCCTGCCGCTCTTCCTTTCCTTTCCTTTCCTTTCCTTTCCTTTCCTTTCCTTTCCTTTCTCCATTACACCCACAATCACCAGCTGATGTCACTGCCTTTCCTTCAATCGGATGAAATCATACACTGCATCTATTGGAGTCTTCCATAGGAACTTTGCTACTGGTGATCGTTTATATAAGCTGTATATATTTGCACATAAGAGAGGAAAACAGTGCGGAGAGAAGAGGGGTGAAAGGTGAGTGGTTCATCGGCGATATTGGTTGTGGGAATGAAGACAGAGATGCTTCAGAGTTCACGAGAGGGGAGGGAAGGATAAGATGAGGCCACGTCCATGCCGGGAGAGAACAATCGACAAGGTGGCACTTGTGAAGTGGATCTCCGTATAACTCAAAATATATGGCCTGATCATGCAGAACTTATTCTCTTTAAAGTATCTCAAAAGGGGAAAAAAATATTACAAGCGTTTGACATCCTCTGGATAGTGGTACACCTTCAGTCAATGATTGACAGTGGTAAAAGCAATATGGCCCCACATCAACCAATCTAATACTAGAAGTGTCTCTGTTCAAGGACCATTAGTGCATTTTGCAGCATTTCTCTGGCCTTCCTATCTGGTGTACATCCAGCAGATTCCATTTCCTTGTATATAACAGGGACCTGGCCAGCAACCCATTTAAGTCAATTGGTTAGAATGCAAAGAAAATCTGATTCTTCAATTTGAGTTTTAATTTACTGCAATATAACAGGTTCCAAAAGTTGCATGCAGACTTCCAAAAAAAAAAAGACGAAGTAAGAGAATCCATCACGGACGCAAGGCAACCACACATCCATCGACACTTTCACCACAAACGTCCCCGTATAGTTCTCTAGCTTATACTTGGAACATTACATCATTATTTGGCTGAATGGACAATTCCATATCAGGCTATTAGCTGAGTAACGATGCAGACACAGGTACTTTTACTATTTTACCTTGCCCTAAAATATATTGTGGTCATTAAGTTGAGGCACCAATAATTAAACCACGTCATGATGTCCTAATTGCTATCATTTGGGATCAAAAGAACCTATGGAGCACGGATACAGACACGGCAAAAATAAATAAAAATATATTTATTTAAACATAAACAAAAATATGTTTATTTATTTTAAACCAGTGTAAACATAGTTATAATAGAAGCATGAAACATCAATATGTATAAACAAGTATGACGTACCATATATATATATATATATATATATATATATATATATATATATATAGAGTCCGATCTAGTCAAGGATCCCGGATTTCCGGATTGAAGGGTTTTTGGTGTTTTGATGCTTTTAAAAATTGTTTTTGGAAATCCAAAGGTGTTTTTCCACGCGGAAATCTTCAAAAAAAAATACCGGAAGGGCTTGATCCAAGCCTTTTTCAAAACGTAAATATAAAGTTTTTGTGAAAATGTTTGGATCTTGCCCTTCCGGTATTTTTTTGAAGATTTTCCGCGTGGACCTTGGAAAACACCTTTTAAACACATTGGACGGATCGGATTTTGCAAAAACAATTTTTAAAACCTCAAAAAAATATCGGGAAGTGGAGTCCCGGATCCTTGGAGATCCGTGACTAGAACCGACTCATATATATATATATATATATATATAGGGAATGGTTCTAATCCGGACCTCCCATTTCCGGACCTCATGATCCAAACAACGATCCGATCCGTCCAATGTGTTTAGAAGTGTTTTCAAGGGTCCACGTGGGAAATCTTCAAAAAAAAGCCGGGAAGGGCTTGATCCAAGCCGTTTTCGCAAAAATATATATTTACATTTTTTGCGAAAACTGCTTGGATCAAGCCCTTCCCGGTATTTTTTTTTTGAAAATTTCCCGCGTGGACCCTTGAAAACACCTTCTGAACACATTGGACGGATCGGATTTTCCAAAAATAATTTGCAACACAAAAAAATCATTTTTTTCTTATTTTCGGGAAGTGTGGACTAGAACCGTGGGCTATATATATATATATGCCTCATATTCCACTTTTAACCCAAAACTTAGGAATACACATTACCCCAAAATTGTTTTAAAAAATTGCATATTTAGCAAATGATGTGTCCCCATAGGCCCGTACGAGTCCATCCCGTGTCCCCCTGGAAAATAAAAAATTGGCGTGTCCTTATGTATTTTGCCGTGTCTGATAGGGACATGGATACGGCTATGGTGACCTCTATAATTATTGGTGCTTTACTGAAACGAACTGTCTCCTAGAACACGACTAGGACCATTATACTTGATCCTAACAATACAATCCAACAGTTCATGTAATATAGCGATTGGGGTTGGAATTGATTTAGTTTAGAAGGGCTTGGGGTCCTATTCCCATACTTGGATGATCGGATAACTATCTGATGCCCAAAAGGAGAGATTGGCCATGGCCTGCTGCAGGTACACTAAGCAAGCGACCCACTCTAATAGGCTAATAGGCTTAACACTACAGGTATAACACACCTGGTCAAACTTCTTTGCCCTCATAAATGCCTTCATGAGTGTCCCGTAGGTAACCACATCAGGACTAATACCCTTCAAAAAAAGCAACACCATCATCAGCTAAAAACTGACTTGAAGACTAGCGACTTTTAGAATCAGATAAGTGTAGAAATATGAGGTCCTACACTTTCTTTTATACAATGATAAACAGATAGGGCCTCCAAATGCCTTCCAGAAACACCAAATGCATTGATCAACACATTCAGCATTATAAGGTTTGGTTCCATTCCTTCTGCTTCCATGAGCTGAAGGACTTTTACAGTCTGCTCACATAACCCCTGCATCAGAAGTCAAATAAATAAAGACACTGAATAAGAAGACAAAGCTGACAGCAACAAAAGTTATCTGGCGAGTATCTTGACTACAACATCATGCATTATTTCATCCACAAAAAGAAAGTAACAATCAAATAATTGGGATTTGCATCCATGTTGCAATGGTCCACAAATCTCACACAAAGATTATTGTAACCAAACTTAGGATATACTATTACAAGTTAATCTTATTTCTGTTTCCAAAATAGTTACCAGTGGACAGAAAAATTACTGGAGTCCTTTTCAGGCAAACATTAACTGCTGAACCATACATTCAAACTACAAAAACTACGGTACTAAACTGTTCTGCGGAGTTGCCTTCCCATCTCCCCTAACGCTACAAAAGCAACCTCAAATAAAACCCAATTCCCATATATCCAAAATGCTTTTGTTGCTTGAGCCTTGATATTGTTTCAAATCCATATAAAAGGCATACAGCCAAGAGGTGTTCTTGTGTCTAATATATACGACATTTAATTCCTCCAGAGAACCAACCATAAAATTACACAGCACCCTCATTGCTCAGTCTTGGCTTTTAAAGGCCAATTACATATTTTTATCTTCACTGGAAAAAATAACATAGTTTTATCCAGAGCTTGTCATCCACTTCTCATTACCAAACATTAGCTCTATGCCACTACATTTCAGTAATAAGTATGGAGCACCAACCAAATCCAAGGCTGGTGAATATATCAACGATGATGGGAAGAGAACGATTTATGTCAAACAATTTTACATCTTTCAAAGAAAATCAGCACAGTTAACAAAACGGAGAACACACCTGTTGAGCATAAGCATTTGCCAGCACACAAAAGATGTTGGCTGAAAGCCGAATGCCTTCTACTTT
Organism: Vaccinium myrtillus; assembly: GCA_016920895.1. Classification (NCBI taxonomy): domain Eukaryota; kingdom Viridiplantae; phylum Streptophyta; class Magnoliopsida; order Ericales; family Ericaceae; genus Vaccinium; species Vaccinium myrtillus. Next base: position 29,949,543 of record CM029280.1, on the reverse strand, counting down.
TAGGGCATTTACACACTCTTCTGCATCCTGAAACCTCCCATACTGTCCATAAATATCAACCAAAACTGCGTAAATGGCTCCGCTTTTCTGGTTCCCTTTGCATTTCATATGCTCAAAGTTCTTCTTTATCAGATCCCACTTACCCTGCTCCCCCAAACGACTAATGATCATAACGAATATCTTTGGATCAGGATATAGCCCTTGTTCCTGCATCTTACCAAACAATTCAAGAGCAATATCAAGATGCCCAGAGTTACAATGCCATTTGATCAACAAATTCCATGTTGTGATGTCTGGCTTTATGCCTTCGTCTTGCATTTTCTCAAAAACCTCTAAGGCTTCACCCAAGTCACCATATTTTCCAAATGTATCGATGATGCTATTGTAAATCTTCTTGTCTAGTGAAACACCCATTTCCTTTATTTCTCTCACAATGCCCATTGCCTTCTTCCACATTCCATTGTCCCTGTAAAGCCGAATAACCTTGCTATAAACAAAAGAATTTAGTTGATAACCCTCTCGCCTCATCTGACCAATGACTGACCATGTATCTTCCAAGCGACCGGAGTGGACACAGTAATCTAAAAGAATCTCGTACGTTTCTCGATTCCTCCCAATTCCCAAATCATCTATTTCCACTAGAACCTTACCTGCAAGCTGTAAGAGGCCTTTTCGCAGGAAGCATCTGAGCAAGACATTATACACATTCGGTCTAGGCTTAAATCCTGAACGTATCATATCTTGGAAAATTGCATCAGCCTCCAAAGTCCTCCCAACATGTCCAAGAGCTGTGATCAAGCAGGTGTAAGCTGTTGCATTTGGAAGAACGTCCACGGCCTCCATTTGAGAGAGCAACGACATCGCACTGTCAGCATCTTCATGTTTGCAAAGTTCACATAAAAGATTGTTGTACCCTTCGCGGGACAGTTCCTCTCTATTTTCCAACCCACCTGGATATACCCTTGAGTTCTCTAAGGGGTTTGAAAAACTCCCAAAGGTGTCAACACAATAATCTTTGACTCTATTGCATCGGACAGGATGATATAAAGAATTCAATAATTTGGATTTTATGTGACCCTTGAGAAACTTCAGACAAACCGGGAAGAAGGGTGAGATGCCATGAACAAATGAAACCGAATATGGTTCAACATAGAACATAATTTGTGTCTCCAGTTGGAATCAGAAACTGTGGCTGCATTCAAGAAACTTCATGAATGTAAAATATCAGTTCAGCAATTCCAAACTTCATGATAACCCTTTTCTCACCAAATCTCACCAGTTTGGTGAGAGAGGGGAAGGAGCCAATAAATATATCATTTTTTGTACTTTTCTCTCCATTTTTTCACCAAATTACTCAATCCAAACAAGTGATTTGAGTAGAAACTCTAATACTTCCTTTTTAATTCCGAATCTCGAAAACAAAATCTCTAGCAGCTTATACAACATATACCTCTAGCAGCTTATACAATATATACCCACATCCAAAAACACAAAGACAGGAACACAAACAAGCGTATACGTGTATGCAAGGGGAGTTATGAGCGAGTTCGGGAATGAGGTGGAATTAGCGTACCGTCGATGGAAATCTGATATAGAGAGAAGTGGCCGCTTCAAGAGCCTTTGAAGACCAGGCTTAAGCGGTGGTGATGCCAGTCTTATCTGCCGTTTAGCTTTTGAAGCGAATTCGAGACGCGAGTCCAGTAAGAGCGAAGTAGAATTCAGAGGTACTGTTCGGAGGTTGAGGAAAGGATAGAAATATTTTAAAGGGAAAAATTTCTCTTATATCCCCTTCAACTTTAGTCCTTCATGTTTTAATTTGAACAAACTAAACTTTTCATTTTGGAATTTGTTTCAATATCAACCCTCTATTGGCTTCCATTGGTATTTTAGACAGGAATTTGTCATGTGCGCATCACATGACCAATATATATATTTCTTTTTTTTATAACCGGATGTCCCGACCATTTTGTGCCATCTCGACTAATTCCGGGGTCCAGGGACGGATGCACATAGGGGCACGGGGGGTCACGTGCCCCCGCTGACCCCCACGGGTCAATGCAAAAAAATAATAATAATTAATTTTGGAAAATAAGTTTTGTATATATATTATTTGAGTCGGAATCTTATAAGAAAATTTGTGTGGTTCTGGTGGTAAGGCATGCTATGACTAAGCTAAAGGTCACGTGTTCGAGACTTGGCACTTCTTTTTTAAGCCATAAAAATTTGAAAGGTTATCAAATAAGAGTTATTGTTGAGGTTTGAACCCTAGACCTCTGGTTCCAAAACAAATGTCTTCCCTCTTGCCACTTGACCAACAACATTCATTGTACAACAACCTAATAGTTTTGTTATATATTTTGAACATATAATGGTAAATAATAACTCCCCTAATAATTTTTTTTCTGAATTTTAATTTTGCCCCTTCTTTTTAAGAAAATGTTACAAAATGATGAGAAAATTGTTTAACTTAGATATTTTTTAATTTTAGGGATCTTTCACAATGGTCCCTATAGCCTTCAATAATTTCTTGTCTGGTATTAGGTTTAGATTCAATCTTACACGGTTTCTTGTTCCTAAAAAATTGTTGTCTAGGAAAAAAATTTCACGATTACGATTAATAAGATGCCCCCACTGGATTGAATTTCTGGATCCGTCCCTGCCGGGGTCCTATAGGTAACGACTGAGCATAACCTCAAATGGCTCCAAGAGTTTGCTAGGGAGAGGAATCGAACCTAAGGCCTTAGGTAGGAGTAAACCCTATCTGGACGGTCGGATCCACACGGCTTTTCGGTTTAAAAATAGAAAGTTGATGGAAAATGAGTCGCCACCCGGGATTTACTTAGAAAGCGATTTTGGTACCCGAGAAACCGTTGAAAATAATTGATGACTCTTGTGCCGCTTTGGAAAAGGTTTGATCTGCGAAAAGATTCTTTGGATTCGGAAGCCAAGTTACGAACGGGGAAGGTTTCGTTGAAAAGCACCCCGCTCGCCCGGGAAATTCCCGGTCTCTACTAAATTTTTGTGGGATTTTGGAAAACGTTTTATTGAAAACTTTGACAGATAAACAGATGAATAATGAGAAATAATAATAAATAAAACCATAACGGAAATAAAATTAAATGGAGGGATTCAATAGCAATAATGGGAAAGTAAAGGGGTAAACACGTGATAAACAAGTTATTTACCCCAAAAAAATGTGATAAACAAGTTGCATAAAATCAGAAAACAGAGCACGAACAGGGGAAAACAGGGAAAAAATTTATGCTGCAAAGGTTAGCCGTACGGTTAACCTAAGTTGGCCGTACGGTTCACTTAGGTGAGCCGCACGGTTAACTTTTTGAAAGATTTTTCAAAATTTTGTTTTTCGAACAATAGCTTATTTTTGTTTGCAAAACTTGATTTTTGTGAAAAATTCAACCACCCGAGCCTAGAGATGGCTATTAGAGTCACCCTCGACCCGGGAGGATCCCCTTAAAAGGCCAAGGTTAGGAACCCGGCTAAAGAAATACGATTTATACCTTACTGGAAATTTTTGAACAGCTGAGAACTTCAGAAATTCTTGGACACGAAACTGGAGTGAGGCTTTTATGTGATTAGTAGGCTACTGGAAGCTCTTGAGTGAAGAACAAAGAACAGAGGAATGGATTGAATATTACGGGTGAAAATTTTAGACAGTGAATGACCGGAGATTTTTCCGGCGTGTCGTCGGAATAGTGGAGTTACTGCCTGTTCCAATGGAGGGGGAATGAAGAGCTATTTATAGGCGTACAAAAGGAATAAAATCTTGCGAGATCTTTCCAGAATGATGAGATGCTTTTGCTGTCAGATTTTCGAAGATTTTTTTTTTACACATAGCCGTACGGCTAGGATGGTTGGCCGTGCGGCTAACATAAGTTAGTCATACGGTTGAGTTGGGGGTGGATGAACCGTGCGGCTGGTTTCAATAGGCTGTGCGACTAGGGTATTTTCGTCCAAAAATTATGAAGTCTATAATGATTGTTCCAAGGTACTGTTGAGTATCTCTTTCATCATTGGGGATATACAAGGATTAAAATTGGGTTGTCTACACTGTAAGTCCCACTTTTGAGGGGCATTTATGTCCATCCATCTCTCTTCCCTCCCTACCCCGCTCCAAACTCTCTTTCTTTATCTTCTCAAACCTCTACGCCTTAACCTAAACAAGTAAAAGTCCCTCTCCCGTTTGCAATAAGCATAACTCAGCCATGGACGAATGGCCACGACTCTCAAAATAAATTCCTATTCCTGGAGACGAAAATCAATGTACTTGATTCTAAACAATAAATATTTATATTCTTACACTCCATCTGCCCATTTTTTAGTATCGACTATCCCATTTTAGGTTGTCCATTAATAAGTGTGTGTTTTGAAAAGTTAATGGGTAAAAGTTTGTACAATTCTTATTTTGCCCTTTTAAAAGTCAGCAGATAAAGCGTTAATGGGTAAAAGTGAAGGTAAAAGTTGATGTGAATGTATAATGATGTTTTTTTTTAAAAGTTAGATTTATGAAGCAACACACTTAAAAAGAGACGTGGAAATATATTGTATTATCTCTGGTTACCCTATTAATGTATTTGTGGTGAAAAATCCAAAACCAATCCAAGTTTTTTACTTCCCTCTCTCTGAAATTCTTCATCTACTATTACTTCTTTTCATTTTTTCAGGTAGGTCAATCTTTCAAGTTTGAACTATGAATAAACAAACCTCTACCGATTGAAGCTCTAATTCGACAACCCAAATAATCTCACATTCGACCGATTGAGAGGAAGAGACATACAACTTGAACGACATCTCTCTACGACTCCACAATTTGGTCTGTTAATTTGGTCGACGTCTTCTCCACCTTGCACAACTTTCCCCCCTTCTCTTGTGCCGCTCGTGGTTTCTCACTCCAAAATATTCTACTTCAATTTGTTGAGAAAAAGTGAGAATTTTTAGAAGGCCATGAGTTAGGAAATAAGAAAAGGAAATTTTATTGCAGTTTTACTTGTTTTTTGAATCAACAAGATCCAAGTGTGGTCGTTGGGAATGAAGTGGAGGGCGGTGGAGGAGTCGGTAGTGACAACTGTCTAGATGGAGATGTTGCTTGAGTAGGTGACAACAGCGAGGTAGGCAGAGTTGACGGAGATGAAACGAATAGAGAAAATGTTGTTCGAAGAGGACCATGTGTGGTTTGGGTTTGAGGCATAGAGGTTGGAGAGGGAAAAGAGAGTTTGGGGTTGGGGAGGGAAGAAAGAGAGACGGATGGACATAAATGTCCCTCAAAAGTGGTCATGTGGTGTGCACATGACAAAAATCCCTTCCAAACGAAAGGCTGACATTGAAACAAATTCCAAAATACAAAGGTTTAAGAATGTCAAATTGAAACATGAAGGACCAAACTGAACTTTTTGCGTAGAGTCCAAGGGATGTAAGAGAAACTTTCCCTTATTTTCGCGTAAAATAACACTACGATTTAAATAATAATAATAAAAGAGTGAACAGTTACAAAGGATAGTTGGAGAGGAATTTGGGAAACAATCATGCTAAAAACAGAGACAACTTATACAACTCGGTTGGGGTCAGAGAGCACGTGAGCGTGTATCAAGTACTTACCCATATTTATTTGAGCTGATTTTTTTTTAGGGACACTCAAAATTTTATTTTAAAATTATTGAATGATTCAAGTTACTTGTGTGGGATAAAAAATAGGCCCCGTACACATACAATTTCGGTACCAACATGTTCGGTACCCATATCTTTACGTCCGCGAATCTCGACCAAGTTTTGCTTTCAAATTTTCTGTACAACATTAGATTTGGAATACTGTTCTACAGGATAAGCCCATGGCATGCACGAGAGTGCTGGTTTCCACTCCACCACCACTGCAACCGAGCAGAAAAAAATCAAAGGTATGCAGTCCTACTTCCTGCTCTTTGGATTACTCGTCTTCTTCTTCATCTACATCAACTAGTGCAACAAGTGAACCTGAAACCCCAAAGAAATTCAGCTACAGCAGGGCCTCTCCATCCGTGAGATGGCCCCACCTAAACCTAACCGACACCCATCCCCATTCCCCTCCTTCCCAATTCACGATTCCTCCTCATCCACCGACCCGTGTCCTCGACTCGGGTCCACTTGTAAATACGAAAGATTTAGAGGGTAGGGAGGAAACCCAGAAGGGGGATGATATAAATGGTGAAACCCCAGAAGTGTTGAGTAGGCCTAGCAAGACTAGGGCAAAGAAAATGACCAAATTGGCACTAAAAGGGGCTAATGATTGGCGGCAGAGGGTTCGGTTTGTGATTGATATGATATTAAGTTTGAAATCGGAGGAGTTTGTGGAGGATGTATTGGATGACTTGACTGCGCAAATGATGCCAGTTGATTACTGTTTCGTAGTGAAGTCGGTAGGACAGTCGAGCTGGCAGCGTGCTATGGAGGTTTACGAGTGGTTGAACGTGCAGGATTGGTATGCTGCTAATGCCCGGATGCTGGCAACTATATTGGGTGTTCTTGGGAAGGCCAAACAAGAGGCCTTAGCTGTGGAGATTTTTGCTAGGGCGGGGTCTGCGGTGGGTAACACTGTCCAAGTTTACAATGCAATGATGGGTGTTTATGCTAGGAATGGTCGGTTCACTAAGGTTCAGGAACTTCTTGGTTTGATGAGGGAGAGAGGATGTGAGCCAGACCTTGTGAGTTTCAATACTTTGATAAATGCTAGACTGAAATCAGGGCCCATGACGCCAAACTTGGCTATTGAACTTTTAGATGATGTGAGGAAGTCAGGTATTCGACCTGATATAATCACTTACAATACACTCATTAGTGCTTGTTCTAGGGAATCCAATTTGAAGGAGGGGGTAAAGGTTTATGATGACATGGAGACACACAAATGCCAACCTGATTTATGGACGTATAACTCTATGATCTCAGTTTATGGAAGATGTGGTCTGTCTATCGAGGCTGAACGGATTTTTAATGAATTAGAGTCAAAAGGGTTTTTCCCAGATGCAGTGACATATAATTCAATACTCTATGCATTTGCAAGAGAAGGGAATGTGAGCAAGGTACATAAAATCTGTGAAGAAATGGTGAATAAGGGGTTTGCAAAGGATGAGAGGACTTATAACACCATGATCCACATGCATGGGAAGAATGGTCGACCTGATATGGCTTTGCAACTTTATAGAGACATGCAACCGTCGGGCCGGAGTCCTGATGTGGTGACATATACTGTTGTCATAGATTCACTAGGAAAAGCAAATATGATGTCAGAGGCTGCTGACGTGATGTCAGAGATGCTTAATGCGGGTGTCAAGCCCACTTTACAGACGTACAGTGCATTAATTTGTGGGTATGCTAAATCTGGAAATCGAGTGGAGGCTGAAAAGACGTTTGAGCTCATGCTTAGGTCTGGGGTTGAGCCAGATCATCTAGCCTATTCAGTTATGTTGGATATTCATCTGAGGTCTAATGACACCACGAAGGCAATGGCCTTATATGATAAGATGGTTTCTAATGGTTTCACACCCGATCGAGCCCTTTTTGAGGTTTTGCTCCTAGCACTGGGTAAAGAGAATAAAGAAGAAGATATTCAAAAAGTGGTAAAAAATATGGAAGAATTGTGTGAGTTGGATCTGCAAATCATTTCTAGTATCCTTGTCAAGGGGGAATGCTATGGCCATGCGGCTGAATTGTTGAGAAAGGCTATTATGCAGGGTTATGATTTGGACCATGAAAACCTACTGTCTGTTTCGAGCTCATTTAGTTTGGCAGGAAGACATTTAGAAGCACTACAATTGCTAGATTTCGTGAGAGAACATGCGCCCGGTTCCCACCAATTGATAACTGAAGCCGTGGTGGTTATCCATTGTAAGGCTCATCAACTGGATGCTGCCCTTGAAGAATATGGTAAAATTAGGGGGTTGAGTAAATTTCATGCGAGTCCTTCCATGTATGAGTCCCTTATTAAATCCTGTGAGGAGACCGAACTGTTTGCTGAAGCTTCGCAGGTGTTTTCTGACATGAGATTCAAAGGAGTGGAAATTTCTCAAAATCTTTGTGAAAGTATGGTGCTTATGTATTGTAAAATGGGCTTCCCGGAAACGGCTCATCATTTGATTGATCAAGCAGAAGCAAAGGGCAGCCAATCTTGGAATGTTTCCCTTTATGTATCGCTCATAGAGGCTTATGGCAAGGTAGAGGTACTTGAGAAAGCAGAGAGTTTGGTGGGGATTCTTAGACAGAGATTCAGTATAGTGGATCGCAAGGCTTGGAATGCCCTAATAGAGGCTTATGCTGCATGTGGTTGCTATGAGAAAGCAAGAGCTGCTTTTAATACAATGATGAGAGATGGTCCTTCCCCGAGTGTGGAAACCATTAACGGTCTCTTTCAGGCATTGATTGTCGATGGGAGATTAAATGAACTCTACGTGTTAATCCAAGAATTGCAAGATATGGGTTTTCAGATTAGCAAGAGTTCTATTCTTCTGATGCTTAATGCATTTGCCCAAGCTGGGAACATATTTGAGGTGCAAAAGATATACCATGGAATGAAGGCTGCGGGTTATTTTCCTTCCATGCATCTTTATAGAGTTATGATTGAACTATTGTCAAAGGGAAAAAGAGTAAGGGATGTTGAAGCCATGGTTTCTGAGATGGAGGAGGCAGGATTCAAGCCTGACCTTTCGATATGGAATTCTGTACTCAAGTTATATACAAAAACTGAGGATTTTAAAAAGACAGTGATGGTATACCAGCAAATTCAAAAAGTTGGACTTAAACCAGATGAAGAGACTTACAATACCTTAATATCGATGTACTGTAGGGACCGGAGACCAGAGGAAGGTTTGCAACTGATGCATGAAATGAGAAGTCTAGGTTTGGACCCTAAGCCGAAAACGTACAAAAGCCTGATTGCTGCATTTGGAAAGCAGCAGATGGTGGAACAAGCTGAAGAACTTTTTGAAGGACTGAGATTGAAAGGATATAAACTCGATCACTCGTTTTATCACATAATGATGAAAATATTTAGAAACTCTGGTGACCATCCTAAAGCTGAAAAGCTACTGATCATGATGAAAGAAGCTGGAGTGGAACCCACCATTGCTACCATGCATTTGCTGATGGTTTCGTATGGCAGTTCTGGGCATCCGGCTGAAGCTGAGAAAGTGCTTAATAATTTGAAATTAACAGGTGAAAATCATATGTTGCTACCATATACTTCAGTTATTGATGCTTATCTCAAGAATGGAGACTACAACATTGCAATACAAAAGCTCCAAGAGATGAAGGGAGAAGGTCTAAAGCCAGATCACATGATATGGACTTCCTTTATTAGGGCTTCAAGTTTATCACAGAGTGCGGATGAAGCCATAATTTTGTTGAAAGCTATAGAGGATGCTGGTTTTGATCTTCCTCTCAGGTATTCTTGAATGTTATTGGACTATCTTTCTCTGTTGTCTGGTTTTTTCCATTTTTTTCCTCTGATTGGGATTATGCTTTCTTTTAATTGTTTCCACAGGCTTCTGACAGAGAAATCTGAGTCACTAGTCTTGGAGGTAGACCAGTGTCTTGATAAACTGGACTATATAGAAGATAATGCAGCATTTAATTTTGTAAATGCTTTGGAAGATCTGTTGTGGGCATTTGAACTCCGGGCCACAGCTTCATGGGTTTTCCAACTGGCAATAAAGAGGAGCATTTATCGCCATGACGTGTTCAGGTAGCTTCTCAATGTAGTTCTATGCTAATTCAGTTTCCTGGATTTTATCGTCTTCAATTTTGGTTACATCTAGAAGCGGGCAAGGAATTCACAGTATCCACCAAAAAAATGCAGTGGACCATTAAGTAGCATTGTTATAGTATAATTAGTTTTTACATGCCAAAGATATTATTCTTGTCAAGAGGCCAACGATTGTCTTGACAAGTTACATTATACCTGGTTCAGGTTGCTAGTGGGCATTCTTTTCCGAGCCAAATTAGAATGGAAATTGACCCATAGTCGAATGTTCAAGAGTGCATAATGTAATTTTGATGATGAGAAAACAAATTTTGGAACCATTAAATGTTATCTTGCTGCTAGGAAGCAGACTTGTCATCCATAGCAGGCAAACTGCTTTTTGGCAAATTCTATATACTTGAAGTACCACATTGGGTTCCTGAAGGCTGAAGATGAGTGAGGAAAAGAACAGAGAAAACGATTTGAGATGTTCTATCACGAATCATCCATGTATGTCAGGACACGACCATTTCATTTTCATGGTAGCTTTTGCATCTGTTACTGCTGTTAGGTTCCTACTAGCATTTTTGTTTGCTCGATGACCCGTCTTCTTGTTGCAGGGTGGCTGACAAGGACTGGGGCGCTGATTTCAGGAAGTTGTCTGGTGGTGCGGCTCTTGTTGGTCTTACTTTATGGCTTGATCACATGCAAGTGAGTTTCTTTTTCCCTCGTCACCGAATCTACATATTTCATTAGCCATGGATCCTTTTGTTGACTTTTTGCTAATTTTCAAAAGCACTTTAAGATAACGACTTTTTATCGCCTTGCAAGACCTTTTCTATACTATGTCCTTTGAGAATATATTCATGTAGAACCACTTCGTAGCCAATAAATTATTGCCATCTTCCTAACCTATTTTAATTAAAGCACCTTAATTGTACCTACCAGTACCGTAATCGTATTTCTGGACGTACATAGACCATTCACATTAGTCATTGACTGGCTTATCAGATAAATCATCACCTCCAGTTAATTTCTGCGCTCCCTGACTGGTCTTAATAATGACGTCTCACTGAAATATGTGCAATCACTTTTATTTTGGTTACAGTTTTGTGCCCTTTTTTTTGGTACCTAATGGATGACTTCACTTATGGCAGGACGCATCACTGGAGGGTTTCCCAGAATCTCCAAAGTCTGTTGGACTTATTACAGGGACTTCAGAGTACAACAATGTTTCCTTGAACAGCACGTTGAAGGCATACCTTTGGGAAATGGGTTCACCGTTTCTCCCATGTAAAAAAAGGAGTGGGCTCCTCGTTGCAAAAGCACATTCCCTTAGAGCGTGGTTGAAGGACTCATCGTTTTGCTTAGACCTTGAGTTAAAAAACAGCCTCCATCTACCTGAGGTAAACTCAATGCAGCTATTTGAAGGGTGTTTTATTAGACGCGGCCTTCTTCCCGCTTTCAATGACATAAATGAGAAGTTAGGGAAAGTGACGCCAAAGAAATTTGCAAGGCTGGCTTTGCTATCGGATGCGAAAAGAAACAAAGTTATTCAAGCTGATATAGATGGGAGGCAAGAGAAGTTGGCAAAGTTGAAACAAAATGGAGCCACACGGAAGAAGAATAATGTCAATAAGTTTGGAAGGAAAAGAATTGGTAGGAGGCCTATGATGTCAAAAATTGCAGAGAGGAAGTTGGAAAGCAAGAGCTGGGGTTCCTAATGAATTGAGGGTTTTTCTACCTTGCAGTTTATTGCTGCTGAAGATTATCCTTCGGACCTCCAGAGGCTTCACACTAATTGACTTGGAGAGCATGTTGTATCTACATATGCTGTATCTACCCCAACTAATGACAAGTTTTTAAGACATTGCGGACACTCAGTTACCTCAAATTTGGACAGGTTTGAGTCGTTTGACTCTTGCTGGAGCAGATTTTCCCTAGACACTACGATTTTCCCATGGCGTTTGCCTTTCTTGTAAAGATACTGACCCGCATCTTTCTGGGGTTGCTGGATTGAATTTCTGGGAGCCACTGTCCTATAGCTTTCTGCCTTTCGCACAAGCTATTCTGATACGCTACCAGGTATCGTGGAATTCCTTCCGATATTGTAAACAGTCATTAGTTTGTTTAGTTCTAAAGCTTGTGAACAAGGAGGTTGCTGATACCAATGTGAAGGCGGCACGATTTTTATGGACATAGACCCGTAGCAGTTCATGTAAGGGTACCGAACAAGAGAAAATAAACGGCCGTGTTGAACCAGATTGTAGAGAGGTGCAGCCAAACATTAGGAGTATTTCTTTGTAGACCAAATGTGGTTGAGAAGACGCATATTGAGATGAATTGTATTTTCACTCGACTGGAATGTGTTAAATGTGATAATGAAATGTAAAAAGCTTGGCATGTCTATTTCTATTGAAAAAATCTTGGGTGCTGGGCGGCAGCATGTGGCCGAACCCGAGCACCCATCCCGACATTGACTCCTAAAGTGTTTTGGGATTTCTCCACCCCCCCCTCTCTCTTTTTTCTCTTCAAAATCCGAACCGTTCATAAGTGTTTTGGACAACTGAAATGATGCTCGGGCAAGGCCACGTGGTGCTTGCCCGTCACCCAAAAGTTTCTTGGTTCTCTCAATCCAAGATTTTCTTTTGCAAACAACTTCAAGTGAACTTTTTAACTTCGGAGGTGTTTGGGAGCTTATTTTTCAGCTTTTCATTCCGACTTTTTAGTTTTTTGGATTATGGTCAGAATGTGTTTTGAATTTGGGAGGCGTGTTTGAGAGAAATGTACATAATGTATTTGCTACATCGGTAGTGTTTGGGAGAACAATAATAAATTATGGATTAATTGTTTACCATTTTGCCATTGTTTATTGACTACGTATTAAAAATGTGTACGTAAATTATTTTTAGCAAGTTTTTTTAAAGTCATATTGGAAAAGATTTTTGTAAACTTGACCCGTCTAATTTTGAATTTTTTTCTTTTTGATCTTCTTTTTTTTGGGGTAATTGAAAGTCTCCCGTAATTAATAAGGATTACGTAAAATGGAAGTAATTGCCAAAAAAATAAAAAAAAGTTGGTCCAAAAATTAGATGAACATTAAAAACATTACACCAATTAAAAATACATAACCAACATTACTCATATAAAAAAAACTTGTGCATACATTAAAAACATAAATATAACCAACATTATTATGCTTGCATCTTGTATTTGAATTTAACCAATTTTTTTAAAAAGTAAAGTATCAAATATTACTTCAAGAAAAAGTTATTGCCTCTATTGCATTATGAAAATACAAAAACAAAACTAAGGAGTTCACATTCTAACAAATTGCGGTTTGGAAATTCCAAGCACATCAATTTCTTTACATCAATCAATAAAAAAGAAAAGGAAAGAAGATAACAACAATCTCAAGCAGAAGTATGACTGTATGATACAGAAATTGCGTAACAATTCTAGCAGACCACGGTCTAGAAATTCGAACAAAAATAACATAAACAACAAAGGGACCAAACCAATTATTTTCCACTTTTGCGTCTGTTCTAATACTCAACTTCATGTGATGTCTTTCGAGGAAAAATTTGTTTAGTTTTAAGGTCTCCAAGAGCTCCAATTACTATTATATTACTTCAAAATCCATCTCAAAATGAATGTCAATTTTGACACTTTTTATTGTTCCAAATTATGTGTCAAGAAAAGTCAAAGGGACCAAACCAATTATTTTCCACTTTTGCCCTTCTCTAAGTAAATAAAATATTTTTAAAAAAAGACAAAAGAAGTAATGATTGATGGGCATTCTTGAAAAGCAATAACTTCATGTGTCTAATTTCTTAGAATTCCAAAAATGGTAATCCATATGGAGGGAGTAATTATTTATTTCTTTATTTTTTTTTTTAAAGAAAGCTTAATAAACTACACACACATAATTTGATCTAGCCCAATATAGGCCCAACTTAACTTTATACAACCTAGAATGGTCTTTGATACTATTACAATGATCTGTGACACTTCATTGAAAAATTCTCAAGCTACAATAATGGATTATTTGGGCTTGGGTATGTATCGTGGCCCAAAAACAAACCCCAATAGCAAACCCAATTACCCAATTACAATAATGGGTTTTCTATATGTGGCCTCCCTCCTTTTGCTTATAAACCCTAGACAGACGCCATAGCTCATTTCTGCCGTAGTTCTGCTCAGTTCGCCACTTCCGTCGTGGTGAGTGCTTCTACTTGTCTCAGATCTGTATTTTTCCTCCTCAATCTTCATTGCAGGTCAGTTTCGTAGCGAATTTGTATGTTTCTTCGTCATAATTTGTGTTTGTTTTCTGGAAAATATTCGTATCGCGGTTTCTTCGTTTGAGTTTGATCGAGCTGATAGATATCGACTGTGCAATCGATTTACTGCTTTTGTATTCTATCATTTCATAGAGAACACAATCGATTGAAGCTGATAGATAGCGATTTGAAGTTTTAGCTGTTAATTGGTTGGATTACGAATGTTGATAATTTACTATTATGTTATCTGCGTAGCATTTTAAGACGTGGCTATGTGTAGTTTAGTAAACGAGCCGAGCTCAACAGCTCGTTAGTGTAGGCTTGGCTTGTTTATAGAGGCTCGTTTGGTAAATGAACATGGCTCAGCTTGTTTGTTAATGAGCCGAGCCCGAACTCAAGTTTGAGGCTCGTTTTGTAAACAAGAGCAACTCAAGCACTATGAAGCTCCGGCTTGGCTCGTTTGCACTCGTAAAAGCTATGTTGATTCATTTTTAATACTTTGTATATGTTTATGAGTAATTCGGAACATTAAGCTGTGATTCCAGTATTCTTGGATATATGCAAAGAGAGTATTTTCTATATGGATTTTTGTCGTAGTCAATTTCATGCGGTTAATGCTTCCATATTCTATGTTTGCTTGAGTATCTTGTGATTTTTTAAAAATTAAACTTGATAGTTATTTTCAATGTTGGATGGCATCTAAACAGGGTCCTCTGGTTTGTATTCATGAAGTTGTATTTCTAGTTGTTTCATCGTTACCCTTGTTCGGTGCAGTTTTCTGTGGTTTCTTTTATTCAAGTCATATTCTCTCGTAAAGCATATCAAGCTCTTTGCATTTTCCTCTGTTCACTTGCACTGGCCTCTGAATGTCCAAAAAGGTCATCTTGCGGCTATTGTTTTTCAACTTGAGGCTTGACTGAACCTCTCACAAGTTCTGTGTGACTTTCTTGGCAATTTTTTTCCCTACATGTTTGCTGTGGCCAAGAAAATTCTGCATATCAGTTGATTGTTCCGGAGTTCCTTCTTTACTCGAATGCTTAGATCTTACAGTGGTCTTGATTGGCATGTAAACACTCTTTCTTCCTATTGTTGCCCAAAACTGTGCCTCGATCTTCCATTTTGGACTGAAATGTGTCTTCATTCATATTCTTGTTATGTTCTGGGGAACTTTGGTATTTCTTGAAGGGATGTGTTTTCTGTTTTAGCATTTGAATTGGTGCAATACAAGTCTATTGTTCAATGTTTTTTGAGCAGGTACACTATCGTCTGAAGTGCATATTGTATATATGCTGTTGATGTTATTCCCCTTTTGATTGTGGTTGGTTCGATCACTCTGTCAGAATTTGGCTTTCTGCTGGTGGATTTGTTTCTCACTCATTGTCTAACTTCACAGGTAAATCATGGTGAAGCATAACAATGTCATTCCCAATGGGCACTTCAAGAAGCACTGGCAGAACTATGTTAGGACCTGGTTTAACCAGCCAGCCCGCAAAACCAGAAGAAGACTTGGTAAGTGAATTTCAGCCTTTAACCTCGAAGAAGAAGAAGAAGACGACACTGATAGTGATCTCTCTCTTTTCACCTTAGTTAATTGTTGAGTTGTTACCACCAACTTTTTTGATGATCGTCTTTATTGATTTCATTTTCAGCAAGGCAAAAGAAGGCTGTGAAGATTTTCCCTCGGCCTACAGCTGGGCCTCTTCGCCCCATCGTCCATGGGCAGACTTTGAAGTACAACATGAAGCTAAGGGCTGGCAGGGGATTTTCTCTTGAGGAGCTTCAGGTGAGTTTGCATATTTGCTGCCTCATTATATTTATGTCGTTTTGGCTTGAGTTGAAGGATCCAAGGACGTTATGACTTTTGAGATTTTTTTCCACCTCCGTAATTTAAATGGGGGTGAAATGCCAGTCAGTTTTCAGCAACCTGTAATTTATGTGCTGAGTATTACAGTGGTTGTTCGTGTTATATTTGACTTTCTGATATGGATATGCATGTACATTGTCTAGTAGAAAACCTGCGTTGCTCGGCTTTGGTAGAGCCGGAAGTGTTAGTATTTGATAGTGGCTAACTAATCTTCGGCAGTTATGAATTTTTTCATTTTGTTGTGTTTGACATAGAAGTATGAATCTTGTTCATCTTGAAAATGAAACCCTCCATACTGGAACAGAGGAGTTAATTTTGTTTTTAATTTTTCTCTCATTTTCACCAACTTGGCGATTGTTGAAATGCTTCTGAATTTAAATTCTCTTAAAACTGATGTACTTTCTTGCTTCCCTTGTATACTAATCAGGCAGCAGGTATTCCCAAGAAACTTGCCCCAACCATTGGTATTTCCGTTGATCATCGCCGCAGGAACCGTTCGTTGGAGGGTCTCCAGACTAATGTCCAGAGGCTGAAGACGTACAAGGCCAAGTTGGTTGTATTCCCAAGACGTGCTCGTAAATTCAAGGTATGCCGAAAATCTCACACAACATTTTCTAATCTGTCATTCGGTGACCTTGTTATATTAACTCCTTTGATTGCAGGCTGGTGATTCTGCCCCTGAGGAATTGGCTACAGCCACCCAAGTCCAAGGAGCTTACATGCCTATTGTGCGTGAGAAGCCAACCGTGGAGCTTGTTAAGGTCACGAATGAGATGAAATCATTCAAGGCGTACGACAAGCTGCGCATCGAGCGGACCAACAAGCGTCATTTGGGTGCCAGGTTAAAGAAGGCTGCGGAGGCCGAGAAAGAAGAGAAGAAGTAGTGAGTTTTCTGCCCGTATGCTTACGTGGGGGTGTTTTTGCTGTTTGGAGTATGAGACTATTCGATGTACTGGTTTTGAACAATTAGCGGTAACATCACAGTATTATGACTTGTGTTTTGATTCCGAGATCACTCACTTCGTTGTTACATTCGATTGGATTTTTGTTTTCCTATGTGTCTGGATCCGTGTCAGAATGGGGTAAGTTCTGGATATGCTCAATGCTTCAACCATGGCATTTGGCATTCCTTATTGGTGCTTCGTCTGTTTGCATGCCGTAGATTAGTTTTATTTGGCTGTGCTAATCTTGGAGTTTAATGGGCTAAAAGGCTTCTTTGGGTCCAATGTTAAAATGCCTTGGCTTGATCCAACAGACAGCGCAGCGCATGGGCGGATTTCTTTAATTGTGTTATCAAAGGGAAAAGAGTACTACTCCCTCTGTCCATTTTTAAGTGTGTTGCTTCGTAATTCTAAATTATTTAAAAAATATCATCGTTGAAGATTATCCTTTGGACCACCGGAGGCTTCACATTAAATTGACTTGGAGAGCATGTCGTACCTACATATACTGTATCTACCCCAACTAATGACAAGTTTTTTAGACACTGTGGACACTCAGTTACCTCAAATTTTGGACAAGTTTGAGTCGTTTGACTCTTGCTGGAGCAGATTTTCCCTAAACACTACGATTTTCCCATGGCGTTTGCCTTTCTTGTTTTTTTTCTTGTTTGCCTTTCTTCTGAAGATACTGACCCGCATCTTTCTGGGGTTGCTGGATTGAATTTCTGGGAGCCACTGTCCTTTAGCTTTCTGCCTTTTGCACAAGCTATTCTGATACGCTACCAGGTATCGCGGAATTCCTTCCGATATTGTAAACAGTCATTAGTTTGTTTAGTTCTAAAGCTTGTGAACAAAGAGGTTGCTGATACCAATGTGAAGGTGGCACGGTTTTTATGGACATAGACCCGTAGCAGTTCATGTAAGGGTACCGAACAAGAGAGAATAAACGGCCGTGTTGAACCAGATTGTAGAGAGGTGCAGCCAAACAGTAGGAGTATTTCTTTGTAGACCAAATGTGGTTGAGAAGACGCATATTGAGTTGAATTGTATTTTCACTCGACTGGAATGTGTTAAATGTGATAATGAAATGTAAAAAGCTTGGCATGTCTATTTCTACTGAAAAAATATTGGGTGTCGGGCGGGCAGCATGTGGCTGAACCCAAGCACCCATCCCGACATTGACTCTCAAAGTGTTTTGGATGGCTTGGATTTCTTCCTTCCCCCCCCTCTTTTTTCTCTTCAAAATCCGAACCGTTCATAAGTGTTTTGGACAACTGATATGGTGCTCGGGCAAAGGCCACGTGGTGCCTGCCCATCACCCAAAAGTTTCTTGGTTCTCTCAATCCAAGATTTTCTTTTGCAAACAAGATCACTTTAACACAACTTCAAGTGAACTTTTTAACTTCGGAGGTGTTTAGGCCTTTAGAGGCTTATTTTCAGCTTTTCATTTCCGACTTTTTAGCTTTTTGGATTATGGTCAGAATGTGTTTTGAATCTGGGAGGCATGTTTGAGAGAAATGTACATAATGTATTTGCTACATTGGTAGTGTTTGGGAGAACAATAATAAATTATGGATCAACTGTTTAGCATTTTGCCCTTGTTTATTGACTATGGTATTAAAAATGTGTACGTAAATTATTTTTAGCAAGTTTTTTTAAAGTCATATTGGAAAAGATTTTTGTAAACTCGACCAGTCTAATTTTGAATTTTTTTCTTTTTGATCTTCTTTTTTTTGGGGTAATTGAAAGTCTCCCATAATTAATAAGGATTACGTAAAATGGAAGTAATTGCAAAAAAAAATAAAAATAAAAAGTTGGTCCAAAAATTAGATGAACATTAAAAACATTACACAAATTAAAACATACATAACCAACATTACTCATATAAAAAAGCTTGTGCATACATTAAAAACATACATATAACCAACATTATGCTTGCATCTTGTATTTGAATTTATCCAAAAAAAATTTAAAAGTAAAGTATCAAATATTACTTCAAAGAAAAAGTTATTGCCTCTATTGCATTATGAAAATACAAAAACAAAACCAAGGAGTTCACATTCTAACAAATTGCGGTCTGGAAATTCCAAGCACATCGATTTCGTTACATCAATCAATAAAAAAGAAAAGAAAAATAAGCTAACAACAACCTCAAGCAGAAGCATGACTGTATGATACAGAAATTGCATAACAATTCTAGCAGACCACGATCTGGAAATTCGAACAGAAATAACATAAACAAGTAAACAAACTGGAAATTCCAACAAAAACCACAACCTAGAAATTCCATGATAGAGCAATCTCATAACAGAACCTAACAGAATGAGTACATGTGAGATTTTCAAATGCAAGTAGCCAAAGTGGGCAATCTCATGGACTAAATAGCAGCCACATAAAACCTACTTTCATGTGCCGAGGCCTCACAGTGCTTCTTTGGAAACTTGTACTCTGACACGGTAACTTTTGTCGTTCCACATAACTTTTGTACTCTTTACCAAGTTTCTCTGTGATACGATGGACGGTGTAAAAGGCATATGCGTCTGTTATAATACTCAACTTCATGTGATGTCTTTCGAGGATTTTTTTTTTAATTTTTAAGGTCTCCGAGAGCTCCAATTACTATTATATTACTTCAAAATCCGTCTCAAAATGAATGTCAATTTTGACACTTTTTATTGTTCCAAATTATGTGTCAAGAAAAGTCAAAGGGACCAAACCAATTATTTTCCACTTTTGCCCTTCTCTAAGTAATTAAAATATTTTTAAAAAAGGACAAAAGAAGTAATGATTGATGGGCATTCTTGAAAAACAATAACTTCAAAAGGGCAATAATTGTGTCTAATTTCTTAGAATTCCAAAAATAGTAATCCATCTTAGAACGGAGGGAGTAATTATTTATTTATTTATTTATTTTTGAAAGAGAGCTCAATAAACTACACACACATAATTTGATCTAGCCCAATTGAGGCCCAACTTTACTTTATACAACATAGAATGGCCTTTGACACTACAATGATGTGACCCATTATTAAAAAATAAGAAAGCTACAGTGTTGGATTATTTGGGCTTGGGTATGTATCGTGGCCCAAAAACAAACCCCAATAGCAAACCCAATTACCCAAGCTGCCCTAGACCGTACAAGGGTTTTCTATCTGTGGCCTCCCTCCTTGCTTATAAACCCTAGACAGACGCCATAGCTCATTTCTGCCGTAGTTCTGCTCAGTTCGCCACTTCCGTCGTGGTGAGTGCTTCTACTTGTCTCAGATCTGTATTTTTCTCCTCAATCTTCATTGCAGATCAGTTTCGTAGCGAATCTGTATGTTTCTTCGTAATAGTTTGTGTTTGTTTTCTGGAAAATATTCGTATCGTGGTTTCTTCGTTTGAGTTTGATCGAGCTGATAGATATTGACTACACAATCGATTAACTGCTTTTGTGTTCTATCATTTGATAGAGAACACAATCGATTCAAGCTGATAGATGTCGATTTGAAGTTTTAGCTGTTAATCGGTTGGATTTGGAATGTTGGTCATTTACCATTATTTTATCTGCGTAGCATTTTAAGACGTGGCTATGTTTCGTGTAGTAAACGAGACCAGCTCAACAGCTTGTTAGTATAGGCTTGGCTTGTTTATAGAGGCTCGTTTGGTAAATGAACAGGGCTCAGCTCGATTTGTAAACAAGAGCAACTCAAGCACTATGAAGCTCCGGCTTGGCTCGTTTGCACTCGTAAAAGGCTAAAAGCTATGTTGAATCATTTTTAATACTTTGTATATGTTTATGAGTAATTCGGAGCATTAACCTGTGATTCCAGTATTCTTGGATACATGCAAAGTGGGTATTTTCTATATGGATTTTTGTCGTAGTCAATTTCATGCGGTTAATGCTTCCATATTCTATGTTAGCTTGAGTATCTTGTGATTTTTTTAAAATTAAACTTGATAGTTATTTTCAATGTTGGATGGCATCTAAACAGGGTCCTCTGGTTTGTATTCATGAAGTTGCATTTCTGGTTGTTTCATCATTACCCTTGTTCGGTGCAGTTTTCTGTGGTTTCTTTTATTCAAGTCATATTCTCTCGTAAAGCATATCAAGCTCTTTGCATTTTCCTCTGTTCACTTGCACTGGCCTCTGAATGTCCAAAAAGGTCATCTTGCTGCTATTGTTTTTCAACTTGAGGCTTGACTGAACCTCTCACAAGTTCTGTGTGACTTTCTTGGCAATTTTTTTCCCTCCATGTTTGCTGTGGCCAAGAAAATTCTGCATATCAGTTGATTGTTCCTGAGTTCCTTCTTTACTCGAATGCTTAGATCTTACAGTGGTCTTGATTGGCATGTAAACACTCTTTCTTCCTATTGTTGCCCAAAACTGTGCCTCGATCTTCCATTTTGGACTGAAATGTGTCTTCATTCATATTCTTGTTATGTTCTGGGGAACTTTGGTATTTCTTGAAGGGATGTGTTTTCTGTTTTAGCATTTTAATTGGTGCTATACAAGTCTTTTGTTCAATGTTTTTTGAGCAGGTACACTATCGTCTGAAGTGCATATTGTATATATGCTGTTGATGTTATTCCCCTTTTGATTGTGGTTGGTTCAATCACTCTGTCAGAATTTGGCTTTCTGCTGGTGGATTTGTTTCTCACTCATTGTCTAACTTCACAGGTAAATCATGGTGAAGCATAACAATGTCATTCCCAATGGGCACTTCAAGAAGCACTGGCAGAACTATGTTAGGACCTGGTTTAACCAGCCAGCCCGCAAAACCAGAAGAAGACTTGGTAAGTGAATTTCAGCCTTTAACCTCGAAGAAGAAGGAGAAGGCGACACTGATAGTGATCTCTCTCTTTTCACCTTAGTTAATTGTTGAGTTGTTACCACCAACTGTTTTGATGACCGTCTTTATTGATTTCATTTTCAGCAAGGCAAAAGAAAGCTGTGAAGATTTTCCCTCGGCCTACAGCTGGGCCTCTTCGTCCCATCGTCCATGGGCAGACTTTGAAGTACAATATGAAGCTAAGGGCTGGCAGGGGATTTTCTCTTGAGGAGCTTCAGGTGAGTTTTTTGGATCGCTACCTAGCATATTTGCCGCCTCATTGTATTTATGTCGTTTTAGATGGGGGTGAAATGCCGATTTGTTTTCAGCAACTTGTAATTTATGTGCTGAGTATTACAGCAGTTGTTCATGTGATATTTGACTTTCTGATATGGACATGCATGTACGTTGTCTAGTAGAAAGCCTGCGTTGCTTGGCTTTGGTAGAGCCGGTAGTGTTAGTATTTGATAGTGGCTAACTAATCTTCGGCAGTCATGAATTGTTTTATTTTGTTGTGTTCGACATAGAAGTATGAATCTTGTTCATTTTGAAAATGAAACCCTCCATACTGGAACAGAGGAGTTAATTTTTTTTTTCTCATTTTCACCAACTTGGCGATTGTTGTAATGCTTCTGAATTTAAATTCTCCTAAAACTGATGTACTTTCTTGCTTCCCTTGTATCCTAATCAGGCAGCAGGTATTCCCAAGAAACTTGCCCCAACCATTGGTATTTCTGTTGATCATCGCCGCAGGAACCGTTCGCTGGAGGGTCTCCAGACTAACGTCCAGAGGCTGAAGACGTACAAGGCCAAGTTGGTTGTATTCCCAAGACGTGCTCGTAAATTCAAGGTATACCGAAAAATCACACACAACATTTTCTAATCTTTCATTTGGTGAACTTTTTATATTAACTCCTTTGATTGCAGGCTGGTGATTCTGCCCCTGAGGAATTGGCTACAGCCACCCAAGTCCAAGGAGCTTACATGCCTATTGTGCGTGAGAAGCCAACAGTGGAGCTTGTTAAGGTCACGAAGAGATGAAATCATTCAAGGCGTACGACAAGCTGCGCATCGAGCGGACCAACAAGCGTCATATGGGTGCCAGGTTAAAGAAGGCTGCAGAGGCTGAGAAAGAAGAGAAGAAATAGTGAGTTTTTTGCCCATATGCTTACGTGGGGGTGTTTTTGCTGTTTCGATTATGAGACTATTCGATTTTCTGGTATTGAACAATTAGCGGTAACGTCACAGTATTATGACTTGTGTTTTGATTCCGAGATCACTCACTTCGTTGTTACATTCGATTGGATTTTTGTTTTCCTATGTGTCTGGATCCGTGTCAGAATGGGGTAAGTTCTGGATATGCTCAATGCTTCAACCATGGCATTTGGCATTCCTTGTTGGTGCTTCGTCTGTTTGCATGCCGTAGATTAGTTTTATTTGGCTGTGCTAACCTTGGAGTTTAATGGCCTAAAAAGCTTCTTCGGGTCCAACGTTAAAATTCCACAGTTTGGTCCAACAGACAGCGCAAGGGCGGATTTCTTCTCATTGATCCAACAGACTGAGCTCCTGCTCTATTTCACCTCTTCTAGTTTTGTGCCATTTTGGGCTCACTTGGAACCCACAACTTTGGCCAGAACCTCTCCAAACGGGATACTATGTAGAGCCGGTGCATTATCACGTTCCTTTTGAAGTGTGTTGCTTCGTAGTTTTAAATTTTTAAAAAATATCATCATTATACCTTGCACGTCAGTTTTTTTTCTTCACTTTCTGAAATTATCTTTCGTTTTTACCTATTAACTCTTTACCCATTAATTTTTCAAAAGGTTAAAATGATAATTATATAAATTTTTGTCCATTAACTTTTTGAAACGCATAGGAGTAGTATTTATTAAGGGACAGCCCAAATTAAAGTGTAGACAACTAGACATTAAAAAAGGGACGGAGGAAGTATAAAATAAACGGTTTCCAAATGCCAGGGCAGACACTAAAAAAAGGATGGAGGAAGTATAAAATAAACTGTTTCGGTCATCGTTTGGTATTATTTTGGTACTTGTATGAGCCTAAGAGTTCAAAATTGGATTGGAGCTTGATCCGGTCACTTTCAAGTTGGCCATTTCATCGGAGAACGCCAGAACGGGGATTCGGATTCTTGGTCACTTTCAAGTTGGCCAATGCATTGGAGAACTCCAGAATGGGGATTTTGGCTGTACCAGAGTCGCGTTGCCCAAAGAGGAGTTTAGATTTGATAAATAAAAAAAACTGCTCAGTTCACTCATCAAAAGCCACTACATGCTGAATTCAATTAACGTTTGAAATTTTGCACCCAAGAACAGATTGCGTTTGAGTTGCGGCGAGTATACCTACGTACTAAAGACTAATTGGGATCAACTCACCTCTTGATTTCAATCATCTATTTACTTTTGCTCCATCGTTGCTTGTGACAATAACCGATCATACATCAATAAACACGTAAATAAATCAGTTTTTGTTATGTGTAATATGATATCGGTCCATTCGCCCGATATTCTAAAGAAATATTTGTAGAACTAAACAAAGAGTAGATGCTGATTTACGTATATGCAACTACCTCAAGGAGTTAGATTAGCACGCTTTCCAAAAAAAAGACAAATTTTTTTTTTTGAACCTACAAACAGGACATCCATTAAACAATTAACGGTTACAAAGATGACTCCGTACAAGATTATGAGTACTCCTCACACCTTGCTAACATTTACATAATCAAAAGTAGACACAATATCCAAAATATCTAACACAACATTCCTAATAAGCACTGCAGCATTAGATATACAACATAAAACCTGAACAACTTGTGGGAGTCTCTTCGCCGGAGTGAACTCTTTGAACCTCTAGGAGTGGAATGGGAAGTGGTGGAGAGAGTGATGCTCGCCGGAGACGGTCACCTGCACACGTAGACAACCACGTTAGTGCCTAGCCCGGACGGTGGTGGTCCGGGGAGGCACTCCGATGATTAAGTCAGTCACCGGAGGGAAGAAATGCACCAGAGATCTTAGAGAGAGAAGTGGAGTTATGAGGGTAGTAAATGAGGAGAGAGGAATACCCATTGTGGTAGTTGTGGTTGGGTATTTATAGGCTGAGGGGGGGTGCGTCCCACGCGCTCGGCGCCCCTCACGCGCCTGTCATTCACGCTCGGAATGACAGGTGATATGACCTTTATCCCTGCTGCAGACGCCATGTCCTGACCGACGTCAGGGCACGTGAGCTCGAGTGGTCAAATCAACCCGAGATATCCCCCATCACCCACGTGCTCCTGCAGGCGGCGGTGGCAGAGTAGGTGACTGCCGCATTTAATGCTCCATCGTGGAACGTGTAGCGTGCCAGACACGCCTCCACCAAATCGGATGTATCCGAGCCCCCACGTTACCGAGGTCAACCGACTCGGCACGCGTGCGGCCCAGCCCCTCGGGCGCTCGGCACGTCGATCGGCGGAGATCACGAGGGTTATCTGATAACCAAGCTGTGAGTGTCATGCCCTCGGCACCAAGCCGTTCGGCAGACATCGTTCAAATCCATATTCGTCCAGAACCGTACATCCGCACCGTCCGCCGAGGGCACCGTTCGCTCGGTACCGTCGCGGCGAATCGATCTGCATTCAGTTTTGCAGATTCTGAGTTAGTGACCCTTTTAGCTCTTCGTGATGTGGAGGGGGGCCCTTGCTGACCCCTATGAGCCCGGCCGCTACACAACTTCTAGACTGTTTGTTAAAATATGAATCATCCTCAAATATATATAGCCCATCTCAAAGCTTGCAAAACCGCTAAGGACTCCACACCCGTTGATAATGAAGCACAAACAAATATAGAACCTTGATCACATAAGCTTTGAAATGGCCCACCAACACACCACGCTGCAACCCCAGCTAGCAGATCCTTTTGCCAAGCGGATGAAATTAACAGTTTTATCCAAACTAGATCATACTAAACTGAGCCTTAAGCTCTAATTCCTTTGGATAGGCTAAATGAATTCCTTTCATTCAACAAGTTTTATGAGGATAACCCGAAGGGATTGGCCTAGTGGTCAAGGCTTGAGATTTAGGGGTTTGCTCCCTTCTAAGGTCTGAGATTTGAAACCTCGTAGGTGCTATCAACTTCTTTGGAGTCAGTCAATACAGAGCTTTTGCTCTAGCTTTAAGTGAAGCCCCTGCTAGTGGATGGTGGAATTATTCTCTCAGGATTAATCGAGATGTGCAAAAGTTGACTTGGACACCTCTTTATCAAAAGAAAGTTTTATCGAGGATATCGTATGTCGTAATTGAAGGGAATATTCTAGCGGTAACTCTATCCATGTTATAAGAATTATCGGATCTTTCATGTACGGGTGTCAGTTACCTAATGCACATACCTTATCATTAAATGAACAACTTTAGTCGAAAGAAATGAAATTAAAGTTTGAATCGGACCAGTTGCTGCTTGGGGATCTAGATTCTAGCCCCTAAATTTCCATCTGGCCTAAGGACATATTCAACAACCATTTACACACACAAATGCACATATACTCACAAGGTCTGTGGAGCCTATACATTTGTGTGTACAACAACGATTCTAATTTCTACAACCACAAACAAACATACAAACACCGCGCAAACTCACAAATGAATAAGTGGGCGCGGGGCCCACGTGAGGGTATGAGAGGGTGTAAGCCAAGGGTTTGTATGTAGGTGTGTTTTGGCCTAAAAAGTCAGTTGGCTTATTTTTCGTCTTTATTTGATTTTTTTTTTCGTGTTTTTTAGCTTTGCATCAATTTTTTTGAGTATTATTAGTTCGTCTTGACGAGAGGAATCAAAAAAGTAAAAAATTATGATCAAAGATTAATTTTTTTTTGAATAAAGACAAAAATAAGTCAAAAAGACAAATTTTTATACTTTTTTCGATTTTATTCAAAAAAATTGAGAGTTCTAATCATAATATTTTACTTTGTTGGATTCCTCTCGTCAAGACGAACCAATAATACACAAAAAATAGATGCAAAACTAAAATAAAGCAAAACAAAATCAAATAAAGACAAAAAAAAATTAAGTCAAATTGGCTTTTAAAGTCAAATTGGCTTTTAAAGCCAAAACACCACTTATTGCTCACAATGAGGCCCCACATGCTTTGTGAGCGTGTATATGTTTGGGTGTTATTTTGTTTTTGTTTTTGTTTCTTGAGTAGTTATAAAATAAGAGATGTTAGGAACACAATCATTTGAACACAACACCGAACACAATTTTTCACGTACTCATGAGTCCCGCATAAATATGCGTGGAATCTACGTGTACGTGAGGAGTTGTGTTCTGGAGTATGCTACATGTACAGACCAAGGGGCATAGAAAATGCACAGAGCATGTTCGGGGACCCACTTTTGGGTCCCACACGAGTGATCCGAACTGTTAATTAATCCCATTGATTGAAATGGTGGGATTTTGGTTCGACCACTTTTAATCGTCCGATTGAGCTGAATTTTTGTGGTGCCCCTCGGAAAAATGTTCTAAGAATAATTAACGGTTCAGATCACTTGTGTGAGACCCAAAAATGGGTCCCCGAACATGCTCGGTGCATTTTCTGTACCTATGCCCGGGTCCGTTCTGTTGCTATCATTTGGACCTTGCTAAACTTACAAAGCGTAGTGCACAGAAAATGCACAGATCGTGCTCGGGGACCCACTTTTGGGTCCCACACGAGTGATCCGAACCGTTCATTTTTCTTAGAAATTTTTTCCGAGTGAGCTCACAAAAATTCAGCTCAATCGGACGGTTAGAAGTGGTTGAACCAAAGTCCCACTACTTTTGGATTGAAACGGTGGGACTTTGGTTCGACCACTTCTAACCGTCCGATTGAGCTGAAATTTTGTGGGGCCACTCGAAAAAATATTTTAAAAAGAATGAACGGTTCCGATCACTCAGACCCAAAGTGTGTCTCCGAGCACGGTCTGTGTATTCTCTGTACCTATGGGTCGGTACCCATAGGTTT
Organism: Vaccinium myrtillus; assembly: GCA_016920895.1. Taxonomy (NCBI): domain Eukaryota; kingdom Viridiplantae; phylum Streptophyta; class Magnoliopsida; order Ericales; family Ericaceae; genus Vaccinium; species Vaccinium myrtillus. The sequence continues at coordinate 29,921,939 of CM029280.1, read as the reverse complement.
TCCGCTATCATTTTGATGATGTAGAATTTTTGGCCTGGACAAGTGTTTTTTGTTTTTGATTTGCCTGAGAGTGCCTTTGCACACCCCCCTGACAATGCCCCCCGGGCCCCACCCCACCCTCTCCCCCCAATTGCCCCCCCCGGCCTTTATTTATTTTTTCTTTTTTGGTTTTTTAGTTCGAATTTTAATAATTTCTTTTACTATTAACTTTATTTATTTAATTACTCATTTAATTTGGTTTATTCAAATTACATTTGCAAGTAAATTATTTTCTTAAATTTACATTTAAATTTGACTTTATATTTAGAAACTTTATATTATTTTATTTAGTTAATTAATTAATTTGTCTTAACAATGAATAATTTAAAAGAAAATTTCTAAAAGTGAATAATATTACAATCACACTTAAAAGTAAATAAATATTACAATCACGTTTTAAAGTGAATAAATATTACAATCACGTTGACAACGTTCAGCCCTAATCAATATTGCCTCCAAATTGTGGTCTCGGCACGACGTCTAGTATGTTCAACCACAATTGGGCACGTACATTATAAGTAAAAGCCCATTCCCTAACTTCATCCGACACATTCTGCCACCACCACATTGGGATGGGTGGTACAGGGTGATGAGGGCGCAAAAAAAGTTGCACAAAGTGGTTGTTAATACGGGCAATAGCTATTTCTTGGCGTTGTCGGACTGGAACTGGAGGGGATCTCAAGGGCAAATGAGTAAAACAACCTATAACATTCTCGTCAAATGTGTGTAGTACAATGTTGTACCGTGATGCGATGACTACTCCCAAAGTCATACAGTCCATCCAATTTGTATATTGAGCCGTAGGCGTCCAACAGCTCAGTGACTCTAGTACATCATCTGCCATATTTTGTAGTGGATAAACCGCATTGTAGAGAACTCTATTCTGATTAATTTCTTGGATAAGATCATATCGCACTTGAGCCCATTCCTCCTCAGTGTCATAGATTTGCGCAGCTATTGCCCTGAATCCACAATGACCATCAGCTTTGATGTCTTTGGTGTGAGACATATACTGCTGAAATTGCCAAGGTAAATGCTGAATGTAGTGAACCTCCTCCCTCTCCCTCTCCCTCTCTACCCTCTCCCTTCCTGCATTTATCCCTTTCCCTCTCAATGTGGATGCAACCCTAGATGATGGAGTAGATTTTTCTGTACAAGAGGGTATGCGTCGTCCACTCTGCTCAGCTTTTCCAGCAGGTCGACGTTTATGTTCTGTATTATACGATGGCCCTCGAACACTGCTGTTAGATGGATCTGACATATCAACAAACCTGCTTATCATATGCTTTCGCATACATGGATCCATCCCCTGTAATATGTCAACCACACGAGATGTCTCGTCGGGTTGTTCTCCCTCGGCATTAAACCCGTCCGCGTGCATAGAGAGCCTACTCCAATGAAAGTGGATACTGGATAGCGGAATCGGAATGCCCATGGTACGGTAATCCCTCAGATCGTGCATGCATGGCAATCCGTGTGATGTTTTGATCGAACAACCGCAACTGCCGCTTGGGAGTAGGCGTCTGCGGCGGATTCTAGCTGCAAATCGATCAACTCCATTACATACAATGAAATGCGACACCTTATTTCATCAAAAATGGCGTCACGTAAATGTATGTGGTGTGGAATGTTGAGAGATTTCTCGAAGGACTTCTTAATTTTCCCAAATTGATTTACCAACATATTCTCTATGCCCTCAAAAGATGTTTGGAGCGATGACATGGTGGTACCCCCCAAATACTTCTTTAGCCTTGCATGTGCAGACTCGGCCCTGTAATAGAATAATACACTTTGTTTAAAATAGGAAAGTTTAACTAGTGTAGTACAATATAATGCAGAAAATTTAACTCGTAAAGTTATAAAGTCACTATACCTTTGACTTGAATTGCTTCCGAGGTGCATACATGTATCTGTCCATGCTGCAATAAATCGCTCTTTGTACGGCCTTAACCATGTATCCGCAAGATAAGGTATGACACGCGGATATTGGCTATACTTCTCGCACATGGCAACCCACTTTTGTTGGTAAGTCGAAGTGCTCGATGAATGAATAAGGGATTGCCATAATTTGTAAAAGTTTTGATACTCGAAATGCCCAAGCACAGCGCTGCAGTTCTTCATTACGCACTGATTTATGTGCCAAATGCAAAGGATGTGACGTGCCATGGGGAAACATGTTTCAATGGCGTTAATGAGTGCCAACTCCCGATTTGTAACAAACACCAATGGCAACGATGCCCCCTTTCCAACCATCCACTTCTTTAAGGTATTCAAGGCTCAGGTACATGTATCTTCCCTCTCATTATTAAGATATGCGAACATAAGCGAGTAAGTTAGATTTGTGGATGTCATACCCACAACCTCCAATAGTGGTTTCCGATACTCATTCGTTTTGTACGTGGCATCAATTACCAACACGGATGAAAAGTTGACAGATACCTCTAGACTTGTAGGATGAACCCAAACAATATCTGTGATTTCATTGGTCTCTTGATTTGTCCTAAAGTCATGGAGGTATCCTTTCTCAATTAATTGGTGTAAGACATACTGAGTTTCAGTTAGACCGCCCCGTTTGGCTTCCTTGTTTGTGAAGATAGCGTTGTAAATGCTTTTAATTCCTGTAGTGTTTGACGGATCTTTTTTCTTCAAAATACTAAGAATTTCACGAGGTGCGGTGCTGTTGGCCATCTCGACCACAAATTGTTTCTCCATTGGTTTTAGCCTTGATAGGTACTCGTGACCCTCAATATTTTCTGTTGGTTCATGGTTATGGAGACCACAAGAAACCCTTAAACCCCAATTGGCACCGTCTGGAGGTATTGGTATACCTGGCAACGCAAATGGACAGTCACATTTTTTAGTCCCATTATTCCTATGCAAGATTTGCCCTTCAACCCCACGGTGCGGTCTGTACTTTCCTCCTCTCTCACAACCAAGAATGCACTTCGGCAGCTTGTCGCCTTTTAAATTAGCAGATTTATTAATAACTAACACAATACCGTTTTCGAGACCAACTCTCTTCGCCCAAACTAACATATCTTCTCTACTTTCAAAAATCTATAAAAATAAATAAATAACGAATATGTATAAGTAAAACATTATTCAGTCGTACCATATTTTATCTACGTTCAAAATAAATGACGAATATGCATAAGAACAACGAAAATAACTAACCTGGTCAGTGCTAAATTCGGGTGTATAATTGCGATTGCTGTAGGAGATGCTTTCCTCACTTGGAACAACATTCTCAAATGACCAACCATCTGGATCGTAGTAGCCATCCATAATGTTCTTCGATGAATTACGAAAAAAGAAAGAAAAATATTGGGAGATGTTCTGTTAATGTATGTATGAAGTAGTGGGAGAATTAAGAAGAGAAGACGTGAAAATGAAGTGCTCTGATATATTGCTCTGAAAATAATAGCTCTGGTGTAGCTTAGTTGTGGTAGCTGTTTCATCTGCAAAAACCTTTTCTTTTATAGACGAAAATACGTTGTGCAATCTTCAGTAGATTCACATGCAATCTTCAGATTCACTATCTTCAGATTCACTATTCCAGATTTGGTAGATTCACATGTCTTCAAATTCACATGTGCTAGCTTAGTTGTGCTAGTAGATTCACAAAAGCAGATTCGCATGCCTTCTTTGACTTGTGGACCACTAATTATTCACATGCAATCTTCAGATTCACTATTCCAGATTTGGTAGATTCACATGTCTTCAAATTCACATGTGTTATCTTAGTTGTGCTAGTAGATTCACAAAAGCAGATTCGCATGCCTTCTTTGACTTGTGGGCCACTAATTTCTTCTCAAATTTGCTGGTGAAAAAGACCCACATGGTTTTGTAATAAAAGAAATAAAGTAATAAAGAAATAAATTAATATTAATAATAAAACTATAGTAATTAAAGGAAGAGAGTAGGGTAAAATTGTAATTACGCTTGTGACAGGGGTGGATCCGGGGGGCAATTACTTGCAAATGTAATTTGAATAAATCAAATTAATTGAGTAATTAAATAAATAAAGTTAATGGTAAATTAAATTATTAAAATTTGAACAAAAAAAACAAAAAAGAAAAAAGAAAAAATGTAATTTGAATAAATCAAATTAAATGAGTAATTAAATAAATAAATTTAATGGTAAATTAAATTATTAAAATTTGACCCAAAAAAGAAAAAAAGAAAAAGAAAAACAAATTTGGGGAGAGGGGGGTGTGGGGCCGGGGGGTGTGCGGGTGTCAGGGGGGACAGGGGGGACGCAAAGGAGTTTGCGATTTGCCTATATATGGGCCCACTCCAGAGAATCCAGATCTCTCTCCTCAATAGATATCAGCCACCAGTCTATTCAGAGCTTAATCAATGATGATTGCACTCATTCAAGATGAAGTCCAGATCACGGCTCCAATTCATTCACTCTCTCTCCTCTCTCACACGCTTTCTCTCTCTAATAAGTACACCCATGAATGATCTTCTTCCTTCCGCATCTTTCTTTTTAGGCACTGTTTCGAACAGTAGAACGACGATCCAAAAAAAATGGCAGGATCACTAAGGCACAGCTTCAACGAGAGAAGCAAAGAAAAGTTGTTATCTAGAAAAGACTACTCTGAGCTAGGGTTTGGCCGATCGGGCGGTAGCGATGAAATTCCCACATCCCGATCAATTCGCGATAAGCTCGCCGGTTTCTGGACCAATGTGCGAGATTCATCAATCAAAGCGTATGAAATGGGCCATTCTGATCCGAGAAAGGTTGTGTTTGCAGCTAAAATGGGATTGGCTTTGGCCCTCGTATCGGTTCTTATTTTCTTCAAAGAACCCTTGCAGGATATTAGTCAGTACTCGATCTGGGCGATTCTAACTGTCGTCGTGGTATTCGAGTTTAGCATCGGTATGTGATTGGATTTAATGCGCTTGTTTTGTGTGCTGTGTGTTTTTAGGTCGAGCCAAACTGATTGAAATCTGGTTGACTTTTTGTAATTTTGATTTGTACTGAGGATTTGGGATTTGGCCCCGTTCCAGTGAGCGGATTCTTGGGCTTTTTGCTTTTTATGCTCTACATACAAGTCATTTTCTTTGGATACATTAACTAAAAAAATCCAAAAGCCAAGCTTGGGGTGTTCCACTAAGTCAGTTTTTTGAAAAAACTAGTTTTAAAAACTAGTTTTTTTGAAAAAACTAGTTTTTCACGATTTTTTATGTGATGTGTTGTGAGAGAATGACATGTCTCGGTGTTTGGAAAAAATAGTTTTTTGTTAGTGGAACACCCCCTAATTAGTGGGACGGAGCTAAGATGTGCTTGTCGGAAAGAATCAGTTTGGGAATGTTTGTTTTGGTAAAATTTTGGCTTATGGTGGCGAATTTTTTAACTTTTCCCGTTTGTCTACGTTAACCATTGAAGTTTTGGTTGTTTAAAAGAATCAGTTTCTTTTTGTTGAGAATCTGTGTTTGGTGAGTTTTTTTGTTTTTAAGCTTATGGTGGGGATTTTCTAACTTTTCCTGTTTGTCGACGTTAACCCTTGGAAAAAACCCACCACATAAAGCATTTCTTCTCTTTACTTTTTGTTTCAGTCTTTCAGCTTCTGGTAAAACACATCTTTTTTTTTTTTTTTTTTTTAACCAAAAGAAAAAAGCATATATATTATCCCGGTCGATCTCAATTTCCATACACGAGGAACTTGAAATGTAAGAACATTATGAAAACAAATCAAAGGAGGTGAAAAGATTCCGAAAAAGTTTACGTTTTTGGTCATCTTTGGTCATCCCAAATGCAGCCTAAAGCAGCTTTTTATTGTTCAAACAGTTAATTCTGTTGAGGTTGATGATCAGTTGTTTTTGTGAATTCTGTTGAGCTTGTTGGTGAAAGTTTTGATTTTTTAGGAGCAACACTTAACAAAGGATTTAACCGTGCTTTGGGGACATTATCGGCTGGAGCACTTGCACTGGGCATTGCTGAACTAACTGAGCTGGCTGGAGAATTCCAAGAAGTTTTTATTGTGATTAGCATCTTTGTTGCAGGTACAAGGACAATCAATTACATCAAACGATGAGCATTTATGAACCTTTAACTTTGTTGAATCCTAAACAAATTGATCCTATTATGTTATTCTCTCTGTTTTTTTCTCTGCATTAGTACTACTACTTCTCATCTTATTTGGTGTTTAATATGGACCATTTGGGATTGTAGGATTTGGTGCAAGCTATTTGAAACTTTACCCGGCGATGAAGCAATACGAATATGGATTCCGGGTGTTTTTACTGACTTACTGTATTGTGCTGGTATCGGGCTCTTCAAATTTTTTCAAAACTGCTGTATCTCGATTGCTGTTAATTGCAGTTGGTGCTGCTATTTGTTTGGGTATAAATATCTGTATCTACCCGATTTGGGCAGGCGAAGATTTGCACAAATTAGTAGTGAAAAACTTTAAGGGTGTTGCTACATCCTTGGAAGGTTGGAAGTTTTTCTTGCTTCCTTTAAATTACACAACATGTTGTTCTTTGTGTGCTACTATGAAATATGATGCCCTTAATTACATGTATTTTTTGCACAGGCTGTGTAAATGGGTACTTGGCAAGTATTGCATATGAGAGGATCCCTTCAAAAATTCTCACTTACCAGGCTTCTGATGACCCAACGTATAGCGGGTACAGATCTGCTGTAGAGTCCACAAGCCAAGAGGATTCTCTGGTGTGCCTTCGTTTTCTGCAACTGTACATTGTGTTAAATTCAACAGAAAACTGCTCTAAGCAAGCGTGGGATGTTCCTGATTCATTCTTATCTTGTGCAGTTGGATTTCGCTCTGTGGGAACCACCTCATGGGAGGTATAAAATGTTCAATTATCCGTGGCGTGATTATGTCAAAGTGAGTGGTGCATTAAGGCATTGTGCATTCATGGTCATGGCAATGCACGGATGTATACTTTCAGAAATACAGGTGATAAAGATCTCTCTATGTAGGCTCGTCATATACCTAGACCCTTACATTTTAGCACTCCCTTTTTGTCGGCATTAACCCTTTTGACCAAACTAACATATAACTCAAAATCTTAAGTGGCTGAAATTTTCATTTTCTAATTCGTGACAGCGGCAGAAAATGTCTTCGTAACTGCACTCACTTTGTGACCGACTAATAAAATGAACTAATGTACCAAGGTTTTGTCCTTCTTTGTTTTCTTCATTTTCATGATTTGTAGGTTAAATAAGCTACTAAGAAATAGGTTCCATGGATTAGAGCAGAACCAAGAAACTTTCGCGTTCATTTGCACAAAATTGTGCACCTCCTGAATTCAGAGATTTTTGCATTAGAAGTTTGGCTAGGTAGTACGTAGACTCTATATGTCGATTATCTTCTATGACACTGTCTGTGTCTCGTTCATATTTAGTGATAACATAGATCTGTTTTTATCATTAACCAACAAAAAATGAGTGGACTTCTCCAGGATTTTTCAGGTTTAAAAATCTTTGCATGCCTGTCAGTATCTCAATCCGGCTTTTAGGTAGAATTAGGGCACCTTTTCACCATCTTACCTAAAAACAAAATTTCAGTTGCAATGACATGCTCTTGGATGTCTGTGTTTTTTGCCCTTTCCATATGTCTGATCGACGAAGGGAAACTTATCAAATCCTCTAAACTGGAATTCGTTCATTCTGTTCTTGTTTTAGCATTATATAGTTTACGAAGATTCTATGTTAACTTATGGTTACAGTCTATAGTCTATACCTAAGAACCTTCCTTCGTGTCTTCAGGAACGAGAAGAGAAGGGGAAAAAAAAGAGAGGAAGAAACAATGTAAACTGCCTTTAGGACAATGTTATTTAACAGGTGGTGTGAAGGAAAATACAATTTTATGTTTCATGTTATGCAGTTGCTGTTAAGCCTTGGCCCACAAAGTGGAACCCTTAAAATTTGATAGAATGCCTTCATACACATTTTGTTAACCTTAGGAGAAGGATCTGCATATCCAAAATCAGGCAACGGCATTTTGTGGCACCAAATATGTGATGTGAGATCCAGATTTTGTTTACTTTTGTCTTTTCTTCTCAGTCTTTTCTTCTCAGCAACTAATGTGGGAGATCCAGATTTTGTTTCCTGTCGTCTTTTCTTCTCAGCAACCAAGGAAGGCGAAGCGCACTTTAGCCTTTTAGAAGTTTATTGTTTGTAATGATTTCGATTTTTTCCTTCTTGTAGGCTCCATTCGAACTAAGACGGGTCTTTCGTAATGAGATTCAAAGGGTCGGGTCTGAAGGGGCCCACGTTTTACGTGAACTTGCGAACAAAGTAGAAAAGATGGAGAAATTAAGCCCTGGAGACATACTCCATGAAGTCCATCGAGCTGCAGAAGAATTGCAAATGATGATAGACCTAAAATCGTACCTTCTGGTTAACTCAGCGAATTGGGAAGATGGAAGAAGACCCAAGGAGTTTGAAGATCCCAATGCCCTTCTTGAGGGGAAGGATAATGAACATAAACAAACAGTGATACACTCTCTCAGTGAATTGTCCCTCAATGCGAGGTCAGCTTCAACACTGAGACAATTTGATCCTCATAATCCCAATGTAAGCATTAACCCTTCCGTCGGACCATGGGGATCCAACGGAGAGATGTTCAAGGACCAGGTAACATGGCCTTCGCGTCTCTCAATTCTTGGGGATGCCATTCTCAATGAACGCGAAGTAAGGACATATGAAAGTGCAAGCGCATTGTCATTTGCAACGTTTACTTCGCTGCTGATGGAGTTTGTTGCAAGGCTACAAAATATTGTAAATTCATTTGAAGAGCTTAGCAAGAAGGCGAAATTTCAAGAACCCACAGACCCACCTTTGTCAAAAGAGATGGACAGTTTTTGGACCAGGTTGCTCAGGAGCATCGGCATAAAGGATTGAGTTTGTGCTACTGTGGGGGTTTGAGATCAGTGGGTTAGATCGAGTTGACTTGCTCATTGGAAATTGTTGATGAAGAATCAAGTAAGCATTTTTTTGGGACTAGCTCATCAGCGAGTGCCTGGTTATCTGACTTCAAATACACAGCAAAAGAAAAAGGGTAGTTCCTATTCCGTTGAAAAATACAGTGGCAAAGGAAAACAATTGAGATTGTAGTTCTGTTTCCATTTACATTATATGGTAAACAATCCAAGGGAATAATCCAATAGGGTTTTGGATTGTTTGTCGAATTTTTCGTGTTTTCATAGATATATACAGAGGAAACTGTTCAACAATAAATATGAAGTCTTTACTCGTAGATGGTGACATGATGATTGTTCATTGTTTGACTCATGCTGAAACTTCTGCCGAGAGATTGAATCGATCATATGCCGTATATAAGATTTGTTGCCTATGTCTAGTACTTAGTTCTTGGTTTATGAGCTTATGGTTCTCCGTTTTTATACCTTGGTTATGCTTCTATTATTCAAAAAAAGGGGCTACAAAGTGCAGGACCTGGGGTTGTGCAGCCTCTGCTGCACAGCAGCAACCCCGCGTCCCAAAGTGCACGAGGCTCCTGCGACTACAGGTCTGGGGAAGGATTGCACGGGGCCTTACCTGGCAAGTGGAGAGGTGGTTTCAGCGTCTCGAACCTGAGGCCATCAAGTCTCATTGTTGCAACCTTGTACAATATGGATAATATGGCCTATTGGCCTCTTGATTTCAGCACAGGGTATACCCAACAATTCTGCGGCACTTCTCTTGTAGTACCTGCATCAGTGAGCTGATCTATTGTCTGCAAATGGGTTTAACGTTGCAGTAAACAGGAGGCAACATAAGCCTTGAAGAAAGCCTTTGTTGAAATTCTTCTAAATTGTAGGAAGAATGTTTGCCTTCTTGGGGAGAGAATTTTGGGTGGTATTGCACATGTGGTGCCCGAGCGCGTATCACATTTCTTCCTCCCTCCCTCTCTCTAAAATCCGGACGGTCCAAAATATTTTTGGACTTGAACAGCCGAGATGCCCGCTAAGTACAACCACGTGGCACTGAGCTTTTTTCTCCTCTTTGGGGTATATAAACAATCAATATACCGCTTCTCTCCGTCACCTTGTGTTTATAGCCGTTTTAACATCCCAATGCTAACATGTAGAAAGCGTAATTTTGTAAAAACTTCGTACAGTAGTTAGTTAACAACTCAAATATTTGGCATGTTGTTCCTTAAAAATGATTCGATGTGCGCGTAAATTAACTCAGTTTCAAAAAAATTAAAAAAATAAAGCGAGTAGGATACACTCTAAATGCACTTTTGGTTTGATGGCGTGAATTTGAAGTAATCATACTCTTAAAAAGATAGCTCAAGTAGTAATAAAGATGAACTATAAACTTGGGAACTCAAGTGGTAAAAGGAATTAAGTACAAATCTAGACATCCTAAATTCGAAACTTAAGAATTTATTGGGTTAGGTTGCAAGAGTTTCTCTTGCAAAGCTTTTAGTCTCGGTGTGGATAGTCTGTTTATCGGACTGGAGAGGGAATTGATTGGGGTGCGCGAACAGCCTAACCGCTAAAAAAAAAAAGAGAAAAAGAAATAATCGCAATAAGATTGATATGGAACATAATTGTGGTTGGTTAAAGTGAACATTAACCACTCCACTCACCTGTGCCGAGTTGGGAGCTTTGTGGCGAGCGAGAGAGAGAGAGAGAGAGAGAGATGTGGAGTGCCGTCTTGCCACTTCCATATTTTCCTCCAAACCTAGTCCTTAACAACCCTACAAACAGCAACAGTATAAGCACAACCTTCAGTAATCGACTAAAGCCAGACGGGTACCGTTTCAACAAAAAGTTTGTGAAGGCCAATTTCAATCCCGCTGTTTGTGCGAGATGCTCCTCAGCTACCCATGGAGGTTCGTCATCATCTGCAGGTGGAGAAGACCCTCCTCATCAAGACCAAGAACCACAGGTCAGCTCTCTCTCTCTCTCTCTCTCTCTCTCTCTCTCTCTCTCTCTCTCTCTCCCTCTCCTCTTTGTTAAACTTTTTTTTTTTTTTAATTTTCTTTTTCTGTTTATCTGATAGGATCAGCAGAACGAAGGATTCTGGAAGAAATGGTGGAGGGTTAGACTCTCTCTCTCTCTCTCTCTCTCATTGACAGTAACTGTATCTAATTTTGAAGAATAATGACCTGGTGAAGGAAAAAAAAAAGAGACTAATTGATATAGATTTGGTGAAACCCATTTGATTTTTGTTTTCTTGGTTTTAGTTGTGGGTAACGTATTTCAAATTTTGACCTTTTGGTGGCTTTTATCAGGAGAATTCAGCGGAAATAAGTTCGGGATTAGCGGAGCTGGGGTTCTGGTCTGTTCTGTTTTATGTCTTGATTGATTGGGATAATCCTGCTAGTTTTGCAAATATCCTATCTTGTTTAGGGGTGAGAAATGCTTCACTCTAGTATTGCTTTTCTTGTTCGTTAATTTTAGTGTCAGAAAGGTCCCATACAAACATTCCTGTGTTGTGTCAGTCCATACGAGGCTTTATCCCGAAACTAACTCGCTAGTGAATGGTGAGGTTGATTCCCGAGTTATTATAGGAGAAGGAAACATTTAAATTGGACATTGATAAATGATAACTTCTAATTTTCTATGGTACAACAACTTTTGGTTTAAGATGCTATGCCCTTCTAATTTTCGGAAAAAAGTGACTCTTTGTTAGGTAATTATATGCTCATTGATGTCAGACCTAGCCCAAAACCTACATTTCTGCTCTTGATCACTGGTTTAATCTACCATTATAAGAGCAAGTGCAGCAGTTTTTAAGCAACTTTTGAGCAAAAAATGCTAGTGAACAGTGGTATGTTAGTTGCACATGTCTTTTAACACTCCAACAATCCTTTTCCTCTCCATTCATTCATAAAACAAGAAAATATACGCTATGATATACACTATACAATGGTGATATATATGCATATACATACACACCCCACTTATAAATATCTTGTAGTAGCCGAAGTGCTCATAGTTCCCGAACGAATTTTGATGATCCGAACCGTTCAATGTGTTTAAAACATGTTTTTAAGGGCTTGATATTAGTTTTAGATAAAACTATATACATCTTTATCGAAAACTTCTCGAATCAAGCACTTCCCAGTTAATAGTTTTGGTGATTTAGCGCGGAGACCCCTTAAAAACACATTTTAAACACATTGAACAGTTTGGATCATCAAAATATTGCCCAGGAACTATGAGTCCCACACTTTAGCAAGTATGGGATCCCTTATATGAAGGGTTGGGACAGCCCGGCGGGCCTAGTGGGCTTCGGGCAGGCCACGGGCGAACGTGCTAAATGATGAGGTTTACCTGATACTCTATGCTTTCAACTGGTACCAAGCGTTTGCTGGTGCAGCAATGAAATGAAACCTTGCAGCGTTCTGGGACATTCTAAGAAAGGATGTTATTGATATCATTTGTTTGATAACCATGTGTTTGGGCCAGCTTTCGTGCACCTTGACTAATCTGGGGAGACCAATCCAACCGTCCACTAGCTGGGGCCTCATTTAAAGTCCGAGCAAAGCTCTGTATGGACTGACCCCAAAGGAGTTGATAGCACCTACGAGGTTTCAAACCGGAGATCTTAGGAGAAGTCCCAAGCCTTGACTACTAGGCCAACCCCTTGGGGTTGGATGTTATTGATATCATCATAATGACTCTTTGGTTGAGTTACTCTTTATTAATGGAAACCAGTATCCAACACCAAGTGCTTGAAGACATGACATTCTCACTCAAAGCTCACGAGAGCAGTCTCCCCAATCCGACAAACTTTGATGTAGGACAGTTTTAGGACGCTTGAGTATTGCCGCCTATAGTAGGAATTGTGGTGGTTTTTACTGGGAAATAAGAATAGTAATGGGGTAAGTGCGCGAAGAAGAAGAGAGAGAAAAGTAGAAGAAGATGAAGAGAGAGAAGAGTAGAAGAAGATGAAGAGAGAGGAAAGAGAGAAAGAGGTGTTTCACCCTCGCCAGGGTTAGGCGGTTTCTGCAAGGAAGGATAGCAGCCCAAACCCCAATCACAATGGCTTCAGCCTTGTAAACTCAATTCATTAATCAACTCTATTTCAAAATGAGAGATTACATCCCAATTTATAATACATGAAAAAGACCCTTCTAATTCCTGGAAGTCTAAATGACATGAACCTTGTTATTAGAGAGAGAAAGAAATGTGTAAGGGTGTTAATTAACCCTAACACGTGAGAGTCTTATTTATATTATCACTCACCACATTACATGACATAATTAAACAATGTGGGACAAACACATAAACTAAACATAAACTATTCTAACACTCCCCCTCAAGCTGGAGAGTAGATATCAATAAGTCCCAGCTTGTCGCAAAGTAACTTCAATCGTGGCTTGAACAACGGCTTAGTAAACATATCGGCTAACTGGGCACTGGTGTATACAAACGGAGTAGCAATCACTCCACCAGTCAACTTTTCTCGTACAAGATGACAATCTACTTCAATGTGTTTGGTCCTCTCATGAAACACTGGATTGGATGCTATATGAATTGCAGCTTGATTATCACAGTATAGATTCATAGGCACCTGCACAGGGAACCCTATCTCTTCAAGAAACGAACGTACCCACACAATCTCACATGTTGTGTGAGCCATAGCTCTATACTCTGCCTCCGCACTAGACCGTGCAACTACCGTCTGCTTCTTACTTTTCCAATTAACAAGATTCCCACCAAGGAAGATACAATATCCTGTAGTGGATCTCCTATCAGATGGTCCTCCTGCCCAATCAGAGTCGGTGAAAGCCTCAACACGCAAGTGTCCACTCGCTCTATAAAACAGGCCACATCCTGGATGGGCTTTGAGATACTTCACAATTCTTAGAACAGCTTCCCAGTGTGGAAGGCGTGGAGCTGACATAAATTGGCTAACCAAGCTAACTGCAAATGAGATATCCGGACGAGTAACGGTAAGATAATTCAGCTTTCCCACCAAGCGACGATATTGATCAGGACTAGAAAGCAACTCCCCCTGATCAACACACAATTTGACGTTAGGGTCCATAGGAGTCTCAACAGGCTTTGACCCTAGTAAACCAGTCTCATCTAAAATATCCAACACATATTTCCGCTGCGATAGATTAATACCATCCTTCGATCGCGCTACCTCAATACCCAAGAAATATCTCAACTTGCCCAAGTCTTTGGTATGAAACTGACGTTGTAGAAAAAGCTTCAACTCACCAATACCTTTCTGATCATCACCAGTAATAATAATATCATCTACATAGACAATCAATAATATTTTCCCTCGGTCAGATGTGAGAGAAAAAACAGAATGATCAGAATGACAACGCTTCATACCAAATCGCAAGACAGCATCACTAAACTTCCCAAACCAAGCCCTCGGAGATTGTTTAAGCCCATAAAGAGCCTTCCGAAGGCGACATACCTGAGAAGACGCCCCTTGAGCAACAAACCCTGGTGGTTGCTCCATATAAACCTCCTCAACAAGATCCCCATGCAAGAAAGCATTCTTGACATCCAACTGAAACAACGGCCAACCAAGATTCGCAGCGAGGGAAATAAGAATCCGAACAGAACCAAGTTTGGCAACAGGAGAAAACGTCTCTGAATAATCAACACCATATGTCTGGGTGTAGCCTTTGGCAACAAGGCGAGCCTTATAGCGCTCAACAGTGCCATCAGGAAGATATTTGACAGTGAATACCCAACGACAACCAACAGTAGTTTTACCAGCAGGAAGAGAAACCAAGTCCCAGGTGCCATTATGATGAAGGGCAGACATCTCATCCTCCATAGCTGTCCGCCACTCAGACACAGATAAGGCCTCCTGAACAGTGTTAGGAACAAAAATGGAAGAAACCGAAGCAGTAAAAGCACGAAGGGATGGTGACAGGTGGTCATAGGAAACAAACTTAGCAATAGGATGTAGAGTGCATGACCGAATACCTTTACGGAGGCCAATAGGAAGATCAAGATTGTCCGGATCCTGCAACGGAGGGGAAGACGGAGCGGTGGGCGAAGGTGGGGCTGTTTGCTCAGTTGACGCACGTGGAGATGACACGGGTGGCTCAGGCGGAGATGGCGCTGGTGGAATGTTAGGGCGACGAGCATACACCTGTAAAGGTTTTGGTGAAGAACCAGTACCGGACGGGACAGCTACAGGAAGCACAGACTCAGACGCAAGCCAATCAGTGGTAGTGACGGGCTCCGAATAAAATGGGAGGGACTCATTAAATGTAACATCAGCACACACAAAATGACGACGTAAAGACGGAGAATAACACTTATACCCTTTCTGAGTCCGAGAGTAACCAAGAAAAATGCACCTAATGGATCGAGGGTCGAGTTTGCTCTGGTCAGGATCCAGAGCATGAACATAACACGTGCACCCAAAAATTCGAAGAGGTAATGTGTGGAGGGGACGACCGGGAAACAAGACCGTATGGGGTATCTGTCCTCCAAGAACAGTAGAGGGCATACGATTAATTAAATGGCAAGCGGTAAGAACCGCGTCACTCCAATAAGACTTAGGGACTTGCATTTGAAATAACAATGCACGCATTACTTCGGATAAATGTCGAATCTTGCGTTCGGCAACTCCATTTTGTTGTGGAGTCCGAGCGCACGATGACTGATGAATAATACCATGATCATCAAAAAACTGAGATAGTGTACTATGAAAATATTCGCGTGCATTATCTGAACGAAATAGACGAATGCAAGTATTAAACTGAGTCTTGATTTCCATATAAAATGATTTAAAAATAGTCTTCAACTCAGATCTCTCTTTCATAAGATAAAGATATGTAATACGAGAGAAATCATCCACAAAAATAACATAGTACTGAAAACCAAAAACATTGGGCACATGAATAGGCCCCCAAATATCTGAATGCACTAACTGAAAAGGACTCGACACACGACGCTCTACTCTAGGATAAAAAGTGACGCGACGATGCTTACTAAACTCACACACTTCACATGACAATTCTCTAAGAGAACCCCGGGAGGGCACTAGACGCGAAGAGATGGATGTCCAAGCCTACAATGTTCTTTGATAGGGTGACTGTGGATTGAAGAGCAATTGGGACTATTGGTTAGGTAATCTGAGACCACCACGTTCAACACCGCCACCAATCTTCCTCCCCGTTTTGAGATCCTGAAACACGCAATCATGAGAAGAAAAGGTGATGGAACAATTTAAGGACTTTGTAAGTTGACTAACAGACATGAGATTAAAAGGTAAACGAGGGACATGTAAAACAGAATTCAGAGTAAGAGATGAGGAAACGGGAAAAGAACCCGAACCAATAACCTCAGTAGTAGAACCATCTGCTAAGGTAACATGAGATGTTTTACCAATGGATTGACAATGAGATAAGATAGCAGAAGTACCAGTCATATGATTAGTAGCACCGAGAATCAATAACCCAAGGAGAAGAAGAGGAGGCAACACAAGCAATAGAGGAAACTGCGAGCAAACGAGCGGTGGAAGAAGAAGGCGCAGCGGAAGGTGAATGAGGCGTTGTACTCTCTCCGAGATAGTCACACTACCGGCGAAGAATGAGCAAACCGTCCAATATCCTCGGAATGAGCAACTTGATGAGCCCGGGGAAAACCATGAAGATCATAACAATACTCTCGTGTGATTTGTACCCTTACGGTGAGTAAGCCATGACCAGAACCACCGCGACCAGAACTACCTCCGACGATTGCGACCACGACTATTTCCACCACGACCACTAGACCCGAATCACCCCCGACCACGTAACTACGGCTACGAACCACGACCCGATCGCGCCAAACCTGTAATCACCCGCGACCATGCTATCACTTGATCCAAAATAGATGGTGGCGATAGATAGAGCCAACATCCGAGATAGGCCGGCGAAGACGACTAAACAAATATTTGAGACCGAATTGGATCATAAGATGAGGGCAATCCAAATAGAAACCGAGAGACCTCCAAACGCTCACGCTGACGCTCCATAACCTGAGGATCACTCGAGATAGGCTCATAAACCCGGAGTTCCTCACAAGTGCCACGAAATTTGGAGTAGTAGTCCTCCAAGGATCCAGTACCAAAGGATAAAGAAAAGAATTGCTGATGAAGATCATATGTACGCCGAAGATTATTGATACCGGAATACATCCTGGCAACCCGATCCCATACTTGCTTGGCAGTATCAAGGTAGAACAGAGGGCCACTAATATGAGGTTCCATAACATTCCATAACTCAACACGAATATGACAATCCTCAGCTTCCCAGTCACCATACGTCGTATCCTCTTTCTTGGGAGGAGCATCTGTCAAATAACGAAACTTTCGCTCACCCATATAATAAACCTTGACAGCACGAGACCAAATGGCATAATTATGGCCATTCAAAATAATGGAAGTAATGGAATCCCTGTCACGACGTCGAGAGGAACTAGAAGTACTCCCAACAAAAATAGACTTGCCAGAATTGGACTTTTCTTCAGACATTTTGTCAGATAATCAAATAGAACAAGGACAATCAACTAAGCACTCAAACCAACCAACCAATCACTCCAACCACAAACCTCAGCACCTAACAGTGAAAAAGACAACATCTCGCCAATGATTTGAGTACCCAACAGTCAGCAACAATGTTGGCCATAATATCAGACCAACAGAACAACCCCATTAAAAGAACTTTAACAAGGATAAACTGAAATCCAACCTTCGACCGGGCTACTTACATCAAATTACCAATAGAAGTCTGTCGTGATGAACATACAGCAACAGATCGCGAAGCAGATAAGATCGACTGGCCTAAAACTCGCAGATACGAACTCCACAATCAAGTTCGAGGGTCAACAGAGTAGTTTCGAGCATCAACAGAAGACACAAAGCACCAGAGCAGGGTTCCGTTAACTGGGTATGGATTTCGAACCAGGTATGGGTTTCGTAAACTGATTTGGAAGATTTTCGGATGATTTAAGGTCACGATTTAGGGATTTAGGGCTTCGTTTTTGGCTGGACGTTGATTTTGAGAGAGAACAGGGTTGATTGGGTCTCGGTTTGGGGGTTTAGATGGTCGAGTAGACAGAACAATGGGGGTCGATGTGATAGAGTAGGCAGAACGATGGTGGTCGATGGTGGTCTAGGTTGGTGGATATCGTTTTGAGGTTATAGTAGGCAGAAGGTGGGCAATAATGGTGGATTAGGGTTTCTGATAGGTTATTAGGGTTTGGTATGATTGACGATGATGATGGGTTATGGTGGTTTTGAATGATGCTCTGATACCATGTTATTAGAGAGAGAAAGAAATGTGTAAGGGTGTTAATTAACCCTAACACGTGAGAGTCTTATTTATATTATCACTCACCACATTACATGACATAATTAAACAATGTGGGACAAACACATAAACTAAACATAAACTATTCTAACAAACCTAATCAATGAACAGCACATTAAGTAAGATATTGAATGGACGTCAATATAATTGCATAGAATCTAACAAAGACTACGTGCAATAAATTAACATAAAGTGCTCAATGTATCTAGATGAATATAAATGCAAATACTAGATTCATGATGACCTTTGACCTTCCAACTACCATGGATGATTCTTGAACTACCAACTACTATGGATGACCCTTGAATGACCAATCCTTGAACGACTCATGCTGCCCTTTGATTAGGATACTTGCATCTGCCAAAATTCCATCATCGAGCACTCTACTACTTATTGATGTCCTCATCAAACTCTGTTTATCCAACAAGTACTCTGATGTCAAAATGAGATTCAACATGCTATATTGTCATCCAATTACATTAGCACCAGCTTTATTCTCTTTTTCTCTGTTTTTTGTTTTTAAGTTGTTGGATTTCATCTTCCATTCGTCTCTTACCGCATATGCAACTGAAGGAACAGTCAATCAATGGTTTTGTCCGGGGTCGATATTATTTTCCTACTTTTCTGTGCTATTTTGCTTTCCCTTAAAAAAAGATTTCTCTTGATAACCCCAGATGATGGCTTATAACATGTTGATCGGCGACGATGCCCTGAGACCGTTGAGAGTGGCAGATGCAGCTGCATTGGCACTTGTTATTGACAGAGGATTAAGAAGAATCCAGAAGTATTTCAACCTCCCATCACCTGACTATGCATTCGCTCTTGTTGTAAGCATAGTGGCTACATTATGTTTGATGCAATGTCTACTCCATGTTGGCCTGCTTATGCTTTTAAGACTAGCAGTGAAATTGCGCCTGAGTTGCTCGTGATAATTTTTCCGTTATATTTTGTGAAAAGCATTTTATATTTTGTGAATCTTCGTTTTCTTGTCGGTCTGCATCGCAGCCCATTGATATAAGAGTATTTTCTTTTGTATTACGTAAAAGCGATGGTAGGTCTGAAAACCACCTGCGAGTAAGTTCAAATCTCCCTAAAGTTGTAAACGATACGCCACAGATAATGGACTGAACACGTTTCATTGGATACAAGGGCTATCGCACGCAAAACCTAGATGACAATATTTTTTTTTGCCCAATATATGTCGACACGGACCTTCGATGGAAGAATGATTACAATTCATGCCTTCATGAAGTTCTAATTTTCCTAATCACTTGTTATAGTTCCAAGTGAAGAATTCCATTTGTATGTCAGACAGTATTTGAAAGTTGCTTGGCCAATGTTTGACTCAGCGTTCACAAGAAGAATAAATAAGTTACGAACTTTAGTGCTAAAAAATTGCCTGTAGGTTTTACTTGCAGTAGCCGTGTGATGCACTTCTTCTTAAAACATAAGCGTCTAAATTCTGTTATAAATTTGATAAAATTTAGTCAATAACTCCTCATTGATTCATGGTTTTACATTAAATATGAAATTTTCTTAGAACGAAAGTTTGAACTGGAGGAAAACTTTGAAGTCTCTTTTTCACTAATTATATGATCTATGTAGGCCCACCTATAGAAAATTGCTAACATGTTGAACTCTTATCCCTCCAAAATGCAGAAAGGGTTTTTCATCCTATAAACTATTGTTCGTTCTTGTTACAATCACATATTTTGCAAGGTTCTAAAACTCGCTAGGCGCTCTCCAGGGCGGCCAGACACTTTTTAGCTTCCAGGGCCGAGTACTCGGCGCCTAGTTGGGCAATTAGTCGGGATAGTCAGTCTAGTCGGACTAGTCGGCGAGGGTCGGCGAGTACTCGTCCTTCTAGACCTTCTTTTTGAACACTGATATTTTGTATCCAAAACTAAACATGTATGTAATCTCCTAAGGTTTTGTACTTTTGTTGTAATCGCTTGTTGCCATCTTCATTTCATAAGTTTGGTGTATGCTTGACGTCTCAGTGCACAACTCAACATAACTGAGCAACTTCTTTGCAATCTTTGTATTGAACAGCAGGAAGTAGACACATATCCGCCGTCTATCTTGACAATCAATGGTCTAGGTTTGTGACTGATTCTTACCAGTCAGATACGCAAAGTACTGGCAAAAAATCTGTCAAGGAAGCTCGACCATTAAAAACACGTTCGGGCAGTTGCGTTTGTGCCGGCTATCCTCTGCTGTCTAAACACTGACTTGCAGAATAGTTGGCATTGGAAGATTAACCCAATTCATATCAGATTTGTAAAATAAGATCACTTAATGCCCAATGTTCCAATAGATCTCTTGACAAAAGAACGTCAATTAATATATTACCTTTATTGGATGTTTTGAAACAAGAAGATTGCCATAGTTCTTTTTTTTTTTTTTTTTTTTTGTCATTCGTCATTCCTAATCTATTACATGAGGGAGGGGGAATGAGACTCGATCCCGAGATGTAGTGTGGGGCATCCAAAAGCTCTACCGCATGAGCCACTTGCAGAAGATTGCCATAGTTCGCTATCGGACTTTTTGGCATAACAAGATTACCATTATTGATATCAGATTTCTTACCATTGGAATATCAATTTTAATACTATAGTTCATTTAAGTGTTTTTACATGAGATTATTGCCCTATAAAGCTAAAACCTCAGCTAGCAAAACTCATTCCCACCACCACCTAAATAAACACATTCATAAAGATGGGTTCATTCATTCAAATCACAATGTTGGTGTTTCTGTCACTCTTTTCATTGAGCAAGGCTGCTAATGATACCGATAATCTTGAAGTGATGCACGTTAGGGTTACAAATCAACTGGGGAAAGGCGTGATTCTGACCCTCCACTGCAAATCTGGAGACGATGACCTGGGCGTTCATTTACTCGGTAACCAACAGTTTTCAGAATGGAGTTTTCGCAACAACGTATGGGGGTCTACTCGATTCTATTGCTACCTGTTTTCGAAACGGGGAAACACTTCTTTCGATGTGTACAGACAAGGAATGTGCAGCGCGCATTGCCCTTGGTTTGTGAGAAAAAATGGCACTTGTTTGGAGACTCATAAGCCATATAGGTCTTTTTGCTATCCATGGCCGTCCAAAGGCCAGGAGAGTTGAGGGAGTTAGACATGGAAAAGCATAGCTGACAGATTTTGAGCTATAGCGTTTGATACAATCATCTATACTGATTACTAAATAATAATGCAAAATCTCTTTTCCAAACGAATGTCCCTTAAATTTTTACTTTTTTTAACTACAAGTAATAAATGGACACGCTATTCTTCGTAATTTTGGGGGTAAGAGAGAAGGGACTTGGGGTCCATGTAGTGAACCAAATCACACCACACCCGTAATAACCTCAATTGTTGGCTCTTTGAAATCTTCATTTGGATCTAAATCGTACATTTTTTAAGGAATGCTAAGCACATCATAGGTTCAAAAAATTATGATCATCGAAGATTGATAGACATACAATTGAGACAAATTTATCTTTCAGTTCATTCTCTAAATAATTTTGACCATCCATTTTCATAAAATAAATAGTATCCGATCATATGGCTAAAATGAATGATCTACTCAACATTCCCGACAAATTAAACAATTCCGATCTCAAATAGAGATTATAGAATGCTCACAATTGAAGTCACTATTCTTTGTAATTTGGGGGGGTAAGAGAGTAGGGATTTTGGGGTCCAGAATGACCCAAGGGATAATCTAAAAATCTACTTTGTAATTTCATTCTGACCATTTACCCTCACATACACCCCAGGACCTAACCCATAATTGTGGGCTCTTTGAAATCTTCATTTGGGATCTAGTTGTTGGAAATCCATGGGAAACCTTGAATAGTATTTCTCAATCAGAACAATATTAGCTTTGAAATCTTCATTTGGGATTACAAAATAGGAAACCTTGAATAGTATTTCTCAATCAGAACAATATTAGTTGCATTTTGTTACAAAATAGGAGGCAAAGTGCAGCTTATGATTTCCGCGGGGGGGTATACGGGGCAAAAGATCCCATTGGGTATCATCAACTGTGAATTAGGTACATTTTATAGATAAATGTCTTAATAAACCCAAAACTGCATCAATGCACACTACTGTCACTTCTACATAAATAAAAAAAACTAAGAACAAAATTCAGAGGGAGAACCGACCGAAACCTCTGCAGGACTCAACTGCATAATACAACACGACGCTCCCAACAGTTTGCATCATTGCTCCGCGCAGGCGCTGCAAATATAACTTACCGAAATGGGTTTTATTTGATTCTTTTCTCTTGACCTATCAAGGATGCCGCGATAACCTTGGCTCTGCTTCCTTTCCTCATGTTTTTAATGGCAATCATCAAATAACTATAAACCACCAACAGTTAATTGTGGCTTAACAGTATTATCTGTCAACAGAATCGTAGATTGAAGGCTCACTTGCCGCTGCTTGGCCCGGTTTTCTTTCCGCCTTTTATGTCTAGTTTTAGTAGAGGCAATACTTCTTTTCCGTTTCTCTCCAATGCGGTTTCCAGTGCCGGAATCTAGTTCCTTCCTAGTAACTGTTAGTTTCAAGTTTGACTGGCATGCCCCGGGATCCACAATTATACCACTTCCAACTTCCATGCATCCTTGGCTTTTAGGTTGCTTTGCAACGTAATACTTGCAAACAAGCCGATGGGCCAATTTTCCAAGGCGACTACCAGAGATAGAGTTGGGGATGGGCCTGGAAAGCAGTAAGGAACAAGACATAAGAAACAAATGCAAAGAATGGTTGCAAATGAATATAGATAAACAGACAGAGCCATTTGAAAACTACTGCCTGCCTCCACTTGCAAGATTGCTTTTTCTCTGTAACGAGGAACAGGCACATTGTTCTTGCAGGGAGACAATGCCCAGATCATGTTGCTCCTACAAACTAAATGAGATATCCTATCTGAGCTTGGATAGGTTTCACTTTTGGACGATGTCACGTGACTAACAAGGACAATTCTGACATGCAGTATCAGAGCCGGACACACTCAACACTTAAGTAAGAGGATTGGTTCAGTGTCTCACATGTTTGGTTGGACATCCCCCTAGCAAACCACATTTTGTCATTTGAATCTAAATGAGCTTTGAATAAAACTTCTATGAGATGTTTGGAATGCCTTAAAAATAAAAGAAATACTGTATAATTAGAAAAGGACTGGGTTCGAAGGCTGATTGCCATTGATTCTTTTATTCTGGGGTGTCCTGTGTCTTAAGATGGAAATTGGATGAATCCTACTTTCAAGACATACACATACCAAATTCCATGCAACCTAGCTCTTAGAATCATGTCGTGGCTTAAAATGACTTGCAAAAACATTAAAATTAGCAAGTTGTCCCAAATATCTGCACAATTCCAGCAGGGGGTCAATCAATGTTCATCTAATGATGCCATTTGAATCATGGAACAATTGTTTTGCACGGCGGAGCAGTAGTCAAAGCTAAAGCTAACAGGTAATAAACGTGTAGGTTAATGGCAGCAACTTATGGCAAAATGTGAAGGCTAGGCCATAAGAAAATGACTCCAACACAGAAGCCTAGAGGTGATGACCTACATGGAAAAGAAAACTGCATTTGACTGTATCTGTGTAGGAAACCTATGATTTAACTACCTAGCTACCTCATGTTGAATGAAGTGGAAATCAAATTTGGCTCCAACCTTTCCAACAAAAGAAATAGAGTTTTTGGTTGCAGTTCTATACGGCAGGCTCATGGACCCAGCACATGATATTATGGACAAAAGAAAAAATGATCGAAGTTGGAAAACCTTACCCTTCAGAATATACACGTCCACGTAAGCTCCGCCTATCATGCCATAGAACAGGTCGAGGTAGAATATCCTTCTTTCTGACAAACTGATACAACAAAAGAACAGGTTCCATGCCCAACAAAACAGAGAGATTTATATTAGGCTTAAAACTTGTCAATGTTGACAGCAATAAATGATTGAACACCTGTTCATGACCGGGAAGAAAGAAAATTGAATCGGGCAACTAACAAAATTGAATTGGAACGTGCTGATGGAGCACAACCCATTTCAAACCAAAAAGAGAAATAATAGAAGTTATTTGCAATCATGATTTGAATAAATTTTGCTTTCGACTTGCTTGAATCATTGAATTCCAAAGTATGCAATGTATTATTTTACATACCTTTTCAGGCACATTTACTCCTTCTGGTGGTTTTGGGATGTGAGGGTGAAAAGAAGGATAGTTATAGAAGACAGATCTGCAAAAGTCAAAGCAAGGGAACAGTTAATAGTTGACAAAGGAACAGGTGACCTACCACCAGGGTAAATAT
This sequence comes from Vaccinium myrtillus, assembly GCA_016920895.1. NCBI lineage: Eukaryota > Viridiplantae > Streptophyta > Magnoliopsida > Ericales > Ericaceae > Vaccinium > Vaccinium myrtillus. Next base: position 29,897,294 of record CM029280.1, on the reverse strand, counting down.
CCGTAATGCAAATATAACCATCCACAGAAACATACATGACTTCGTTCTCCGTAATCATCACCATGGCATCAGTCGGTGGATTGATCTCAGAAGGACACACCGGTTCGTCCGAAATATATATGTATCCATTCATCCCACCACTGCATGGAAATTGCAATTAGCAATAGAATGGTAAATCCCAAGCGGAAGACCTCAAATTACATGCATAAGGCCCAAACAGTAGAACAAGATCTTGTTGAAAAAACAGCATAGCATACAGGAAATCTTGTGAAGTCTCGAAAACGATTTGAAAATTGACGAGGTTAAACCAGGAATAGATGTCAATGCATAGTGCTCTGCTGATAGCTGCTCAAACCAAAGCGAGAAATGCTATTCATACTCGATTGGTAAGGAAAGGAGCAGAGTCAAGTCAACTCTATCATTGGGATAGGAAGAATACGCCAGGTCCACTAGTAGGGAGACGAAAGAAAAGAAGAGATTAGCAAAAATGAAATTTAAAAGCAGTGACCAAGAAAGGTGAGAAAAGGGCAATACAAACTTGGGCATCTATAGAAATAAGTATATCTAGGTCGGCGGTCCAGATAAGCTAAGATAAACTGAGTGGAGTCGTGATGAGGTGGCACAACCACCAGAACAGTGAGCATACCTAAGCTCTGTGAATGAGGCAAGAAGGGAGGGTGTGTGGTAGGGGTTCAATATACATTTACCAGTCTACTGACTAATGGCGCAAGCTTTTGAATTGTGCCTCACAACCACCAAAAGTAGCTGAAATGAGTTCTCACTTTTTGGAATGGTTGTTCAGCCGACAATATATCCACGGAATGACGGTGCATTTCAAAGATCACTTCCACGTGCAAAGAGATGATGATGAATGGACCAACAAACAAAAAGGGAGAACCATGGAAATTGAAAAACTTGATTCAAAACTTGTATTTTATTGATAGAAAATCCAAAATGGAGTTCTGTTCTTCAATCCATAATCCCCAAATAAAACCTAAAAACTCAACTTAAACATGAGATTGTGTCCAAGGTACTCGAGGTCAGGTCCATCAGTTCGATATTTCCATTGGCTCTATACTTGAACCATATTGCTCGACTAAATCAAAGCCAATCATTTCCCTTCTCAATCCCTCAAACCAATATTCTTAATATTACTGTCTAATGTTTATCCTCCCGTCACCGAGCATTTGCTGCAAATGGTCCAACTATCCTCATTCCTAAATGACATCCATCCAATACTCGTACTACCATCAGTTCATTTCAGATTGTAAGACAATCATTCCAGTAGGTTGGAAAATAAAATATCAAAGTAGATGACAACCAGCATTGTAAAATTGTGCATGTGACGACCTTCATACTGTGACCATCGAGTTCTCCAGCCATCTCCAGATCTTGACACCACCATAACTTCCACAAAAGACACAAGCGGTTGCAAGATTTTCACTAATAGAAAAGTACCTTTAATCTAACTAAAAACCTTAATAGAACAAAAAAGCATACAAATCATACGAAAGGAACCAGCACCACAATAGCCTCGGAACAGTTTCAGAACAAAATAAACTTGAGGGTTTTGGTTAGTAGTTTGACTACTACTGAGAAGCTTTGCTTTTGTTTACATTTTAATCCTCCCCAAACCTACACTTCTACTAGTTCAACTTCGGATTCCAAACTTAGCAATAGAAAGAGTAGTTGATCTTTACAAATCGGTAGTCGCTACCATTGCAGGAAGTAAGCCTGCTTCAGAGCCTGAAGCTGCCCTGACAGTGAGGATAGACAGACATAGCACATTGCCTGGATAGACAGAATAGCACATGAAATCCAACAAAATCCTACCAAGGTCAACAACCAAGTTTCCATTCGAACATTTTCAAAAACCAGGGATCCCAGTCGAATGATTAAAAAAATCAGGGATGTCCTATTAAATGCAAGTTTTGTGGAAGCTTTATATCCAACCCAAAAGCTTAAGCTATTGGGTGGAGAGGCCCCAACATCAAGAAATTATATTAAGCGATCAATTATTCCATACTTGAACAATGTGGGATTGTATTTCCTTAACATCCGACCTCACGTGCAGCCCGTTCTAAGGTAGGTCGTGTGTAGTCTCTTTTCGGGTCTATCATTGTACAACCTTTCTTTTTGGGTCTGTCATCGTGGACTTTGAATTGTAAATTTTTAAAATATGGGGTGGAATGGCCTTGCTCTAATACATGTGAAAACTTTATATCAAACCCAAAAGCTTAAGCTATTAGGTGGAGAGGTCCCAACAATATTTTAAGTGATCAACCTTTTCAGACCCAAGCAATGTGGGATAGTATTTCCTTAACAAGTTCTGTTTTTGCGTCTGCGTGTGAAACATACTCCTAAAACCTCCATAAACACAAGTGGAAGAAAGTACATGAAGCCATCAGAAATTTACAAAGCAAGAACAAAGAAATGTACAGCTTGACAAGTCCTTTGCCAGGACAGTAACACACCTCACTTCAGGGTCGATCTTCCGCTTGACTTTAGCCTTAGACAACTTTGGATTATCTTTATCTTTATTGCGCTTCCAAAAAGAAAAGATCTTCATTGATAAAGGATGAGATTTGTGAATAAAGAGTATATCCAGGCCCAAACTGTTTCTTCGTTTTTCCTCTTCCTGAATCATAACTATACCATTGAGACAGTACACTAAAAATGAAAATGAACTAGTAACTCCAATGCATGACAATACAAAATAATACCAAGCATTACCGTCAATGAGTGCTCCACCTTTGCAATTTCCAAGAGGAGGCGGGACTCCTTAATAAATGGCAATTTGCAAACAGCCTGCCCAGAGGAAAACTATATCAGAAGAAGCCAAAGCATTGTAAGCAAAGTCGCATGGGACATGAGAAATCATTACTCACTAGCTTAACATTTTAAAATTGTGTCACAAAGATTTAATAGAAACCCAAGCCACACAAACGTGAAAATACAAGCACCCAAGCAACTAGGACAATGGTACCAGTAAACTTGAATGAAGAGCTGGTCAATTGCCGTTGACTCATTAAAATGTTTATTAGTTCTTACTAATGCTTATTATTCTAAACCTTGATTTGTTCAAGACGCATGACAATTCAAACTATTCTATTGACTACTATATAACAACTAAGCAAAAATATATGTCTGATAGAAGACTGTAGTGGGAAACCATTAGACGTGACAAAAATTTATGACAACTCTGCAAAATTATTTATATTTTCAACGAAGCTAATGTGATCAAGCGACAAAACAAAGTTAATATCTTGCTTTAGTTAACTCCATCGATTTACAATAATCTTCTCATAATAAATATTAAATTCTTACTAGGGTGTAAAAAGATAATGGCCATCAATTAATCAAGATGTTGGGAGCTTAAGAAAGAGAGAATAAACTGAGTGCAATACCGGACTCTAGGTACTTCTCTTTGACAAGATTAATAACAAAATCGAGTAGCTGTGTACAGAATAACAACAGTGGTTCTAGTCAGGCGATACCATAAAGAGAGAACAATCATTTCAAAGGCTACAAAAGATGAGAAACTGCGAACATTGTGTCAAGCAAGGAGACTATAAGTTCCTTAATCACATAAATGACAACAAATGTGCAAGTGAGGCAAGAAAAAATGTGTAGCAGAATCAAACCCATAGGAAAAGGATTTGATGAACGTCCAGTGACAACAAAAGCAAAATCACCTTCGAACAATAATAAAATAGCAACAAGAGCATGAAACAGAGGAGTTGAAAAATGAACTCAACAAATGCTAAATCTGATATCGCACCCCAATGAAAATAGCATCTTACTCATTACACAGTTTTCAATAATAAGATTCCAAGTAAAGAGAAATTCCTAAATGGCCAAACCTATCCCGGAGACAGATACAAAAGGCAAAGTACAATCAATACCTGCCAAAGAAAACGTTTTCCATTCATATCTAGCTCAAAATCTGCCAGAAAATTTCAAGGTTTAATTGGCAAAGGGAAACATAATATGTAAGCAATGTCTAAGAGGAGCTCAAATTTTTCAAGAAAGACCAACCCTATACCATTAGGATAGAAGTCCAAAATAGGTGATGACGAATCTGTCATCAACTTCTGGTACAAGAAAGGAAGTGCATGTGCACTGCAAGAAATGCACATTTGGGGTCAATTCCAAGTACGACAGATTAAAGAAGACAGAAATGGAGAAATTGAGTCAAACCTTGCAGCAGGCAATACTCCCATTAACTGATCGAATGGCTTGAAGGGTTTCCCAAGTACGAAGTGAATCTCCAACTGATCAAGACCACAGAAATCTGAAGCAAAGGGGGCGTAATGATATGGATAGAACCTGTACATCAGGATTTTATAGGTGTTACGTAAGTAAAAAATCACAGCAGCCTCACATTAATCATTTAACATGCAGACAAATAAAAAGAAAAAAAGAGTTCCAAAAATATGTGCATCACAAATTCGTCAAAACTCTGCCCCCAAGATGCCGTACTTAATGTCCTTGAGCAAGATGGAAAGCAGTTCCAATAAACGAGTTTGTAGGTCCTATATGAATAACAGCGGGCAACACAACTTAAATCCACTTTTGTTAATAGCTATCCACTTGTAAGTGAAAGGGAAATCATGTGAGGGGATTGGCCACAAAGTACGGAACAGGAGGAAAAAAGCGAACATCCCATGGGGCCCATCAACGAAAAAATTATGTGATGGGGATCTACCCTTCAAAGTGCGTACTCAAGCCGGGGATAGATCTTCTGTAATTGGTGTACTTTAGTAACTTTCCCGGCGTCTTTCTGCAACATTAGACTCCGGTAATTTTGTAACTCCGACTTCTTAGGATCCGAATTGCTTAATTTGGAAAATGCAAGTGTATTTGGCCTTTTTCTAGTAACACGTGACAACTGAATACCCCAGTGAGCAAGACAAGCCTATATATGAGAGTACATGTCTGCACTTGCTAGAACTCCCCAAATAAAAGCGACCAAGCGTAGTCGATATATTGCATTGAGAAAGATGGAAAATCAACATCAATAGTGGAGATAATGTTTCCTAATTCCAAATCATTCAAGATCCTAAACAGAACATAATAAAGAACAAAGATGTAAGCGCTTCAGATAATACAGAAAAGTTGGAGTCAGTTAGCATCTATATTACATTCAACTAAAACAATCACTACTTTGGAAGTTATAGAGCACATACCATTGCCAAGAGCATACTCCTTGATAGTAATAATGCATGACCCAACAAATCCCTTCAATGTACTTCAGGACCTACAAAAAATGCAACAAGTTAACAACCAAACACGTGCAGATCGCTTTTTTAAGCAAAAGTCATGGTGGGAAAAATATTTAGTACAAAAGAATTAATTTAAGTGAAGCGGGCAACAAATATACAAGCCACCACAGAGGAGTAAACCAAATCAAACCAAACAGAGGCTTGCTGTCAATTTGGGTCAGCTACATGCAACATGTTCAGTTAAAGTTGATAAAACACATCCAAAATCACACATCCATCTTAACAATCTCATCCCAGCTACACTCATTTATCTTTGTTGTTCTAAGTTACCAACATTGGCCTAATAGTTTAACATAAACTCACTCTCAATTTTATAAGTACTCTTCTTTCTCTCTGCATAATATAAGTACCACTCTAATTGAGTCAACCTACTTAATTCTACAAATTAAATTATTCTTGCTATTTCATCGGCAACCAAAGAGCTAATATAAGACAAACTCCTCAGAGGGCACGACAAATGCAATCAGAAAGCAGAGAGAAGGAAAATAAAATAGATTAACATAAAGGTACGTGTACGAGCACAGTAGCATGTAATCCTACAAGCATACAACTACATGCTAATTCCAATAAGATATACGATGCTTAAAAATGACAGATTAACATAGGGTTATACAAGCACTACTTCAGCAGCACTTCCAATATCATGCAATGAGCAATTGAAATATCTTACCGAATGACTGCGAGCTTTCTCACGATCATCATTCGTATTGGCCTCAAACTTCTCAGCGTAATATCTCTCCTTCCATCCCTCTTCTCCTAGCTTGACCTGACAAAGCAAGGTAGGACTTCAGGATTGTAGAGGCCATATTTGGATGACAGGAATGGGCAGAGTATTCAAGATTGCATCATGTGTGTTGGTGTACACCAGTTATGGAAGTCATGCAGGGATAACTTTCAAGGGGAAACAAGATAGCAAAATTTGAATAGGAGTCTCACATTTTCAGACTAAATAAGAATAAAAAGAGGTCAATTTTGTTATCCCTTAAATTTTCTGTATTCAAGTGTTTGACCTATTTGGTGCCTGCTAAAAATGCTACAATAGCGTTAAAACAAGAAATCTCAGTAGTTGGTATTGTATTAATGAGATACCGGTTCCTTGTTTACCATTTGCTTTTGAAATTCCGAATAGGCCCAAGAGTTCATACATAGGACTATAGGAGCAAAGCAGCCAAATAACACAAAAGAGAAAGTTGAAGCAACCTGGTCGATTACGGGATTTCCAGCACCAGTTACATGGTTTATTGAGCTTCCAAACTTCTTAACACCAGGCTGGTCCAATAACATTCACAGAACAAAGTAAGAAGTCCTTTCCATCAAAAGTAAGAAATCTGGACTAGAAAAAAGTTGAACCGACGACGCTCACACGAAAAGAAGAATCACGAAAGCGCAAGTTCTCTTCTTTTTGGACCTGCATAAAGAAATTGCTAAATGATACTCCAATAGCCAAGCCAGGAAATACAGCAACTAAATACATTACCCGTCGATTCGAGCGCTATAAATGATTGTGATATTGATGATTAAGTAAACAAGTTCATCCGGAAGATGTATTTTGCAAACAAAAAGCACAAACGAAATGTGGAGGACTTCCAAGAAAAATGGAAATCGATCAATTTCATGCAGACTTGAAACAGAATGTACGCATATCAAACCTGGCTACGTTTCCTCAAAATTGTATTCTCATGAGAACTAATAGCTTGCACAAAGTGCTCAACACGCCCCAAATTCACCTGCAAATTGAAAAAAAAAAAAAAAAAGCATCAGAATACCATAAGTCGACAAGTGAATGTATGCTGCAGACAATTCTAAAGTTCATAACTAAGAAAGAGGACAATCTCGGGGATTGGGTGACCGGAACCTCCACATAAGCATCCGGCAAAGAATAAACCCTCTCCCGGATGAAGGGGCATCTGGCAAAGGATACATCTCCAGCGAACGAAGGAGCACCCGGCCAAGGATACATCTACCATGGAGGAAGGGCCATACAGCCAAGGATACACCCTCCCATGGAGAAAGGGGCATCCAGCCAAGGATACACCCTCCGGAGGAAGGAGCGTTCGGCCATGGACATCCTCTGGTAGAGTAAGGGGCGACCTTCCAAGGAACTTCTTCCCATGAAGATCTCCTGACAAGAATCCTCCCAATGTGTGCTTCCAATGTGTGACTATACGTCTCATCTCCATGAGAGAGACCCAGCATTCACCTCCTAAGACATCTTCTCCAATGTGACTTGCATACGTTATAGAGAGCAGCCTCCCATAGTGATCTCGAGACTCCACGGATTCACAACAATCATCACTGGCAACTCCAACACCATCCTAGGCTGGGAGAAGAGCCTAGTACCTCGCTTGGGCCCTAAAGGTGCATGTGGTTTGGAGACTAAAGCTAGGAGTTCAAGGAGGGTGAGCCTGCCCTCAGCGAGCTAGAACTTGACCAGTCCCGGAGAGAGACGGGAACATCAATCAACACCCGACATCTCAGTACAATTTGTCACCTCGGAGCCCATACTATACGTGCCACCTAACTTGGTCAACTGATATGAGCATCCACATATCACCAAAATGGCCTCTGTCAACCCCATGATACATGTCCCAAGATCTGAACTTCAGACTTATAGGGGAAACCATGTTGACCTCAACTTTGCCCACCAACTGGGTTAGCTCTCTCCTCCCACGAGAGGTTCATCCGGTTGACCATTTTCCCCTACCATCCCTCTCTCTAAGGCTGCCTGGAACACTCTCCTCCTCCACCTCAATACCTTCGAGTAATCATAGTGCCCACCATATCCACGGAAGGCTCCCTTCCACCCCCTACATACAGAAGAGGGTGGAAGCAAGCCTCATTCCAGTTAAGTGACAAATCTCAAAGTTGAGTCGAGCACAAGTGTTTTACAAGCAAAAAAAGCCTAGACAAAAAGGAACCACCTGTTTGACAACTCAATATTATGTTTCTCCCACAAAAGTGCATCCAGTCTTCATTTTTCATAAAAATGAAAAAGAGAATTGATCAACAGCAAAACACAAGAAAGAGAAGCTATCCTCTGACCCTCATCCTTACTTCCACAGGTAAAAGCCCTGGCACACACACCTAAAAGGTGCATGCATCCTCCAACTTCCACAAACCAAAGGTGAAAGAACTAAAGGCGACAAAGAACGGCCATTAGGTTTCTTGCTTACACCAGCCCGTTAAGTGTCAGACCAAAAAGAATGAAGAATATGCAGTTGACACTAAGAATCACCTGCTACTATGCAATGAAGAAGAAGATTGTCCATTTACCTGCAACACTACTTGGCAAATATCTCTAGAAAAGGTCGTGTTAAAAAAAAAAGAAAAAAAAGAACTTAGACAATTGCATGGAGAAAGCAAAAACAAAAAAACCTTTCGGCATGCCAATTCAAACATATATTTGACATGTTAACTAAGACAAGATTGAGATGTATGAAATTGCTGGGAAAAAATATTGAATACCTCGAATGAATTTGTCAGATAACCGCCCATACGGACAAACTCCTCCTTGTAGACAGCCATGAGCAGATCAATAGCCCCCTACAAATCGGCACCATTTAACCACAGGAGTTTGGACTACCATATAAAAAGAAAAATTACTTCATTCTCTTAAATACATCTGAAATACGGCAAAACTAATATGAAAACAGAAAGTGATATGCCAAAAATCTCAGAACCCCAATTTGCCCTGCGAATAGATTGATTGAATTAAGAATACCCACCTCAGATATCTCCAATGATGGTACGTGAGGGAGAAAGTCGTTTCCAACAAATATGCACATGAACACAAAATCATCAATTAAGCGTTCGAAGTCTGCCGTTACTTTCGGATCTGGTATGCTCAAATCGTGCACTAGATAGTCCCTGAGTGTCCAGACATGGAGAAACTGAAAAGAGCAATACACGAAAACAGTTATAATTATAATTGCTTTTGAAAGGAATTGCAACTTCTTCCTAACATCTATGTCTTTGTAATGTTAGGTCAACTTCACAAGTTGAATATCATAAACGACACGGTGACACACTGATGACTCTTGGAGAATGACAAGTAACACCAACCTGAAAGTACCGACTCGTGATAAAGTCTTCTATGTTCTTTACAGGCGCCTCCTCTTGCTCCGTCTCCCACTTTTTCTTCTTCCTATCCCACTTCTTCTCACTATTATCCCACTTTTTCTTCTCCGTACGCCCCCAACTTTTCCTTTTCTCCTCCCTCTTATCCCACTTTTCCTTCTCCCTATTCACCCACTTTGTCTTTTTCATCTCCCTCTTATCTCCTGACCGTATATCTATTAGGAGCGCCTTCTGCATATCCTCCCGCAGAATAGAGAAATGGATTTCATGGGTAGCCAATGCAAGCATGATCAAGTCTGCATCCTAAAATGACAACATGGAAAATGTAAAGAGGAATATCTCAGCCAATTAACTTGATTCTACAGACAACAGGCAAATACCAGTCCATACAAACAATGCCTTGTGTTTGCATTGAATCCTGGCAGATTTCTTTGTAGGCGGATGTAAGACATTATCTTATGCTCTCCCTCACCAGGTACATTGGCATCAGAAAGAATGACCTAAAATTTCCCAACAAATTCTAATCAATTAGACAAAAAGAGACACAAGGGGTATTATGCTTCTTGACTCAAAAAATCAAGTTTACCTTGATTCCCCTCCACCCAGGATCCTTGTTGATCCTCAAGTGTACGTAATGCTGAAGAGCTGACGACAGTAATGACATAAATTCAGTTCCAGGTGTGATAATATTCGAATCCATCTTTTTAGTTTGCTCCAAGCCTTGCCCTTCTGATTCTTGACCTCCTCTTGAACTCTCTATTCTGGAGGCCTGATGGTAAAAAAAAATTAATTTTTCCATTGTATCATAGTAGAAGTCTTACAAATACCAAGTCCATGACTTAAGCACTTGTCACCTAATTTATCAAGCTTGTGGAAGCCATGAAACTTACTTCATCAGCTGCATCCTTTGCGGCTCTGAAACGTCTTGCTCGTTGTTGATTCATCTTAGCACGGGGAGCAACACCATCTATGCATAGTAACATTAACAATTCAGTTGAGTTGTAAGTCATGCGGTACTTCCGGGAAACAATTTGATGCACCATGTTTCAAGTTACTTCGCAAGTCAGTTCCTAACTTAGTCTATGCTTGGAAAACAGTTTTTTTCTATCAGTTCAGAGACAGGATCTGCCCAGCTGCAAGTGACTAATATGGATATTTTGCCAAAAATCAAATCCAAGAAGTTTGTTGGGTCTACCATCAAGAAAATCCCTTCATACTTGACCATGTTTGATATCCAAAACATTTAGATCTAATCTCCCATATCTTTTGTTCCCCAAACAAATACTTCTTCCTTCATGCTTCACTTTGCACCATATAAAACCTTTCTTTCAGTCTGGTAAGTTGCCAAGGATACTATCAGGCACACATAAAACTGAAACTCGTATTACGTCGTCTGCCAACCGTACTTTTGATAAATGTCCAAAAAATATAAGTCATGAAAATGCCAAGCAACGCACTTCTCTAGGATTTGAAACATTTTATCACGGGAAAGTAGTGAACATAACAAGCATTTGATATAGGGGTATGGATTTCACTTGGATTCTCGGGATTGATTTAGCCAAAAGCATGATCCCTTAGAGCATAGTATTGGAATGAAGGGGAAGAAGGGGAACTACAACCAATACCTTCCCCTCGGAAGGAAAAAGATGAAGAAAACCCAATTGACTTTTTCAAGAGTATTCTCCTCCCTGCAATATTTATGGCGGTGACAACATCTACAAAGATTTAAAGCCAAGATCTTTTGTTTCCCTATAACCTCTTCTCAACTATGCTGCATACAAGTAATTTGTTTGCTTCAGTAATGAATGTGTTCAGTTACTTTAAGAATCAAAACAAACACACCCGTCCATTTCAAAATTTCGTTTCAAGTTTCAACCAAGTGGACTTCTGTGCTACAGCACAATAGAAAACGAACATTCGCCCATCTGTAGCACAGTAAAATAAATATTCCTGATTAAAGCAAATTTCTACCCAAGAAAAAAATCATTGACCATAACCCAATTGAAACATTCATCGACTATAACACAATCCAATTGGTTCCCCACTGAGAAATTCACTCACCAATTGCCATATAAAGAAGTTTCCGTGGTCTAACTATTGAGAAAATTCTATCTATGTACTTGAACATCGCCTCGAATACCTCCTGGTACGTCCCCGGAGCAGGCTGCACAAATTTCATGCATAAATAAAGACGAAATCATAAAAACAATTCTCCTCATACGTCTCTAGGTTTCAAAAAAAAAAATACTGCAACAGAGTCCAAAATAAATTTTAATCAAGAAAAAATCACTGATATGAAGTAACTAGAGGGTAAGGGTATGAATTTTTTCGGACAAAAATGCATTATTTTCAATTCTCGTTTTGCCAACTGGACAATCTATTTGTTACAGAGATGGTGAATAATTTTGAACTAGAATAGATATACCAGGCCTTCGGGGTGGAAACAGGGGTGAATGATTCCGTTCATGTCAAGGTAAAGATTGTCGAACTCAATGTCGTTAGGGTTCGGTCGACTTGAATCTAACGGAACGGAAACGCCGTTGACGAATTCGGCAGCTTCTTCGATGACGTGGGTGACGGCGAGTGGGTACCGTTCGGACAGCCACCGGTAGAACGAAGGTATCCCCATTCTGGCTCCGTGAGGTTTTTCTGGAGAGTGCAGAGAGAGAGATGAGTTCAACGGGAGAGAGTATTAGGGTTTTAGCAGTTGAGGCGGGGTTTAGGGTTTCGAAAGGGTCCGCCTCCTCTTTCGAGCGAGGAAGACCCAATTTGCCGCTTCCGCGTGTATTTATAGTAGAGTTCTATACACGTAGAGATATTTTGGGATTTTGGACGCAAATAAATTTCCTATTCCCTAGAATGCCAAATTAAATTACACTACTGATTTCTTCCAACATATATCAGCTACTTTCAGGAGTTTTAGATAAAAACGGAAAACTCAATCTAAAATTTTTAAACATGAATTTCAAGACAGGTCATTTTTCTCACATACGGAAATTACTTTTAGGAGTTTTAGCACTTTTAAGAGTTTAGCACGAATGTGTTTTTTTTTTTTCTAAAAAAATACTACTCTAGTAAGAAACATCCAAACAAAAAAAATACTCCCTTCGTCGCTTTTTTAATGTCGATATTTCCATTTTTTGTTGTCCCTTAATAAGTGTGTTTTGAAAAATTAATGGGTAAAAATTTGTACAATTATCATTTTGCCCTTTTAAAAGGTAGTGAGTAAAGAGTTAATGGGTAAAAGTGGAGAATAATTTTGGAAAATGGGGTTAAAAGTTGATGTAAAAAGTGTAAAGTTGAGGTAAAAATTGATGTAAAATGTGCAATGATGATTTTTTTAATGAGTTAGATTTACGAAGTAACACACTTCAAAAGGAACAGAGGAATTAATAATTTGCCAAATGCATACCACTTTACATGCAATTTTTTGGAAGTAGTATTTTTAGCTTCACATCGCCGATTGTGCACGAGCACAAAAATAAGCACGACACGGATTGTGGTGTGGTGTGGCCCAGGCAGGATCGAGGATATTCTGAAATAGCACGGCATGGCATAATTATTAAATGGCCAGCACGATCCGGAACACGGTAAGCACAAAAATAAATGGGCTAGGCTGGCCCCTCCACACCTCTACGCAGAGCTGTAGCAGGAGCATCTAAAACAGAAAAAAAGAAGAAAAAAAAATTGGTCAATGAAAGTGAATGCAATTTAATTTCTCTAAAAACTGCTGATTGTGTCCATTTTCACTTGGGTACCAACTCAAGAAAATGTGAACCACACCATTACCATTTACCACACAATTCTGGAACCATAAAACTTTCTCAAAGGTGACATTTATGAAACTGCTTCACACTAATCCATTTGTACACAAAGGGCAGCATAGCAATGGCAGAAACCTGTCTATAATGAGAAAGAGGAAGTAGCTCTTCTATGATGAATTTGCGTGTAAAGATGTACAAATTATACAATATCAAAATAAAGAAACAATTCCTACAAGCATGTCAGATACACGGTAACAAATACACGCCCCAACAAAACTTATGTAACAAGTCATGATTCTCGTCCGTATTATCTATGAAATGTCATATCCACTTTGGTGCAGTCGATTATTATACTGTAGATTGGTGATCTCCTATGAATTCATTTCTCTTCAAACTCGACATCGATTATTTCAGGGTCAGACTTAGATGATGACGGAGTGGTGCCTCTGCCACCTCTTGAGAAGAAGTCCCCTTGTGGCTGCCACACAATATTTCCACAGCTTGTGCAGCGAACTATTTGGTTCTTGTAACCTGCAAACTGCTTCTTGCAAGCCGGACACGAACCCTGTGCTCCAAAGCCAATTAAGCTATATTACTTCCACAAGCATAAGTTGTAAAATCAGCAGATCACAGAAAATTTCAAACATAGTTTAGCTCTTAGTGAAGAAAAATTATCAACAAATGAGGCACCATAATATTTCTAGTTTACCAGGAAGCAACTCAAATAACCTAACAAATTGTCCGATGGAGTTTTTCTTCCATAGTCCAGATTCAAGGGGCGAAGAAAGGGGGGAGGGAAGAGGGGAAGTATATGTAAGCCCATTGCTAGTCCCTAATTTAAGAAATTGGGGAGTAACATTTAAGAAATCAACTTGCACACTTTAAACCAAGCAAGAATTTATCGCCACTTAGAAACAACTTGCATCGATTTAGATACTTGATAGCAACAGTACAGCCCTATAATTTAGCAAAGTTAAAGCTTGATTTCTGTATTTTCTCCCCTTGGATATTCAAGTGATTACTGACTTGAAGCGGCAAGAAAGACAGATCAAAATTGAAACATTTGCTCAAGGAAAACCGTTTTCGTTTCAAAGGATGATAATCTGGAGTCCCACAGCAATCAACAAATATTTAGCCACAATAAGAGAAATAACCTGGTCACCGGAAAATAAACATTGGATTTTATTATAATCTGGTCAATATAAAGGATTTGGGATCAGCTCGAGTATATCAAATGGCCTAGTTGGATGAGCTTAATAGGGTAAGGAGTATCTAAAATGACCATCCCCATGGCAAGTGAGAAGATTGCAGATGATGAAATAGAATTTTCATTTTACCTTAAAGACTCTGGAGTCTTGAATAATCGTGCAGGGATTTAACATGATTCCGACACAATAACAAAGTGAAGCAAACAGAAATTGTTATATTATGAGACATTGCCGTTCCAGCTGCTAACAGAGTAGTATCCTTCCATATACTACGAAACACCAATACATGAAATAAATAACGGCAACTCGCTTTACCTTGATGATAAAATTATTGGCAACTGTTCCAATGAGCAGAGGACCAGCAAATGGGAGTATCCACGTTCCAAATATCAAAAGGCGAAACATCCATCCAGATAGCGCAAACCAGATGAAGAATATTGTCTACGAACATAGATAAAAAGTTAAAACCAATGTGGGTGAACATAAATATGCAAAGCCAGAAACTGAAATATACTAAAATGGTAAGCATCAATATAATTCCTGAATATCCACCGAGTGGCACTTTATTAAGATAAAAGTACGTGGATGACAGTCTACTGCCTACTTAACTATCTCATATTGGACTATGTTCTCCCTATTCTCATCTTGGACAATATTCTCCCTATCACACTTTATGATTCATTCAAACTCTTCTCATAACCAGAATAAACTAGCATTCTAATCCAACTAATGGATGGACTTACTGTTGTCTATTCTATTTCTCGCAACATAACTACAGCCATCCTACAATAACTAACCAGATGTGCTGAGCAACTAACCAGATGTGCTGAGCTAGATCATGTTACAATATCAAGTATGCCCGTACAGGATTTAGTTCAATCAAGAATTGGTACACCATGCAATATGAAAACTCACTGCAAAACTTCTTCCCAACGGAGTGTTCCAAAAGTCATTAAGCTGCTTCCTGTACTGAAAGATAGCAAAACCACACTATTACTAATATTTAATACAACTGAATCTTCCAGCAACACAGAAAACAACACTGCATGTTCTATTCAAGGCAATAAAACTGAACTAGATGGCCCAATCTTCACAATAATCTCGTAAAGACATGCAACTCTTATTTTTTTGAAACTTGACCTTGTATACTAAGAAGCACGGACACGTCTACAGACCTCACATATCCGTGTCCGACACGTGTCGGCGACGGACACGACACGACACTCTCTGGACACATGTAGGACATGCTTTAAATACTTGTCTAATTTTTTTTTCTTGCATTTCTTTTATTCAAACACAATGTAGATACTCTAGGACACGTTGTCAAAACTCTTAAAACATGCTACGGACACATAAAAGGTTAAAATCTAATTTTTTAAACTCTGCCATGAGTGAAAATTTCCACTGATGTATAGTTCATGTATACTTATATGCAGACTAGTAATTTATCTTCATTTTATTGTTCTTAATTTGATAGAAATAAAGATTTAAATAAATCCATCACATACCTCTATAATACAAATACATTATATATTTGACGTGTCCGTGTCCTAATTTTTGAAGAAATAAAGTGTCCGCGTGTTTGTATCGTGTCGTGTCCGTATCACGTATCCGTGTCCGTGCTTCTTAGCTTGTATATGTCACTTTGGAGGTAAGTTCGATGGCTAAAAAGCCTTCTGAGAATTACTGTATACACATGGGAGGTGTAAGACACTTAGAAGTGAGATGAATGAGAATGAGACGGCCTTGAAAGATGAAAATGTAAAAGAGAGGCATCAATGGAGGTCTGGTGGTGATGAACTGGATCTTCTACCAAGCGTAGAGGGCAGGTTAAACCCTGAACAAAAACTCATCAACCTACTAAGTTGCCAAGTGGGTACAAGAACAATTGACTCCAATACAGAACTTCACACTTTACTAGTGGAGAAACCTCAATTAGTTGTGCAGTATGAGGACATAGAGGATATGTAGCGAGCTCCTTGACACGTAATTAAATAATTAATAGCACATGGTAAAGCAGATACAAGAGACGTTTAGAAACAACAAATGTCAAATCCCTCAAGTGACGCAGCGGAATTCACGAGAAACTAGTTGCGTACTAGTTCAAACGATAATAGGTCTCGAATCCACGAGTGTTCTTGAATCCACAAGAGAAAGAGAATAACTCTGATTTATAATTGATTAAAAGTTTTATATGCCCATAGGCTACGTCCTTATTTATACTAGTAAGAGTCCTAACTAAAAGGAAATTATTTAGAGTGGTGACCAAGCAAAGCATTACTTGGAAACCTAGACTATTTGCTAAAAGGAAATAAAATAAAATCTAACCAAAACTAAACTAAAAACGTGCAAAACAGGCAGCACAAATAAAATCTCCTAATACTAATCGTAAATAAAAATTATTACTAAAATAATGTTTCCATAAATAATAGGGGTGTATATCTTGTCCTGCATCATCAAGAAACAGCAGGCGACCCCACAAAAACTCTATTGGCTCCAGCTACCAAAACAATTAACTCCAATGCCCTCAAAAGAGGATCCCAGGGTACCCCTAAAGTACCTTAGGCCTTTCTCTTGAGTCTTGACCTATACTGATGTAATTAATGCATTGTGCTGGCCCCAATATAAAGACTTTCCAATGCATAGGAAGGACACACTTCAATAGAGAGTCGTCCAATTAAGCTGAGGAGGACCCAAATATGTGATCCTAGTAGAGAATATCATTATTGAAGCTGTGTGAAGCGGTTAGCTACCAGTAAGTAAATGAATATTCGAGTGATCCACAATTGCTTCAGCCTTCAAGAGGTCAACACATAGCCAACCCTTAATGCTCGGACTCGAAGTGGCGAGACAATGACAACACAGCATTATGAGGACGGCTAATGTACCCTTGAGTTATGATGGTAGGATCCATTGGAAACATCAAATGGTTCAAATCCTCAGTAAAGTGTGCATAAGCTGTTTATAGATATAATGGAGAACGATACTTTGCACAAATTGGTATTTGCCTAAGGATGATGAGTCGGCTTCTCCTAATTTTGGTGATTAAAACTCCTGGGTTCTGATGAATCCAACTTCCAAGGTTCAAATATCCGAGTAGAAATAAGATTTGTCATTGCAACTGAAAAAATATTTTCAGTTAACAAGCCCTATGAAATACAGTTTGTATCAGACCAATTTCAAAATTCACTTAAAGCAATCCCCTAGCCTGCATAGTTAGAAAAGAAAAATATTTCTAGTTCCCCCGGCACATGAAGAGACCCACGTGCCCTTGCTACACAGTTGCATAAATAGAACGTGAGCTTCTCATTAAACTCAATCATAATCTGAGCACATCGATAAACTTAGACCCTTAAATAACTAACCACAAGGGATTGGCCTGGTGGTTAAATCTGGGACTTGGGGTGTGCTCCCTCCTAAAAGTTCAGGTTTGCAACCTCGTGATATCAACCCCTTTGGGCCAGTCCACACTGGGCATTTGCTCTGGCTATACTTGGGCCGCCGCTAGTAAAGGATGGATTGCTCTCAACAAGATTAGTCAAGGTGTGCAGTGCGTAAGGCCACCTCAGTTGTCAAAATAACATACATACAACCATATACATGAGAAGAATAAATGGAGAAGGCACAAACCCTAGGCCAATTATAACTGAAATCGAGGGAAAAAGTCCGCAACCGCTGCGTGATCTCGAGATCCCTATCAATCTCCCTGGCACGGTAGGAGGCGGACTGGGCGACGGCGGAAAGCCTGCGCGAGACGGAGAATCGGCGGTCGATGTGCTCGGCCGTCTTCTTCGTCTCGTAAACTAGCTGCTCGAATCCGTCGTTGGTGCTCCGCAAAACGTCCCTCCAAACCTCGCCGGAGGCCATGCGCTTAGCGAATCTGTCGAAGTCGCCGCGCCCGAAGGCTCGTACGGGCGCCACCGTGCGACGGGTGGTGATGGGCTTGTGGGTGTGGTGTATGTGTAGGGGTTTTGGGGAGAGGAGAGGGTGCCATGGCAGGGTTGTTGCCATAACCACACAGAATAGCGAACTAATTGTGTCTGGGTGGAGAAGCTAATGACAGGCAGGGTGCTCCAATGTCATTTTCTCGCTTATAAAACACCAATCTCTACTCTACTTTTTCGGGTAGAAGTGACATATTGGGGGCAAATTTTGTAATTTATGTCCTCTTTTTCTCAAAAAAAAAGTACATTTTGGAGGGACACATCCACATTTTTGTCACGCCAAAAATAAGAGTAGACAGTGGATGTGACAAAAAGGTGGATGGGTCCCACGAAATATTACTATTTTATGAGGAAAAGAGGACAAAAATTACAAAATTTCCCCCCAATATGTCACTTCTACCCAAAAAAGTAGAGTAGAGAGTAGTGTTGGAGTTGCTCTAAGGGAAAATTTCAAAAAAACACCCAACCTTTTCCCAAAATCACAAATAGCTACCTGAGTTTTTTATTTGACATCAATTTGTCAAATAAACACCTGGCTCATCTTAAAATTCATCAATGTCCCCCGTTCATCAACTTCCGTCAAAAAAACAAACGGAACTGCTGACTCAACATTTAGTGAAAACAGCGTATTGACAATGTACCGAGAATAACATAGTGAATGTTTTTGTTATTATCTCACGAGTCATTCTCTTCATATACATTGACTGATTTGATGTTTAACGAAAATAATATATTCGACATCGCACCCGTTGGTCTATTTTTAAAGCGGTCGTAATGAGTGGCATTGTGCTACCAGATCCAAGGACACTCCGGACCCAACAAATCCATCCCCTAGCTCTAATAACACTTGTCGGGCCGCTTTTCCATCGTCTCTCCTTATGGGTGGCAATGGGACGGATTGTGGTTTGAACTAAACCGAACCACCAAACTATAACACTGTCTTGAATCCGCCCCAATAACGGGGCAGAGGAAATTTGTTCCAATACTAAACTAAACAAGGACAAAACTCGAGCCAAATAAATCGAATCCAAAGGCTTTATCTACCCATGATTCATTCTCAACACTCCAACAATGGCTATTTAATTCTCTACTATTAAAATACTATTTTTTACTTTTCAAAATAATATAATATATAAACACCCCATATATACATACCGCCATATACATACACCCCATAACGTGCGATATCGGCATTCTCCGTTGAACCCATATCTTCCATTCGAAATTTCTCCATATGGGTGGCAATGGGGAACGATGAACCCCAATCGATTTGTGGTTTCGAACAAAACCCCAAACCTAAACAAAAACTATCAATCTTGAATCCGCCAACCCCACCCCAATCAACTTGAACAAAATTTGTTCTCGCGTCGAACTCGCCGCCGAGGTCTGGTTCGAACTCTCGCCGTCGAGAGTCTTTTGTTTTGTGGAGAGAGGGTGAGGGAAAAAATAAAAATTAAACTCGGGTTGACCAAATGGGGGGTGATTTGAGAGAATCACATTTGTATTTTGTTAATTGTTTGAGGAGTCATTGCATTCTCCAGGGATGGGACAGTTTTAAGACATGGCAAACCGAACAGTTACCCATTCATTCTCGGCCGAGATCAAGAGAGATGGCATTTCTAGGCCAATCGTGCGACATGGCATTCTCCACGACATTCTCCATTCGAAATTTCTCTCTCTCTCTCTCTCACTATATATATATAGGGCCGGTTCCCCTTACACTTAAAAAAACACATAAAAAACACAACACTCTTCCGGGGCCCCTTGTGATGTTCTGAACCATTGATCTTGTTTAAATGAGCAAACTAAAAGGTCCTGCAAAATTTCAGCTCAATCAGATATCGGTAAGTGCTTGATCCAAACAATTTTAAAAACACTAGTTCCTGTCACATTTTTTGCAAAACTATTTGGATCAAGCACTTATCGATATCCGATTAAGCTGAATTCTTGCAGGACCTCCTATTTTACTCATTTAAACAAGATCAACGGCTTAGAACGTCATAGTGGGGCCCGTAACAAAATCGTGTGCTTTTTTATGTGTTTTTTTAAGTGTGAGGGGAACCGGCCCCATATATATATATATACTACAAAATCGATCCAACGTGCAATGTCGTTCTAGGGCTACAAAATCAATCCAGCAAACAAATGTCGTTATAGGGCTACAAAATCGATCCCGCAAACAACCACCGGTAATCGATCCACATCCTTGACCACAAAATCAACTCTTTTCAAACACACTATTTAGTTCAAAAGGAGAGATACCTTAGTTGTGGATCGATTAATGGTGGTTGTTTGTTGGATCGATTTTGTAGCCCTAGAACGACATTGCACGTTGGATTGATTTCTTGTTTCTTTGTTCGATCGATTTCTTGTTCTCCTTGTTCGTGGGTTCGTCGTCGTCTCTCACGCTTTCTCTATTTTCTCTGCAGATGTAGCATGAAAAATGAGAGGGGAGGGAAAAAATAGGGGTTTTAACCGTGTGGCCCCTTGGCCTTGGCCCTTAAAGGGTTCAGTTTTATTGTTCAGGAGTGTGGGCCCTTGGATTAACTCCAACAGCTAAGATAAAAAAGGGCCGGATTCCTCCCAAATCAGGGAGTCCGGAGGAGAAGGAAATAAATATATATATATATATATATAGAGAGAGAGAGAGAGAGAGACTTGTAGGCGAGTTGATCGGAACAAAATGTACATGCCCTATTTGTTTCCCAGTTTAATTTTGATGACATCATCATTTCCCTCATTTCTCTCTCTATCTCTCTCCACTCATTACACCTGATGACGTCATCAAAACAAAACAAAACAAAACTATCTAACCAAACACAACCACAAATGATCTGAGATTTTACAGGCCAGTCGGCGTGCGGCTCTCGGTCTCCAAACTCTCCAAAGTCGGCTCTCTTATATGTTGTGATTCGTGAATGTGATTGTAATATCTAATGAATGAAGAAACCCTAGGATTATATATACCAAGGGTTATGGTGTAATTTTAAAAATATCCAAGGGGGTTCTTATGCAATATGTATATATCATATAACGGGTTATGTGTAATTTATAAGGTTCGGTTCGGTTATCGGTTATAGGTTCGGTCCACAGGTAAACCCATAACTGAATCAAATCTGTACAATTATGCTTCGGGAAAAAGAAAAAAAAAGGTCTCCGCTCGGGTACCCAGCGGTTCGATAGATATTGTCATCCCTATCTCTTCTAAAATCAATTGGCAATAAGTGGAGAGGCTGTCCAAACTCATATACTAGCTTTAGAGGTATTAATTAAACAATATGAGACAAGCTCTAACACTTCTTGCACGCGCGAGATGACGGTATTTTCTAAGTGGGAATTTATAATCGAGAAAATGACATGTATCAAGAAATAAGTGATTTTGATTACTGTAGTTCCTTTTGATATTAAAGAAAGTTATGCTAAAATGTAAAAATGAATAAAAGTTAAGTGAAAAAATTAGAGTGAAAATATAATTTATTTTCTTCTTTGCATTTGAGTTTATTTAATTTCATTTTTGTAAGAATCTTGTAAGGCAAAAGCTAGAAACCACTCTCAGGGTGGTCAGGAGTGTAGTCCACGCTAGGGAAATTTCCTCACGCGCTTTTATTTTGCGCCACTTTGTGTGATTCAATGCAATGTCTGCCCACTTTGCATTGATTAGATAGATGCTTTAAGCCTAGCTCTTTACTTGTACTTCTCCCCAGCTGGAGAGGTAAACCAATGAATAATTCCTCTTTTCTTTTCGACATGTCATACAGTGTTTTTTTGTTTTTTTTTTCCCTTCAACAAAGCAAAATTCAATTTATAGACCCATCAAAATTCAATTTTTTTTTTCACTCCATTTCAATTCTTCCTATTATACACGCATCTTGACTAATTGTGTAGGAAGCAAACCCACCAACCAACTGGACTTACCCTTAAGTTGACTGAGGACTTACACGAGTTTTGTTAACGGGTGCCCAATAGACACACAATAAATATACGCAAAAATAGAACACACACACTTCAATATATCTTTACATTTTTAATACATTTTCACATATTTTTATACAATAAACCTACAGGTACAGAGGTATTGGTACATAAAATGTACCGAGCCCTCTCGGGGACCCACTTTTGGGTCCCACAATTTTGAAACGGTGGGACTTTAGTTCAAGCACTTATAACCGTCCGATTGAGCTGAAATTTTGTGGGGCCCATCGGAAAAATGTTACTACTATAAGAATAATGAACGGTTCGGATCACTCGTGTGGGACCCAAAAGTGGGTCCCCGAGAGGGCTCGGTACATTTTCTGTATCAATACCTCTGTACCCGTAGCAAAGTCCTATTTTTATACACTTTTCATACATTCAATACACTTTTTCAACCTTAACGTATGCCCACCACGTGTGCCAATAGGTGGGCACACGTTAACATTTTCCTTTTTACACACAAAATTTTTACCAAAAGGCAAAAAAAAATTACCCAGTAAATAAAATTGCAATATTTATTTAAAAAATAAATGTAATTTCCACACTGAATGGATCCAGTATTTAAAGTTATACGATTGACCTGATTTTTTTTGATGACTTAAAGAAATAATTTTAGAGTTAATGAACTGCATAAATCATTTGTGTGAATCTTTGAAGTGGACCTCATTGACCCATCTCGCCCAAGATATTCACTAGAGAGTAGTGTTTTTAGAAATTAAGATGAGAGATAAAAAGGAGTATGCGGACCCCACCTGCATAAGTAAAAACTGGTTCCGTCTGAGTGTACTGTACGACAGCTGGGCAGACTTTTGGAAAGGCTGTTGAAACTTGAAAGGAGACTTCTCCTTAACAGCTAACACCTAACACCTAACACCTAACACGTGTAATGTTTTACTTGAAAGAACCCAACTTTGTTTCGCTCGTACAACGGGCTGCGGATCAAGAAAAAGAAGTACATCACCCATAGGGTGGTTTCTAGCAGAACCCATCTTGTAATAATAATAAAATTCACAGTTAACAATTTACCCTTGTTTTTTTCATTTTTTTTTTTTACTGAATTTACCCTTAACTTACATGGGCAAAATGGCAAGTGTCATAAAGGTCGCCATTTTCACGAGAAAAAATACAACTTTATTGTGCTTTTAGCAATATTATATAGTGAAAGATATGTAACCATGCTTATAAGGGCTCCTTTGGCAAAAAAGGGAAAAATAGTTTTTTTGTTTTGTCTTTATTCTTTTTTTTTTTTTTTTGCATTTGTTAGTTTTGCGCAAAGTTTTCGTGGTTTACGAATCAAAAGAGTATAAAATTGTGGTTGAAACTATTTTTTTTTAATAAAGCCAAAATTAAACCAATAAAGTGGTTTATTTTCGGCTTTATTGAAAAAAATATAATTTTTGACCATAACTTTATACGCTTTGGATTCGTCTCGACGAGACAAATCCATAAACCACAAAAACTTGACGCAAAACTAACAAATGCAATTTTTTAAAAAATAAAGACAAACCGAAAAAAACAAAAAACCAATTGAGAACTTTTTTGCCAAAGGAGCCTTACATGGTGTCGTACAGTAAAATATGCTTTATAGTTTCTAGCACTGTTCTTAGGCCGGTCAATGGACGAGATCCGATTCGGGAATTTTTGTACCAAACCCAATAACACCAATTTGATAATAAATAACTTGAAAAACCCGTCATTTGTAATATTTTTGTGTGTTTCTGGTACACATGATAAATGATAATTGCCTATAAACTTAGCCATTACTCAACGTGATGGTAATATGGAGGCTCTATTTGTTTTATGGACTACCAGTGAAGGAATATATATTGCAATACGTGATGTTATCTCATCGGATTTACAAATAGCATATCCTCCTCGGTAGTTTTATATTCTACAGTAGTACTTATTTGTGGAACTATATACGATGGATTGATAATGACTATTGACTAGCAATAAATGACTCTTTTTTTCCTTTTATTTTTTTAATTCCTTATATCACAGGAGGTTGGCAAGTGATTGATAATGACTAGCAATTAAGGTACATAACTATCATTTGCAACTCCAGATAGAGGATAGTGCAATTAGGGCCCGTGATTAGTTGAAATATAAATAAACTAGATCGGACAATTGGATATTAAAATAAAAAATACTTAATGACTCTCAAAATGTTTTTTTTTTTTGCACGGCAAAAAAAAGTTTTATTAATCATTAAAAAAGATACAATGACTAAAAAGAGCAAGGAGACAGCATCATATTCAGAGAATAAAATCCTATGCCTAGTCCGAGACCCAAGGCTCCCTCGATTGGCAAGAGGCCAATAAAAAACACCCAATGGGCCGAAGCCAGCACTTAATGGGCCTTACAACACCCAGGGGAACAAGCCCCTGTTGTTGTCCCAGATGAAGTCACGATCGCCCCACCACAAGCAGCCCGCCCAACAGCAACAATGACCGTCGCCGCAGCACCCATCGTCACCATCTGGCCATCACTACCATCCATCATCCACCACCCAGCCATCGAACCATCAACCACTACCTAGCCGCCGCCCATCTTCACCAAAAACCCCGCCAATCGACATCCATGGGCCATGGCAGCAAATCTCCAAGCCCAACATCACCAAGAACCCCGTCAATCGACATTCAAAGTTGCCGCTGCAACTCCACAATCCACCCAAATGCTCATCCTCCATGGCAGCCACCTAAAAGCAACATCCTAAAAACTAGAACCCATATCCAAAACTCCCATCACCCACCCACCATACCATATTTCCCACCCCACATCGCCACGCCCCACGCGGTTAGGCAAAACCGAAGCCACCCAAGAATGGAATCAGAGGGCAAAACACGAGACACCATGATAACCTCGCCGTTAGGCAAAATCGGATACTCCAAGTGAGGAATTCGGCGGAGATCAGAAATCCCAGGGAAACGAGGGGAGAAGCAAGTAGAACAGAGGGTAAAGGAGAAAGGAGAGGGGAAGAGAGAGCCCGGGGGTGGAGGAAAGGGAGGCGGCGCCTCCCCCTGCCAAAACCCTAGCCGCTGAGTTGAAGGGAAAAGAAACTGGAGAGGGAGATATGTTTTAGAGAGAGAGAGAGTGTGTACCTCTCAAAATGTTTGTTCGGTCTGCAAAACAAAATATTAAAAATAAGACAATTTTTTCAACAGAAATTTATATAATTTTCAACATTTTACTCAATACCAACGAGTTCTTTCAATTTATGAAAAAAGTTATTGACTTTCCATCTCTTGGCAATATTTTGGTCCGCTCAGTTTAATAAACACACACAAAAAAGGAAAGAGAACAAAAGAATATGTTCATTGATTCGGTTGCCCTCGGCAATACTTTGGTCCGCTCAATTTAATACAGTAAAAAGTTTCCCGACGTTTCCAAAACAAAAACGAAGGAAAATAGGAAACAAAAATCTGGAAAAACATTCAACCCATCTCTCTCTCTCTCTCTCTCTCTCGATTCTGTTCCCTCACAATTCCAATCCACCTCACGCCTACTTTGCATCAGCACGCTACTATATATATGCACACTCCATTTGTTCGTCGCAAGAAACAGAAGCGTGTCAACGGGGAATCGATCTAATTAATCGGCATCGGTGAAAGATGACCGCCTCCGCCGCCTCCGCCGCCGCCGCTGATGGTGAGAAGTCGGAGAACACGGTGGCGGAAGAGGTTTCCAGAGTGGTAGAATCAGCCAAAGAGCTGCAGGATTCAGCTTCCGCTTTGATTTCACGAAACGCATGCGAAGAAGATGCTCTACGGCAGCGGGTCGTCTCGCTCGATTCCACAATCCGCCAAATCCGTTCATCCGTTTCCTCCTTGGTCCAGCATGGGAATTTAGATCCCAAAGAGGCCGAAAAAGTAACTACCGAAAACCTCGCTTTACACATCCATGCACTTGTATACTCACGATCTTAGCCACATAATCCTTTAGTGGTGCTCTGCTCCTGCTCTTAATGTTAGCTCTGCGTGTTTTTCATGGAATTTTAGCAGTCTGCACGCAAATTATGCGACTTAGGGCACGGTGTCTAGAGATTTGCTGCTTATTATGATTATAATGACGGATTCTATTTTGCTTGTGTTTTGTGTTTAGCTGGAAGAGGAATTATACAGAGCTAGCAACATATTGAGTGAAGGAGATGCGGCCTCTTTTCTTCCGACCAAAAAATCTCATGGTGATTTCAGTGGTTTTTGAATTCAGTATCGTGTTGTTCAGTTGGGCCTCTGGGCTAAATTAACGTTTTGGTATTTTTGGTGTCTTTTTAAATTTTTGTACATTTATGTCAATTATTTTAGAATAATCATTCGACCCAAACTAAAAAGTGAAAAATAACAACCAGAAGCAATAAAGTTTGAATTTGCTGTCTTTACTGGCTCTAGTGCAGTGTTATGTCAATTTTTTCAAACTCGGTCTGTATTGTTTTTTTTTTGTTTCTCTCCTCCTCCTCCTCAAGATGAATACGAATGATTCATTCCAAACATTTTGACGAAAAAACTAAACAAAGGATCACTAAAGGTATAGTAAATAATACCCACTGGCTGTAAGAGAAATAAATTCAGGCCAAATGTACGTGTAGTTGATTAATTTGGGATTGTTTGGTTGCAGGGAGGTTTTTGAGTATGTTTCTTGGTCCAATTAATGTTCGTGCAACCAGGAAGGATATTAAACTGAAAGTGAAAGAGGAGTACAATAGCTTCAGAGTATGATTTACCTTTACTGCATTTCCTACTTATGCAACTCTTACAGGTTGTGAGTGGTGACATTTTTTCTGCTGTAATTTTGTTGTATCTCCTTGTTTAAGGCATGCCTTCATGGATTTTCAGTTTGGTTGTTTTTCGGGTGTTTGGTGTAGATTGGGAAATGGGAATGCATGGGTTGGTGTAGTGGCGTAGAGGACCCCAAGGAGGGCGTCAGATGTACAAATGACCGGAAGAGGAGGTCCGGAGGATCAAAACGGAGGGAGAGAATTATGTAGTGGGGCTGCAGCATTGGCTGTATGTCTATAAAGTGATTGGTAAGGCCATTCTTAGGGAGGAGATAGAGCCTTGTAGAAATTGAGTGCGAATAAAGCCCTGCTATTTTTCGAATTCATCTTTGGAAAGGCAGAATGGTTACTAGAGGGAATGAGGGAAACTGTTTGCCGGATCAAGTCAATATTATTGTCTGTACAACCCATAGGAAAGTAAACCACCAGTTACATTTTTGTTGGCCTTTTGGATGCTTTAATTAGTTATCGTTTGGGAGGTGTGTGAGTGCCTGTGTATTTTTGAGTGAGGTTCTTATACCTGTTTGAACTTTGGTTGCACCTCTTTTATTGATTACAAATATTTCCCCTAATACAGATAAAGAGGTCCATTCATTACCCTTGCCATTAGAATGTTGAACCTAAATACAGTTCGCTGAGATATGGTTCCATGACACATACTGTTTTCACTTGTAGATAGAATATGTGATTTTGAAAGCATTCCATTGCCATATGAAAACAATTAATCCCTCCGTCCATATTTGTTAGTCCATTTTGGGGTTTCCAACTTCCTTTTTTGTGGTAAGTAAAGATTTTATAAAACCCGCAAACAATACAAAATCAAAGGGGCAATACCCCAGTTAACAACAATCAAATCTAAAAAACAGAGAAAATTTGCAGCTAGCCCTTACAGTCTTACACACAAGGGAAAAAAAAACACCAACTTCACAGCCAAACACAACCAGCATCCTAACAAAGGGGTTTTCTACTTTTGTAGGGGATATCATGATTGCTTTGTCCAATTATTGTCTTTCCAATTTTACCCTTCAATCACGATTGATTTGTTAATTAAATATTGGAAGACCGTAAAAGAGTAAAATTGACACAATTTACTCATTGACTTTCAAACATGGACAAACTTTAAGGGACAGAAAAAAGTATGTTTGTGGACCAACAAACACAGACGGAGCGAGTATTTCTTCATTTTATGGAAGAATAATGGATGCTGTTAGCCGTAGATATGCTCTATCATGTGTTCTCTGTGTGTGTGAGACATTCAATGCTGTTTTGTTGGCTTCTGCCTACGTTTCCTGAAGGGCTCGGTGGTAAGAACATTGCTACAATGAATCTCTTGGTAATTTTAATACGAAAAGAATCAGATGGATGAATTTCTTCATAACATGGGATGTTTGTGATGGGTGGTGCCTGGTGGGGATTTTATTGCTCCTCTTCTGGATGCCAATATCAGTTCAGCGTCTGACAAGTATTGTTTATTTTGATTCTGTCTAACTCATGCAATTTTGAACTATCGCTTAGTAAGCTCCCTAGTTCCATTACCTGTTTAACAATAGATTAGAGATTATCAAAGTACAAACTGTTTCCTGAATTGCTTTAATATCATGGACAGGATAGGACTGCGTTTCTGTTTCTCTTTTTCCCAACACTGCTACTTGTGTTAAGGTCATGGATATGGGGAGGTTGTTTTCCTGCATTGCCTGTTCAGCTTTACCAGGTATTTATATGGTGAAAATAGGAAATGTTTTATGACTGATTGAATTATTTTGGGGTTTGATTTTTGATTAATTCATGGCACAGTGGTTTTGTTTCGAAAGTATACTTAACATACTCTTTCAGGCCTGGCTGTTATTTCTTTACACGGGATTGGCTTTGCGAGAGAACATTCTTAGAGTGAATGGAAGTGACATTCGCCCATGGTAATTTTATATTGTGCTTGTTTGCATTTTCTGGAACTTTATGCTAAGATGGTTTTGACTTTTGCCTTACTCTTCATCAAGTTCAATATTTGTTTTCTGGAGGTTAGGTATTTTTAATTTCTGTTTCTCTTGTCTATCAATGGTTAATGAATGATTTTACGAGCAATGAATTAGGCAACAAAAAAAATTGGCTACAGAAGAATTTTGGTGACTTCCATGCTTAAAGATGTAGTATGACATCACATTCAATGAGTTCACGTTGTCTCTCTTCAAATTGCAGCTAAAACTAGCAGGCATTAGAACATGGTTGAGAGTAGATTCTATGGTAAATATCATGGTTGTGAATAAAGAGTGGAGGATATGGCTCTAGCTGATACTGTACGGTGTAAAAGAACTCATCTTGCTGACTCCAGGTCTCCAAACCAGACAGGATCAAATACTATTTAAGTGTTTGGAGTGGTCTCTTGTTCCCTATGATTATGTGTGGCAGCAATACCCTAATCCATGAAAGTTCTACCCTGCCAATGATAATTGATTATATCCTCCTCTTTTATTCAAATTCCTAAATCACATTGGCCTTGTTCATTTCCCTGTTTAGTTTTAGTTTTAGTTTTGATGACATCATCATTTCCCTCGTTTCTCTCTCTATCTCTTTCCACTCATTACACCTGCTGACATCATCAAAACTAAACTAAACTATCTAACCAAACACAACCATTGCAATGCACATGGAAATGTTACATGTAGTTGCGTTTTATTTGATTATTATACGCCCCCCCTTTACCTAATATGAATAACGAAAGAATATGCGCATGAGTTTTTTTTTTTTTTTTTGGCTGTTTTAGGTGGATATACCATCACTACTTCGCTATGGCTATGGCACTTATCAGTCTCACTTGGGAGATAGAAAGGGAACCTGATTGTGCCCAGAAGCAGGTTCTTATATTTTCTAGTTTAGATTGACATTTTAGTTTTCCTTTCTCATTATTGAAGACTTTAGATGTACTTTGCAGAAAGGAGTTCAACTGTTCTTGCATTGGGCTATCATGCAAGGAGTTGCAATGCTTCTACAAAATAGATATCAACGACAAAGACTCTATACCCGTATTGCACTGGGCAAGGTGTAACTAAGAAATCAAATTCTGTGCATGCTCTAGTCTAGTCCCTTGTTACTTGTTTTGATCTTCCTGCAGTCTGCTTTTTCTGCTGTTGATTGAAAGTGATATAGTTTGAAATATCAGTGATACGTAACTTATCTGCTTTTTCTTCTGTTGATTGAAAGTGCTATAATCGTTTGAAATATAACGTATTGGGCACTACATAATGATATCGGTAGGTGTTTAGTCCTGACACGGCCAATATTGCGGTCTGAAGAAGGAAATCGAATATGTATCTGTGATACGCAACGGCATCGGCCAATACATAACGGTCTGTTATAGCCGATACTGGTCTTTACGGTCAAAATTTGGCCAGAACCTTTGATGTGCAATTGTGTTCTCTCATTCTCTGTATAATTAAAAGAAAAGGAGTTTTAAAACATCATTATTGCACCGTAGAATCAATAAAGAATCTACTTCATTGAGTGGTTTGATGGTTTTTAGACTAATTGATTTGCGTGTTTGGTAATATGTAATTATAATTTAGCATAATCGCATGCCTCTTTTATCTTCTTTTTGCCATGCGATGATATAAATTGAGGTATAGAACATCATATAAAATTAATTTCAAAACTGGTCAAAGTTTACACAACAACATGAAATATATGGGATTAGGTACAAAAAATATAAAAAATAGCCACACACCATTAGAAACCCCTAACAAATGTGATTCTGAAAAAAAAAAAAAAAGGCCCAGCAGATATCAGATAATTTTCCCTATGTTATGCAAAATTTTAAAAAAAATCACACATCCGGTGACTGATGCCGTTACACCACGACTCTTACGACCTGAAACCCGGCATCACAACCGATACCTTTATGGCTGCTGATATTTCACATTTCGAACTATGATTATTCATACCTGGACTATGTTAGTTTTTCCTGGTACACCAAAATACGTGTTCAACTTTCTGGTACCGTAGAAATGTTTTGTTGCAGATGATCTCCTTCACAGTTTTGGCCTCTTACTTTTGATCCCGTTTTTGATCTTAGGCTAGACGAATGGATGTTGTCTGGGGAGAAACTGCTGGAGTCAAAGGACAACTATTGCTGTTGGCACCCATTCTGTTTGTATTGCAGGTGATTCATGTAGTAAAAATGGTTAAATGTGGAATTATGTCCGCAATCATCATATGCTTGCTTGATCATCAAAATAATGTTAATGAAACAAACCCCAAGTGTTAGAATCAAGATTGTAGCACAGACCATTATTTTCCTATGGTAACGTACCCGAATTATGTATTCCAATAACTGGTAGTCTGGTATGAAAGGAAGTTTTAGCTGTGATCAGAACTCCATCATTACAGTTATTCTTTTATTATAGAAAGCAGTTGGGGTTATATAGTCAAAGCAGTTGTGGTTATACCTTCATATACATTCTCTTCTGGTTTACCATTTAACAATACTGGTTTTGTGCATGCATCCTTCTCTTTCTCTGCATAAACCCCTTTGCCCAGCATGTCATTTTTGAAGTTCATTACTTCATTACATAAGATATCTATATTCGATAGAGGCGTCATCACCGAAATACACAATGCATAGCCTTAGCATGATACTCATTGATTCTCAATCCTCTTTGAGTTTGTATAATAGGATGCAGTAATTTTTTAGAATAATTTTGAGAAAATTACATTTATGACTTGTATGGCCTTGCGTTGGCCTAATAGCTCTACAAGATTTACCTTTTCCAGTATATAGGCCTGGGATACAAGGAGCAACGATGTTTTAACTTAGGGAACTGAGCTACTCAAAGTTTCCTTATTTGCGTGTGGTTGATTTCAGGGTTTTGAAGCATATGTGGGAATGTTGCTGCTCAAAATCGCGTATGTTGGTGTTGTTTCTGAGTGGCAGGTAAGATATGAGTTCTAGTATCATGTGAATGCTTGCTTGGAGATGCAATTTTTTAGGGTTTTGTTTGTGATGTGATGAGCTTCCAAGGTTAAACTCTTAGTTTCCTTCAGTATTTGCTCGAGCAATTTACCATCTTAGTTGGATTTCGAGCGCTGAATGGACTCTGTAATTTGCTCATGGCAGGTAATTACCTGTGGGATCATTCTGATTATCATGGCAGTTGGGAACTTCGCAAACACCGTGCAAACACTTGTGACAAAATCTCGGTTCAAAGCCAAAAGGAAGAAAACTAAAAGCATGGCGGAATTGAATCATGAATCCCCCTCCTAAGAACTTGTGGTCGACAAGACTTGTGTCGAGGCCATTTACCCAACAATTTCATCTCGACTTTCAACAAGTTGGGCATCGATGTTGTTTGAGCACCTTTGACTGCATAAAACGACCCCGTACTCTGGATGCTATCCGTGCTAATCAAGCATCGTCTGGTTTTGTATTGGTACACATTAATCTTTCTTGTCCCAAAAAAAAAAAAAAACAAGCATTTTTGTTCTGTTAGGGATGTGTAATTTGTTATTTCATGCAGGAAAAGTTTGAAGTTTCTGACGCATTTATACCATACCTGTTTCTCAATGCTTTAATGGTCTTTGTCTATTATGGAATATCACTATTTCAGTGACAGAGCCTTGGAATTAACATAGGCCCATATTAAAGGCGAGGGGTGGCCTAGCTATCATTTTGACTGGTGTGCCATCAAGTTTAAAACCATTTTCATGTTTCCGTGCTGGTCCCGGAGGGGAGCATCAGGTTGTGTTTGGTTTGAGTTTTGGGTTTTGTAATGATTAGAGAGAGGAATAGAGATAATAATTAAAATAGGGGTTAATGATTAGAGAGAGATAGAGAGAAAAATGTGAATAATATTTGATAATAAAGAAAATGATTGGATAATAATTGTGAAACTCGGGTCTTAAAAACCCAAAACGAACAAGGCGTCAATGCCCTTTAATTCTTAGACTGATATGTTGCCAAAATTATCTGCTGGGGTCGGAAACAAGAGCACTGCTATGTACCTAGAAAATACAACCAGAATTTACCCAGAATTTGAAAGTCAATGGTCCAGCAAAAATTATCCAGAATTTTCACTTTCTAGGTTCCCTTTTTGGGCACGTAGACTTAATGCGGAAACAATACGCGTCTAACCGTGTGGGTCCCATATATGACGGATAATTCTAAGGGTACAGAAGGATAGGAATAGAAAATGTACAGATTGCCTCAGGAACTCACTTTTGGGTCCCACACAAACGATCGATCCGTTCATTTATCTTAAAATGATTTTCCAAGGGACCCCGCGAGAAATCCGCTCAATTGGACATGCGTAATGCCATCTCTAGTGCACTACCTAAAAAATGCTCCCTAAAGTGTACACCTAAGCACATGTGGGACCCAATTTTGTTTGCTAAGAACTTAGTTAGCTAGCTAAGAAGAAATTCACTTTAATGGGGCTCCCTAAAAATACTCCCTAAAGTGTATGTGGGACCCATTTAAGTGGGCCTCATAACAAAAAAAACAATAGCAAATTCAATGTTATAAATGCAAACAACTTTCTCACTCCTCTTTCTCTCTATCTCTCTCTCTCTCTCCTTAAGTCCCTTCCCAAATTTAGGTAGTCACTTAGGACACTTTAGGTAGTGAGGGGTGCCACCTAGGATTTTAGGGAGCCAAGTTTTGTGCACTAGAGACCATTTTTTGAGGTTTTTCTTAGCTAACTAGTTAGAGCACTTTAGGTAGTGATTTTAGGTAGTGCACTAGAGATACCCTAAGTGCTTGATCCAAAACTCCTCCGTTTTATTCTAAAAAAATTAGTATGAAACTAAGGAGTTTTGGATCAAGCACTTATGCACGTCAAATTGAGCTTATTTCTCGCGTTGCCCCTCGGAAAATCATTGTAAGATGAATGAACGACTCAGATTGTTTGTATAGGACCCAAAAGTGAGTCTCCTAAGCGATCTGTACATTTTCTGTTCTTATACCTTTTGTACGTATAACAATGTCCTTTCAAATATGAATTATTTGGAGTGGTTTAATACATGTCGGTCTACACGCTGCTGTAGCCGAATCAATATCCAAAGCATTACGTGTGTGGAGCGTGCACACTTGACCTTTGTATGGTTGTGGCTTTGGTGGGGAATCTTGGCCATTAATGTGCTTTTGTGAACCATTACTTTTTTTAGCATTTAATGCTATGTTTCGTTGCAGTGATGAAACTCTCAAGATTCCTTAGGTCTGCGAAGCATTTTAAAAGCAACAATGCTATAGGTACATCACAAGTGAGGAGATGCTCATTTTTTAGTTTAGCTTTCACGCGTTCCACATTGCGCTTTTCCTCATTTGACACTTTAGGGTGGTGTACTTTTAAAGTACACAAATGGTGTACGCATATCATTTTTCTTTTACAAGTAGCTTAGTTGACTAGGGATACGGCCATACGGGTGGGTGTGGCTGGTCGGGTTGGTGGGGGGCACATGAGCTTTGGAGCAATACTAGTACACTGAAAAATGGACAATGCTACCCGTACAGAGGGAGTTGCACAGAAAATACACAGAGGGTGCTCAGGGACCCACTTTTGGGTCCTACACGAGTGATCCGAACCGTTCATTGTACTTAGAACATTTTTCTGAGGGGCCCCACAAAATTTCAGTTCAATCGGACGGTTAAAAGTGCTCGAACCAAAGTCCCACCGTTTGGTTCGGATCACTCGTGTAGGACCAAAAAATGAGTCTCCGAGCACCCTCTGTGCATTGTCTGTGCAACTCCCTCCGTACCCATATGTTTACCGCTGAAAAATTATATTGAAAATATTTCCGAAAGTGAATCCAACCACTGATTAATTGGAGACATTTTCGGGGTACTAAGATTTTTTCTTTTTATAAATGTGATTTAGGCTCCGTTTGTTTTGACGTAAAAATAATTTTTGCAACAAATGAATTTTGTATTTTCATTTTCCTGTGTTTGGTTGGCAATTGAGAAAATATTTTCCTAAATAACAAAACAATCGAGAACCGAAGAATTTGAGACACCATTTGTCCGATATCATGAGAGAGAGAGAGAGAGAGAGAGAGAGAGAGAGATGTATCTATAGAATTGCATTAGTAACATGGAGTGCGTATATTTATGGAGAGGGAAACTGCAATACCCAATAGGGAAACAATTGAAACGTGAACTTCTGATATCCTGGAAACATACATGGAAGTCCCACCACTACTCTCTCTCTAGATCTCTCGAAAGTATTGGGGATGTCGTTTACGGAAAATTAGACAGCACGCAGTTCGAATTTGGGATTCGTTGAGAATGATGAAGCGTCCATTCCATCATAGGTTTGAAAAAAACTTGGTAAAATGACTTACGGGCTATCTGAGATAAATTTTTTTTTTGGCCATATGATGGAAAACATTTTACTTACTTTTGTCCAACCAAACACCGGAAATTAAGTAAAACATTTTACGTCGAAACAAACGGAGTCTTAATCAAAGTCTCTGTTCTCGTAAGATTCATCGAACGAATCATCCATGCAAAAATTGTATTTGTCGGAACAATTTGCTCCAGGAGCCGTAGTTGGATCCCATTGACGAACCCAGGACCGAAGGCCACACGACTCGTGTTATGGATGTTGTTTAGGCGCAGCTCAAGACGAATTTACTCGAATCTGTTATCGAATGGATAATCCTAGTTTCCCATGGAAAAATTCAGAATGCCTCGACACGGTACCATCTCGAATGAATTATTGTCTATCGTACCATTCCGATTCTCTTGTACAACTAATCGCTCCCATGTCGTTCCTTAGGACTACCGAATCGAGTGGAAAATACAGTTCACCAAACAAGTGATGCTACAAAATTCGTACTGAAATTTAAGGAGCCGTCGGGAAAACTGTCTCTTCAACCCAAATGCATGATCATCAACGTTCAGCGCTGACGCATTTCTCCAGGTCTCGGCAACAATGCTGCTTTCGGAACTCCCGTGACCATTAATAGGATCCCCGAGCTTGCCCCAATGGTGTCGTCGTCCCAGGACTGGGAAAATTTAGAGCAAGAGTACTAGAATCGAACCAACCGAGTTTGTCCATGAGTTTCTTGAATAGGTCACCAACTGCATAAGAAACACCTGAGGCCATAAACCCCATGACGATAAAGTAGATAATGGTTTTTACGTAAGCGTTTGTTGGTGGTCTCTGAACGTAAACCTTTCCGGTAGCAAGTATGGTGATGCAGAGAAGAGCAGCTCCTGCAACCGCGATGAGTTTATAGTCCACGTTGTCACTGACACGGAATGAGAAGGCGTATACGACCGGAGGTATTAAGCCGAAAATAAGAAATGACAATACAGCAACAGTTGCATGAAGCAAGAAATTCTCTCTCCGACCCAGTAATTCTTGGTACCGATCTTTTTGCGTAGATACTTGCTCGGACGTTTCCACAGTGCCATCTTTCAGGTCCCAAAGCTGTAAGATTACAATGTCAGTTGCAGTCCTCAAAAGATGAAATCACACAGGACACCTAAAATTTTAGATCATGATGCATGATCATGTCGACAAAAGCATTTTGACAAAGAGAGACTCACATTGTGACCGATGACGAAAAGCCCTCCGACAAGATTAGCCAATGCCAAAGCCAGAATATTTACTGCAACAACATGAAAAAACTAATTATCAAGATCTACAAATTTGAAAGGACCAAGATAAAAGAAAATAGAAACAATTATACACTACGTAAAAGCACAAGAAGAAGCCCGATAACTCATTCGGGTCTCCAGGAAGCCACTTAATCAGGCTTATCAGCTTTGAAGATTTTTTTTTTCATATAAACATTCCCGAATCTTCATTAAAACGGAGCATCCAGGGGATCCCTTCCGGAAATATCTCACTTGACATTAAAAGATTACATATTCGCATAATCATATTGCAGAAATCAACAATTACAAGTACCTCGTACCATAATATTATCAGGAACCTGAAAATTTTGTGATTGTTTCGCAAACTGCTTAACAGAATGTACAATAAGCACAGCTGAAAGAAAATCTGAAAGACTTACATGTGGAGGCATCAGCACCAGCTGCAGACGACACAATACCTAGGCTAGTAATAGATTCCATCAGACCACCATATACCATGCTTTTTATTATCTCCACTCCACGAGATTCCCTAGCTACGGCACTCTCAGGACGTAACAATGGCACGGTTTCTGGTGAAGTAATAATATCTGGCTCTTCCTGCGAGCGTGTTGGCTCAACTGGTCCTTTTATTGTAATGATTGTATCAGTGCCTGCAACATATAGCAATAACACAATAATTTGACCAAGTGAGCCTAAACAAGGAAATAGCATGCATGAGATGAAGAACACAAGCATCCGTGAGGATGATAAAGACCTTGAAGGGATGCTGTAGTTAGAGAGTGGCCTCACCTTAGAAAAAAGAAACAGAAAAATAAAAAAGTTCAAAAAACCTGTAATTCTTACTTGCACTGCCTTTAGCTGTATCTTTGACAATGTTGACTTGTGTGTCTTGAAGCAATGAATCTTCCTTTGCTGATGGACCGAAGGCACCCTTGTCAGAATTGAAGGTGTCTTCGATATGAATGTCCACTTTGGTGCTATTTATGGAATGCTGAGAAGCTTTAGAATGATACTGTGTTTCTGGAAAAGTGAAACACACTATGTAACAAAGCCGTGTCTGAAATTGTGACAACAGAAGTGCATACGAACGCATCACAGGAGAAGCAATGTTAATAAAAATATTCTCTGACCATTACCACTTATGTTGATTTCTACATTTCTGGATTCAACATGAGAGCTGCTGATGGGAAGATTGGCTCCAATATTTTTCCCTTTCTCAGCAGGAAATTCGGGTGAAATATTCACTTTCTCCGTTATATCCGACCCTCCAAGTACTGGAACTGGTTTTAGCAACTTTGGATCTTCAACATCTGCACCTGGTCCATTCAAATTGGGCAATAAAAACTGACAAATGAGAAGTAAATCCTTGGTGCTTCCAAATGTCTAAATAAGGAATAAAATTACTGTTTCTAAAGCTAAAGACTAAGATAATGCGAAAAAAAATTCCACCCAATTCCATGTAATTATTTTGAAGGGAAGTTAGCCAGCCAAATTGGGTTTTTTTACGACAGCAACTGCATCACTGTCAGAAACTATACCTGCTGTATTCGTTTTGACTGCCAAATTTAGTTTGTCGTCCTTCACTGATTTCTCAAGAGTTGAAGGCTCTGTACTTGAATGATCTGGAATCTTTAGTCCACCTTGTTGAGGTTTTAAAAGAACATTTTCAGCAGGTTCTTCAGTTTGAACAGGAGTTCTATCACTTCCATTTTTCCAAAGCATTTCATTCAAAGGACTTGATGAATCCAACTGGTGGACCTTATCGAATCCAAGATTGGCAAATGCAGCGCCCTCTGCACCAGATGTCAAGGAAAAACATCAGCGAAAAGCGTTGGATCCATCTGTCCGTGCAATAATGCATGTATCACAAAATGCCATAAAAAACCAAACTTCTTTTGAAAATTAATCATGAAAACTTTACACCCCGGCAGCATCAATAAATTAGACATTTGTAGTTGAAGTAGCATGTGAAGCAGGGTCATAATATACAAGCTTGGTCAGACTAGATGACATTTTAAGGGCTATGGTTAACAGAAAATCCAAATAAATAAGAATCTTGCACTTGATAAAGAGGTTTGTTCATTCTTCACAACCAAAAAAACTGGAATTTTCCCATTACCCGCCCCATTTTTTATTATTTCACCAGCTATAGGTTCCCCAAGCAATTTGGGGCCTTGGGTTGATGAAGGTCCAACGCTAACTCCACCATTCTGATGTTTAACAGTACTAATTTGTACAAGCCCTTCGGCACCAGAAGATAGAGGAGGTGATGCAACTTCTTGTTCCGATGCTACAACAATATTTTCTTCTACATATGCCTTGCCTCCATTTCCTGTATTATCACATCAATCAAGAGATAGGTTCAGAAATATAAGAGAGGGAAGGTTTTTTCTTTCCAATTAATGAACATGATGCATCACTAGTAGGGAGCATTAACCATGCAGCAATATTAAGGGTTTGGGTACACTCCCGTTGATTT
Organism: Vaccinium myrtillus; assembly: GCA_016920895.1. Classification (NCBI taxonomy): domain Eukaryota; kingdom Viridiplantae; phylum Streptophyta; class Magnoliopsida; order Ericales; family Ericaceae; genus Vaccinium; species Vaccinium myrtillus. The sequence goes on along the minus strand of CM029280.1, from coordinate 29,858,205 downwards.
TCAACTTCATTTGAATCACTCTTCCCGTTGATTTTCAATTCCCCACCTAGAGTAATAGTGTTTTCACTATAAGTGTCTCTAATATCTAATGCCAAACCTCACTTCAAGCAGATCCCTTCCTTTCCTACTCGAATAATTTGTACTCCAAGTCTACAACTATTGTTTCTCTCAATTTAGTTCCACCCCCTTCCTTCACCATCCCAAGATAGCCCAAACATTTCGTCTGGGTTTGCCATAAGATTTTATGGGAAATGATGTTATGGGAAATCTCATAAAATCAACATGCTGAAATGGGAAATCCCATAAAATCATCGAGTTGATTTAATGGGATTTCCCATAAAATCTTATGGGAAACCTCGCCTTATAATCACTCCCATAAGGAAGAAAATAAGTGGGGTTAAGCAATACTACGTGAATCTGGAAGAAAACCGAAGCTGTAACATTAAAAAAAGAGTAAACATGAACTCAAAAGTAGGAGACTGGTAGTGAAAGAAACTATTATTTGCTGTTTGCAAATTAGTGATTCTAGTATAGCATAATTATAGTCCCAAGGGTCAGTTCGGTTGGTTAGTGGGTTTGTTCCACACACAATTGACCAGTTTGATTCTTGGGATTAGACTGCAAGAGAGTAATTTTCTTGTTCAAAAAAAAGAAAAGAAAAAGTATAGCATATACACTTTACTGCAACGTAAAGTGGTTAAAGGCTGGCTCTCGTAACAAGATCAAGAGACAAATGTTTCCAGTTGATTATCAATAAATAATAGTTGAAAAAAGACAGAGACAATAGTTTCCAGCCCACCAAAGTTAATCGCTTGAAAGAATGGGAGATGACGCACACTACCTTGTTCAATCAACCTTTCTTCCTTGCGGGATGCAAATATAGAGGAAAGCCAATTTTTCTTCACTTCAGATATTGGTTGCGGATTTTGCATGTTTTCCTTCTCACCTTTATCTCCAAATATCTTGAATAGCGTAAAACCTTTACCTGAAAAGATTAAACAAATATGTTTTGTGCCTGTTGCAAGAACCTGAACATGCGACTCACTGGCTCAGAAAAGAAACAAGAAAACTGGAAAGCAATGCAATGTGATACATGCAAACCAAATCGGAACTGATTCCAAATTCTAAAAGTCTATTGGCAGCACATCAGCATCCATTAGTGTATGGTCTCCCTTCTTATTATCAAAAGAAAGCACCTCCATACTTGGAATGAATCAAGCAGTATCAATCCTCATTTAGTAAACCAAAGATTATTATTCTTACCAAGACTTTCTGTAAGAGAGACAGGATATCTCATTGTTGACTGAGTTAATCTTCCATGGTTAACTCAAACTGATACGAGAATTGGAATTGGGTCTCACTTAGCAGGTTGATATACATGTTTGTATTCAAGGCACATATTTCATCACCACCCCAATGAGGAATCAGTATCCAAAGAATGGTACTAAAAACTAAAATGGTTATGCTAACAAATACCAGAACTAGAATAAGCTTTCTGCTATGCTGGACAGGATATGTACCAGAAGGAATGAAAATGCTGAAGCACGATAAGCATCCGAAAAACTCTGGAGCTATTGTGTGACCAGAGTCATCGGCAGCTGGTTCCACACAACCATTGATGGAAATATCAGCAGCAATGGTTTCATGGGCAGAGATACCATCTAACTCAGATGCAAGTTCTGTTTCCAATTTGTTGCGTTTTGGATCCTCGCCATAAATTCGAATTTGCCGTTTTCTTTTACGAAGAATAACCCTTCTGGTAATGCAAGAATTGCAATTAGGACAGTATAAATCATGTGTATCCTGCTTCTCTAACACTGTCTCGACATCAAATTCTGTCAATTTGTTATCAATCTCCTTGATTAACTGAATCTCATCATGAGATTCTGTTATATCTGTCAAAGACCTTTTTGTATCATGTTCTTCTGATAACTTTTCAGAGGGCTGAAGTACGAAATCAGAAAAGTTGTCATCCCTCTTGCTGTCATCTTTTGTTGTTGTGGCAACTAATCCATCATCTCCAAAAAAATTCTCAGAAGCAGAACCTCGCACACCGGTACTATCAGTCTCCAAATATCCAGAAATTGATTCAGTACCTGCGATCAGGTTACAAACAAACATTCATTGCCAACCTAGTTCAAAAATGTAGATACAAGCATGTACGTACAAAATCATGTAAAGAACACTAAAGGACCAGAAGTATTAGGAAGCTAGCAAAGACGAAAGGAAGAAAATAGTGATGTCTACCAATAGATTTCTTGTGCATAACGTGCGCCCAACTAGAACATTCTTCACCCAGATTATAAGAGCTAATAGTGGAACAAGAATAGATATTTTCCAAAATATTTGGGTAAAAGTCATAATTTTATCCACTTCCACTTCCTCTCGTCGAGACGAACCTATAATCACCAAAAGTTTGACGCAAAACTAACAAGCAAAAAAAAAAAAAAAAAAAAATTGAATAAAGACAACAATTAAATCCTTGAGCCAATGGCACTGGAACGGGCTGAATTTTCTACAAATCATGTAATCTACTGACCTCCTGTTTCACAAAGGAAACACTGTCCCCACTGATTTACAGTTTTGGGATTCATCAGCATATGTAAGTGCCACTTAGAACGTTGAGTGTCATCAATCCAAGGACTTCCACTTTGGTAGGTCCAACAGCAGTTTCGACACTTCCAAATTCCTTCACTCACACAGAAACCAAGGAAAAAAAAAAGATGCGGTTTCACAACAATTGCCGGTACTTAAGGATGTATTAATTAAGTAATGAGTTCTAAACGATCTCATATTAAAGGGGGTAAGAAATATGAGAACTATGTTTCGCAAATATGTAAAATCCAGATCACGTCACGAGCATGATATTTCAGCAATTTCTGGCTCAAACTGGAGCTATACGAAAGATTCAACTAGAAAGATGAGGAACTTCCTATACATTATATGACATTTCCAATTCCTTGGGTCAGAAAAGAAAGAACACAGTCATTGCAGGTTCACTGATCACAAAGATAAAAATAGAAATTAAGAAATAAAGAAATAACATCCTACAATAAAGGAATGAATTGAATATCTTAGTTTGAAGTGCTATCACATCAAGAACCCAACTCATTGGGATCACGGATCTGGGGTTGTTGCTGTGCAGCCCAATGCACAGCAGGTGTTGTGCACATCTGGGCCGTCCGTTGCTCGGATGGACGGCCCAGATTTCATCTTGCACGCACTGCAACGAACGGCTGCACAGCAGCAACCCAAGTCCAACTCATTGAGGAGGGAAAAAACTATTTCTATTTCATTTGATTGTTTCTTTTGAATTTTCATTGTAACCACAACACTGCACAAATTTCACAGGCATTACTCTCCTGAACCACTGTCTATCATGGTGTCTTTTAGCACTATCTGACAACTACAACAGATCTTCAATAGCGAATCAGCAATCAAGAAATGATACCGGAAAAATCGTAAAGCTGGAGAGTAAATAACCGCTAATTTAGTAATTTATCTGAAAAATCTAAGAAACACCACCAATCAATCTCTTCCTTCTCCACAGGCAAAACCCACAAAAAATATTCATTGAAGTAACGAAAAATTACCTCAAACAGACCCCATGAGGATTGGCTCCTCCTGCCAAACCTCAAAATGGCAAAATGAACCCATTTTTGTTGAAATTCATTCCACACGTTTTCTTTTTCTATATACATACAAACTATTGGGAAAAAGGGAATTGGGGATGAGAAAGAAGGTGAAGGGCCCCTTTCCCTATTCTTACTGTTTGACAGAAAAATAAGAAAGAAACAAAGAAAGTTGAGGCAGTAGTGGTGGTGGGGTTTGAGGGCATCACTGTAATTTGGGAACTTTCTTGTATATTCCCTGCCATATTAACAAAAGCATACTCCACTCTTTAGTGGAAACCCACTCTCAATAGTAGACCACTGGAAGAAGGAGAAGCAGACCGGTTGGTTAGTGGTTCAGGCCATTGGAAAGGAATTGACTGTGAATCTCTAGTCCGGCGTGGATGGCCTGACTGGACCCGGGAGGAGTTAGTCGAGGCGTGCGTAAGCTGGCTCGAACAAGAAATTTATTGTGAACCTCTAGTCCGGCCTAGCTGGCCTGACCGGACCTGAGAGGAGTTAATCGAGGCGTGCGTAAGCTGATTGAACACCCGATGGTCGGAAAAAAGAGGAAGAAGTCAAACATCTGATATACCTTGGTGTTGGTCATAGTAAACGTTCTTCTTCTCCGATTCTTCTTCTTGTTCTTGTACTTGGGATTCCTCGACAGGCGCTAAAGAAGGCAGCATTTCCTCATCAGTACTGCTAGCATCATGTTCCTTCTTTTGTTCCAATTCTAATTTGAACTCATTGTTATTACTGTCTCCATTACCATAATCAATCTCCTCTTGTTGAGATTTCTGTTGAAATTCATCCCAGCTGACATCGATAGCTGCAGCAACGGCGGCAAGATTCCTTGGCCGCCTTCCTTGCAAGGCGGTTTCCTCCTCCACCACCACCACCCCCTCCTCCTCCTCCTCTTTCTGCCATTCTCGCTGTTGCCCTGCCACTTCCATTGCCTCTCTCTCTCTCTAAAACTGACTACTATCTCTGGTCAGTATATTGTAGTCCGTAGTGGTTATTATTAAGTCATTTCCCAATCCCAACAACCTAAGAAATTTGTCCGTAGTGGAGTATTTTTTTTCAGGGTTTCCACGTGATGACAACTGGTACTAGTTGATCTATTCTGCTCCTCAGCAAACTCTTAGGTCATTCGGGTTTATGCCTGGTCGCTACCTTCAAGAGTTTCAGAATTAGTTAACATGCGTGCAAGCTAACTCCGACGTCCGGTTATGGAAAAAAAAGAAAAGAAATAGTCTTAGTTTATTCGGTAAGAACTCAAGAAAAACAGATAAATCTGAGTTTTTTTGGTGATCAAGATAATCTGAATTTGGATTATACTAGCTGGGAGCCTACGTATAGGATCCTCTCCAGTAATTATCTCGGGCAATTCATTCTTTTAACACATCGAAGAATGGACTCTTCTACCCGTACCGACGGCGCCGGGGACCCCGTTGTGGGTCCCAAACGGTAGATCCGAGCTGTCCATTCACTCCAAAATTGAATTCCGAGGGGGCCCACGCGGGAATTACCTCAATCGGACGCTCCTAAGTGCTCGATCCAAAATCACCCCATTTCGTTCAAATTTTCCCCGGCGCCGTCGGTACCATGGGCGTCGGTACCTCTCGATTTACCGTCGAAGAATTATCTTGGCCATGTTCGGTTTTCAATTTTGGTTTTGATAACATCATCATTTTTCTCATTTCTCTCTCTATCTCTCTCCACTTATTACATCTACTTACATTATCAAAACTAAACTAAACTCTAAACCGAACAAGGCCGTGATTTTTGTAGGTCTTGCACTTTGTGGCTATTGACTTTTGTGTGCGCGGGGCAGCTGGTGACTGGTTTCTTTTTTGTTTGTTGACATAAATGAATTACTAAAAAATTGCAGTCGTCTTGGATAATACTGTAGGAATCTATATTTTAAACGTTGGGTTTTCCACATGGCCCCTGGCATTAATAAATTATTGGAGTACTAATAAAAAAAATACTTCGAGAGGCGGAGAAATTAATGTTACGTCTGTGTCTTCAACCTCCAACCTGTTCCTTTGCCCCCACATGATGTACGAAATGTGAGTTTTTATCGGACTAACCCAGTTTTGCAAATAATTTCAAGATGTACCACATTTTTCAAACAATTTTTAAAACTAGTCCTTCGCGCATTTCCCAAACGCGTTCATGAACGTTACGTGCCATGTGACATGCCAGATCAGCGTATACGGTAGCTTTATATACCATAATCGAGCATATTGAGAATGCGCAATAAATTTAATCATAACGTATATCCGAAATGCCTTGTCCGTTTTAAGCAAATGTTATGTCAAAATTAAAATACTCTGCGTCTCCTACAACTTTCATTTGAAAACCATATCTTAAAACGTACTATAAATAGCTGAAAAATTAGCACAAAAAGGGTTACATGACATGGTTGTGAAAAAGGGTCACGCATAATTCAAATGCGTTATACGTCAAAAATCATAGCGCACTCCGTAAGGGCGTGTTTGGGTTAGACACCATAATTCCTAAGGTTTTGTGAGTTGACAGATTTTTTTGTCAATTTTTGACAATCATAACTCAATCAATTTATGTCGTTTTAAGCAAATGTTATGCTGAAATTAAAATACTTTGCGTCTCCTACAACTTTCATTTGAAAACAATATCCTAAAACGTACAATAAATAGCTGAAAAATTAGCATAAAAAGGGTTACGTGACATGGTTGTGAAAAAGGTCACGCATAAATCAAATGCGCTATACGTCACAAACCCTTGCGCATTTATGAAATGCGTTAAATTTTGTCCCTACCATTTCGTATAATTTTTTTATATAATTTTTTGGCATTTAAAAAAAAAAGTACAACAATAGTACACGCATACTAAAAATGCGCTATACCATCAAAAACCATAGCGCATTTCGTAAATGCGCGAAATTGCGTGTCCCTAGACCGTGACTGACATGTGACACCATAATTTTTATATTTTTTTTTAGTTTTTAAGTACCAAAATGGTCAAACGAGCCCGGATTGGCACGCAGGTAGGTCCGTCAGGTCTGCGTCGCCGAGTGTGATCTTACAGAACAGGCCACGAGGCAATCCGAGCTCGTTTGGTCGTTTTGGTACTTAAAACGGCAAATTCAAGCTTTAAGTTCAATTTTTTCGAGTTTCGGTACAAAAACGGTCAAACGAGCCCGAATTGGGACGCGGGTAGGTCCGTCAGGTTCGCGTAGCCGAGAGTGACCTAACGGAATAGGCCACGAGGCAATCCGAGCTCGTTTGGTCGTTTTTGTACTTAAAGCGGCAAATCCAAGCCTTAAGTTGATTTTTTCGACTTTCGGTACGAAAAGGGTCAAACGAGCCCGGATTGGCACGCGCGTAGGTCCGTCAAGTGGTCAAGCTTTAAGTTCAATTTTTTCCGCATCGGTACAAAAATGGTCATAACGAACAGATTGGCACGAGGCAATCCAAGCTTGTTTGGTCGTTTTGTGATCTTAAACATGACAAATTCGGATTGTCTTTTAAGTTCTTTTAAAAATTATTTTCTTAATGTTTTACAAAAATGGTCAAAAGAGTAACTCCTTTACAATAAAAATACTAGAAATATAACAATGGCGAAAATAAAAACACGAAAGTGTGATTTAATTGAATTAAATATGCCAACGAGGCAATGAAGAGATTGTCTTATGTATTTTTTTAAAAATATTTTCTTAATATTTTTATAAGAATAAGAGTAACTCCTTTACAATAAAAATACTAGAAATATAACAATTTTTGGCGAAAATAAAAAAATCAAGTCAAGATACGATAAAATCAAATTGAATTAAATATCCAATCATTAAAAACAACAATGAAGATCGTATCAGTACAATCTAAAATTTCTAGAGAAACATGCTTTTGTCGGGAATCTTTTTAAGAGTGATTCATTGGAACATCTTTCTTTTAAAAAAACAAAAACAATTATTCCCCCATTTTGAGAAATAACAAGAGACTTATGGGACACCATGAGTAGCCAGCCAAGCATAACTAGATTAATAAGTCTCTTGAACAAGAAATGTTTGAAAGCATTGATTCGAGCATGTATGTCATAAGCTTTTATGCACAATATATTGATTAGGTACAACATCTTATTCAAACACGCGCCAATATTTATCACGGGAGTCCATCATATGATTAAAAGAATTGATCTTATAGAAAAATCAATGTCAGAAACAAGATAAATCCATAGAAAAAGATCCTTCCTCCTCTTTTCTTTTTTCTGTACCAAATAAGACTCAAGTCCAAGCAATGCATCGAGTCATAAAGATGTAAAGAGAACAATCAAGTTCCACAATCACATTTACTAATTCTTATCCAGGCTGCACTAGGGTTTCGATAGGTTTCGATGGGTTATACATAAGCATACAAATGGAGAGATATAGACTTACAAATCGTGGTGGGTACTTGATGTACACTGGTTGGGTATGCTTTTGATTCGTGCAATTCAAGTGCTTATTGTATCAAAAGATTAGGGCTTTTGATACCTTCGCGTAAGACAAGTTTGCAGACAGTGAATACAACAAAGCACTTGAAGTATTTATTGATTTTCAGCAATAATTTGTCCAGTTATGTTGAATAATGGTTTTGACTGTCAACAAAAATTGCAGATCAACTGCACATAGCTACGCACAATGTCCCAAATTCTATAAAATGACGGTAGATTAATTTCTATGCGGGCAAGTATGCTCCTGATAGCCGCGGCCTCCGTCAAAGCCGCCTCAATGCTGACAACTCGGTCATGGACAATGGCTGACGCCTCTGCCTCCGCCTCTGCAGCTACCCCTGCCTCCGCCTCTGCAGTTAAATGCAGTCTTCTTTCTACAGTTTCCTCAGTAAAAATTCAATTTAAAACAGATACATTTCGATTATGGGTAACCAAAGAAGGAGTACCGGCCATCAATTGTTTGAATCAACATAAATGAAAATTTCAATTACAGCCTACACCAATACGTCGAGTCAATGCTTAATATTTTTGTCATTAAGGTCTCGTAACAAATTCTATCTTGAGTCAAAATTGGCCAAGCTCAGAGCATTCTTCCTAATGTTAGGGTTTTTCATCGAACAAGAAGAGAGAGAAAGAGGGAGCTATCATACCAGATGGTGAAAGGGGGTGGAGATGGCAAGAGAGACTGGAGATTGCGCACAAGAGGAGTGAGCTACCAAATCGCGCAGGGGAAGGATGCCATTATGTTTGCCTATTAACAAAAAATTAATTTTTTTTTAAAGTTTAAAAATGGAAATTTAAAAATTAAAAAGTAAAAAAAATGTTTAATTTTCCAGGAAATCATAAGCTTGGTTTCAAAACCGACAAACATTATCGGTGTCATGTTTAGATTTTCTTTCACATTAGCCAGCAATTCAGGCACTAAATACTCTCATTAGTCATTAAGCCTTCTTCAACCTAGTTATGGTTTTACAATGACAATATTCTCCAAAAAAAAAATCCCTTAATCTGTTACTTCCTCTGTCCGCATTTGTTGGCACGAATTTCAAAAATGCACCAACAAATGCGAACGGAGGGAGTAATCATTTGCACGGCGTCGGTCTTGTAGCCATCGGCAAGGTTAGGGTTCGAAGAGGTTCGCTCTCATAATAATATAAGATCATCCTCATTTGGCTTAACAAATCTCATTTTTTGTCGACTCTCACATCAGCCTTGCTACTTCAACTTAACAATTTGTTTTTGCTACAATGACTTAACAAAGAAGAGCAGACACTATAAGAGCATCAATATGTGGCTCACCAAATGCTACTTTTAGTTAAAGTAGCAACTAAAACCCTCAAAACCACCCAATATCAGCCTCTCTACTTGCCCTCTTCAATCTATTATTGCTACAGTAGGTGAACAATTTTGGTGCGGCACTGTTCACGCACTTCTCCCTTTTTTATTAGTACTTTTGTACTATTTAGCTAAAATAGTGTTTTATTACGTAGGAGTATAAAGAAAAAATAGTTTAATATAGTAAAGTTAGAAAAGAGAGTCTGATTTTGTGAGTTTTTAGAAAAATGATTTGTTAAATTATAAAAGGTGTTTTCGAGATTAAATTTGGTGTTTTTTTGGTGTGTCTCGTAATGATTCTCAAACTCTTAATAATGTACTCTAAACAATGCTACTAATGGGGAAAAAAAAATCATTTGCTTCTTGGTCGACTTGCGGTCACAGTTCTGGATTTAATAACGTTCAAGTAACCAATTAAATAAACTTAAAAGAAATAACTCATTGCAATAGAAAAAAAGACTTTCTTGATTCTGAATGGAAATTGGTATATTGGATCAAGCGTTTACAGGTATCCGATTGAGTTAATTTTTTGCAAAAACTACTCGAAAAATTATTTTAAAATTAATGAACGGTGTGAATCATTTATATGCGAACGGTGTGAATCGATGCATAGATCGTCAGAAAAAATCACACAATTTGTGGAAGGTAGGTAGGTATATGTGGAAGAAAGGTAGGTATAGAGTCAAAAACCCTACATAGATAATTTTACTTGAAGACAAAAAGTTACTTTCCTCGTTACAGACAATTTGATCACGAGTGTTAAAGTTTAAAAATCAAATGTTGTTAAAATTTAAAAATTGTATTGAAATGTGTGGAAGACTGGAAGTGTATATAAATGTGGAAAAATATATAAAAAAGTGAATAAAATATACTGGAGCGTGTGTCTTTTTTTTGCCTCATTCTATTGATAGCCCAATGAGTTGACAATAAAATAAAAAGAAGACAAAAAAAATAAAAAATAGAAGGACCCATTTGCTCTAATTTTTTTAGATTTATTGACTTTGTACAGTTTTTCATTACAAACAAGATAATCCTATAATATCCTAGGTCCATTGGGGTACTTTTTGATAGTTGCAAATAATTAAGAACATAGAATATTATTTAGCCTACGGGCTTGTTTGATAATACAGATTCAACACTTAAAACTGAATCAATTAAGTAATAAATGATTAAGTAGATTTGATAACCACATTTTATGTTACTTAACAGATTAAGTGTCACTTAAAATATAGGCTAAAAATTTGAAAAAAATTAAGTAGCTTAATTCTGGCTGAATTCTTATTTGCTTACAATTAACCGTCACCATTGCCGCCGCCGCTGTCACCACCACCACCACAACTACCAAGCCACCACCACTGCCGCCACGCCGCCGCCACCACAACCACCACCAGTGCACAACCACTTCCACCGCCACCACTATCACCATTACCCATATACCACCACCACTATTTCTATGCCACCGCCATCACTTCACCACCACCACCACCATTAGCACTCCACCTAGCCCACCACCACCACGCCACAACCATCACACTACCACCACTACACCACCACCATTGCACCACTATTACTCTACTGCCACCACAACTCACCATCATTCCATCACCACCATTACTCCACTGCCACCGCTAAAACACCACAGCCACCGCCACCTCGCCACCACCCCCACCACCTCCCAATCACCACTCCACCATTACCACAAATGCATGATGACTATTAGTAAAATTAAGAGACAATTAGAACAAAAAAAATTTATTTTTTTAATTTAGTGCTTAATATGTTTTATCAAACAGCTTTTCAGCTTAAAAAATTCAGCATTTAGTTTTTAGTACTTAGTTTTTCAGCTTTCAGTTTTCAGTTTTATCAAACAACCCCGCTTTCTACACTTGTGCTCCGTTCATTTGTCTACATAGAAAATGTATTCTAAAAAAATAAAATAAATGAAAATAAAAATTATTTTCCTGTGTGTATTCTCTGTCGACATAGATTTTTATAGGAAAAACCAAAATTCTTTCTTTGTTGCAATAGTTACTATTTTGCAGTAAAGTGTTCCCCTGAAAAAATTGAAGTTGTGGGTCTCACAACTTTTATAGTGAGCTGGAATAATTAAGCCCAAAACGTTTAACCCAATTGCGTAAACAAGTTTGAACAGGCCCAATCATCATCAACGACTCATCCTCCAGAATGTTCGAAATGGTCTCCTAACCCGTGTAGTCTTAGTCGGGCCAGATCCTGAGTTCGGATCATGACTGAGGAACAGAGGATGAGCAAGAGTGAAGGAACAAGCATATTTGTCTCGGCGCCAATCTTCAATCAGCACGTGATATGGCCTTACTGACCAACTACATTATGGTATTCAGGATTGTACAAGTTGGCCAAGTGGCGCGGGTCTCTTCGTGACGCTTGGCTCAATTGCATTGTACAACCAGATCGAGGTCATCTATGGTACGGCTCGGCCATGTGCCACCTCTATTATTATCCACGCGACCTGGTGATCAGTCTAACCAACAGACAGAGCCTGCAGATCATCGTGTGTGGCGTTCGGTCAGAAAGTGCTGCTTAATGGCTGATTGTTGGGCACAAAATGTCAGTGATGTCACCTCGACACAAGGATGTCACACAACTTTCCACCCCTTAAGCCAAGGCTCTCTTATATATACTACAGTGACAAACCCTAACAGGTATGCCATTTCTTCCTCCTCAATGCTCTGCCTTTCCCTTCTTATCTAGGGATAAACTTAGCCATTAGAGTGTCTTCTAGTCGTCTTCGACTAGTTAGGCACTAACGTCGTTTATTGTTTTGTATAGCTAGCGGGGAGAAGGGTTAGCCACAGTCAAAGTCCAATAAAAAAATTTAAGGAGAGGAGAGGGAAGATTGAACACCACCCCACAACTTCCTTTATAACTGAGAATTTTCTTTGCAATTGAAAACAAAGAAAGTTACAAGAAAGTTGATTTTCTCATACTATTTTATTCTGTATAGTTGTACGGAAGGGTTGATTCCCTGACTCAGATACAAACTCCTTTCCTGCGGGACACCCAAACCATTACATGTCGGTAAATCGAGAGGTACAAATCGAGGTGCACCGACCATGTGCCGACCGGCCTCGAAGATTCACTTGTGGGTCCCACACGAATGATCCGAACCGTTCATTCATCTTAGAATGATTTTCCGAAATTTGAATGAAACGGAGGAATTTTTGGATCAACCACTTGTGCACGTCCAATGGAGCTGATTTCTTGTAGAACCCTCGGAAAATCATTCTAAGATGAATGAATGGTTCGGATTATTCGTGTGGGACCCACAAGTGGGTTGCCGAGGCTGGTCGGTGCACCTCTATCTTTACCGGTAGCAGCGTTGATTACATCAATCGGGGTCTTGAAATTATCTATCGCTAATTTGAATTGGAACCTTAATTAGTTACCATCTTCATATCTGGTTTACTTGTCAAAAGGTACATTGGCATGAATGAATGAAATTGTGTTTGGAAGGGAACTAAAAGTACAGGGCCCAAAGTGCAAGTCTATAATCCCAAGGGATAGTTTAAATGGTAACAAGAATGAGCTGTAAATTCAGTCATTATGAATTTAAAATTGGGCAACTTCTTGGAGTTAGGCCACACATGAGAGAAATCTCTTGTGAATTATCTAGTCCCAGCGTGGATAGCCAAACCTTTGACCGGACCAGAGACAGGAATAACTAAGGTGCGTGTAAACTGATATCAACAATCCTTGACTGTTACAAAAAAGAGAAAGAAGTGGTGCAATTCCACGCAACTGTGACATTAATTGGTAGATGGCTTTTGTATTCTTTTGGGTAATTGGGTTGCCAGATTTGATTTGGTTATACTCTAAGACAATTGACCTCAGTAATCAATTCCGTCTATGTTTAGAAAGAGACATGAAAAATCTTCCATACAGATACCCTATGTTTGTGGGGTTGTCTTCAATTATGGGCACAAGAGTCCTAAGACCACAGTACCAAAGTAAAAGCCCATACTGTACAACGTTATGAATAAATTCAAATTGCAATCATCACCTTACCCATGATCATAAAAATGAAAAAAGAACCTAGCCCTTGTGCATGGTTAGTTTTTTATTTTTTTTATTTTTTTGTTTCGATAGTCAGAATGTTCGAGCCAGTTTACTAGCATCTCGATTAATCTCCTCCTAGGTACAAACTACAAATGCAGGTCATTTACGCCATTTACACCGGGACTAGGGAATTTAGAATAAATTTATCTCTTGCAACCTAACCCCAAGAATTAAACCTTATTAATGTGAGGAGCAAACCCATCAACCAACCAGACTAACTCTTAAGGCTTCCCTTCTAAATTTAACAACTGAAAAAAAGGGGTAGTACCCTCGGAAAGAAATACCATAAGATGAAGTTGATTACCCTAGCACATTGGGGTGACATGCTACTGTGAGATATTTCTATATACACATATTTAGGCGAACAATGAAACCCAAGGTGTTAGCAAAATGGGTATAAGAAAACAATAAGTGTTTAACCATAAAGTCAAATGTACGAATCTCACAGAGGTCAACCATCCCAAACCTTGGGGTCACTGAGAGTTATGCCCTGTCCTTACCTTTATGCCCCGGGAATTAGTTGAGGTGCGGGCAAGCTGACCTAGATATCTAGTTACTATCAAAAAGAAAAAAAAAGAAAAACAAAAAAACAAGGATGGAGCCACAATTTGAGGGATGCGGGGATGTCTTTGCCAGTGCAAGGGTGTGCAAAATTCTGTCAGGCAAGGGTGAAACGACGTCGTTTCGAGGCCCAAAACGCAAAACAAAAAAACCAATCAAAACGACGTCGCACAGTATGGACACATTTTTTTTCACGGGTCTAACCCATGTTACAACACACCATTATTGTCTGGTTAAATGGACGCGGGTCTTCATTTTCAGAATCAGGTTCTTGATCACAAAGAGAGAGAGAGACGAACTCAGATCGAAGAAGATGGGAGAAGAAAAACGAAGAAGACAAAATTGATTTAGCTGCTTGTGGGCCGAATGTTTTACTCCTGTGGGTTTGTGTAGCTTGAGGATTAATTTAATTTAGCTGCTTTACAAACATCAACTGCCTCTTTTATAATAGGTAGTCGATTCAAAAGCACCAATATTTTTAGGATTCCATTAATTTAGCTGGTCAATCAACTGCCTCTTTTATAAAGTATGATGCCAATATTTTTGGATATGGTCTGTCAAGTATGATGCTCAGAGCCATGGTCAGAGCTCATATTCTTCTGATGATTTGCCCAAGCCTGTAATGTTGACTTTAAAGCAGGGTTCGGCTATGAGGAGTATGGATTTCCATCCAGTCCAACAAATTCTACCGCTTGGTTAGATCCCATCAATTCTATGCCAGCAAAAACATGTGAACAATTCTATATATGCCAGCTAAATGAAACTATGACGGCACATTTTAAATTCATACATGATAGCTCAAAAGAAGCTTAAGTGTCCTCCAAACAATCGAGTATAGAAGAAAAACACTGATCCATACATGAACCTAGAGATACAATTCGAAACCCTAGACCTAGATTTGTTCAATTTCCATGCAGGCCCTAACTTTATGAATCAAACCCTAACCCTAGTTTCTGTACCGAACACACACACACACACACACACACACACACAGAGAGAGAGAGAGACCTTGGTTTGGTTATGAGGAAGTTTCAGATCAATTTCGTCTTCTTCGTTCTTCTCCCTTCTTCGTTTGCCTCTTTGCTCTCTCTCTGATGTTTGAAGCGTAAAATAAAGACCCGATGTCCATTTAACCCGGATCGTCTGACCCGGGTGTGTTTTAACCCGGTATTAGACCCGCGTGAAAAACCATGAAACGACGTCGTTTTGACTGGGGGTTTTTGCGTTTTGGGCCTTCAAAACGGCATCGTTTTCTGCACAGCAGCTGCTGTGCACCCCTTGCATAGCAGCATCCCCGCGTCCAGAAAGGGCTATGGGAGGAGCCGGAGTGATTAGTCCGGTTAATCGGGACACTCTTCATTACAAAAACTAAAACAGAATCCACAATATCAATTTTGTAGGTAATATTCTAAAGGTGAAAGAGTTCGGCCAATGAGCAGGGGTCGGGCTTGACCGAATTTTGAAGTGGGGTAAAGTCAACCCCACTTGCCACATAGTGGGCCCGACCTTGCTAGGCACGGACTTTTTTTTATGGCCTTGCATAGGGCGTAATTGCTTATGCCTTATCGGAGGTGGGGTAGGGTTTTTAGTGATTACGATTGAGACAAACTGGCCCATGACCAGGATAGGGCCAGCCCACAAAATCACCTGCCATTGTTTCATGATCAGCGGACGATGCAACATTGAGCAATATTTGAGCAATAGCTCAAAGTTTAAAATCACCTGCCATTGTTTCATGATCAGCGGACGTCGCAACATTGAGCAATAGCTCAAAGTTTTGAATGAGACTTATTCCAGTACTCTGTTCTTTCGCAGGTCTTTTGGCACGCAGCAGCCTGTTGGCTTCAATCAAACACCGCGATGAGCCAATGAATACAAAAAGAGAAGCAAAATTAGAAAATACCACACAGCCACAATTAACTCATTTTTGCATTTATAAAATCCATATTATAGCATTACATCCCAAGCATGCAAAGGATCCAGAAAAACTGTATCAACCCATATTCTTCATCATAGGAAACACATGCATGAGTGGTGGAAATGGCTCCCCGAGACCCGAAGCCATGCAGAATAAAGAAAGATGAGAAGAGGGAAGATGTAATAGAAGCCATTTCATAAGCTTTTAAGCAATGAAGATGCATTACACTGGACTTTGATGGCTTTTGGGATGGCTGGGATCCATTGTACATGTCCTGGCAAAACCCATTGGTTATCTTCTTCTTGGAAAAGCCCTTTACGCATCTGGTAGCGACATTAGTGACAGTAAAGCCATGGTTAGAAGTCTCGAAAATGTACGTTTCTGCTAAAGACAAAACAATCCACTGCTTAAAATAATAGAGCAATCATCTCTTAGAATCGAATCAGCTTGGTTTGAGAAACCTGAGAAAGAGCATTGGCTCACTCACCTCGCGGATAATGAACTCCATAGTGAAAATCATAATTGCTGACCGTGTGTTAGTTATTATCCAATGCATCTCCTCCATAAATACTGCGACAACAGTTAGCATGGTAGTCTAGCGGAGAATGGGTATGGTAGCTTGGGCTGTGATGCCTCGCCATTTCATCGGTGGCCTGATTCAAGCCAAGTCTGCCAAAGGATTTGCAGGTGATACTGCAGCTGCACACTCTGAAACTAGTCGCCCTAGCTTCTGAATCTGCACAAACACAAGGACCATTGCATCTTTTTGTCACAATGCGCAAATCCTCTAACAAGTCAAAAGGTTGTTGGTAATCCCACTGCAGAGGAGCAGAAGATTGTGTCGAGTATATGCTCATTCAAGGTGTATCCGCTAGCTTATGGATAAGTGCTCATGCTGTTTCTTTACAGTACATGACAGTTCTAGTTGACAAACATCAAGCTAGTTTTGTGAAAAGGAATAAGATCATATCAGATTTCTCCCTTCGAGTAACTTCCATCACAGAGCTATGGACACTCATCCACAATGTGAACGATCTCTGCCATCAGTCAAAGGGAAAATTGGGTTTTTTCCAAATAAATTGCCGGTCATGCCCAGAAGTAAATGTACTCGATAACTTCAGTTTGCAAATAGAAGCTGGATCAAAGGTGGCTCTTGTGGGGCCAGAAAGTCTTCTGCCTTGACCCTTCTGCTGAGATTCTGTGATCCAAGAGAAGGAAGGGTACCAGTTAATGGGAAGTATTTCAAAGAGTCCAACATGAGAAACTTAAGGAGACAAATAGGGTTGGTGAAGCGTGAGCCACTTTTGTTCGGTTGCTCGATTAGAGACAAGTGACAACATCTGCTATCGGAAGTGGAAACTTTATATCCAACTCAAACCAATTGGCAAAGAGTACAGAGGTCCCAATATATATTAAGTGATCACTGATTCCATCCCCAAGCAATGTGAGACTATATTACTTAATTAACATCCCCCTCACGTGTAGCTGAGTTTGAGGTCTATCATGTGTAACCTCCTTTTGAGGTCTATCATCATGCAACTTTTTGCTGGGTCGTGGGGTGTTGATTGTAAATTTTTTTTAAATGCGGGGTGGAATGGCCCCAACTCTGAAACCACGTTGAAATTTTATATCAAACTCAAAACTAATTGACAATGAGTGGAGAGGTCCCAACGTATATTAAGTGATCACCCGTTCCATCCCCAAACAATGCGAGACTATATTACTTAGCATGATAACATAAAGAAGATTGAATTCAATCTCCAATGAAGAGGTTTAGAGAGAGAGAGAGAGAGAGAGAGAGAGAGAGAGAGAGAGAGAAATGTGACTGTATTCTAGTATTAGTCTTAATGAAAAATATTTCATACAAGAAGAATATATATATACTTCAGTACACAAGCTAACCACCGACTCACAACTAACTAGAATTAACAACTATTAACCAAAGTTATACGGACTTAACTACAGCTGTAACAGACTATGAATTACATTACTTCCTAATGAGCTTGGCTAACATTGGAGTGATAAAACACATGAAGCTAAAATAATAGAGGTATCAAGGGAAGCAGACACACACGAGTTCATCAGTAATCTACCAGAAGGTTATGATACCACGGTTGGGGAAAAAGGGTGCCAACTTTCTGGGGACAAAAGCAGAGAAAAACCATACTGAGGAATTTAATACAGAGGGGTGCGATAATGCTCTTAGATGAAGATACATGAGCCCTTGATGCAGCATCAGACAGATCCGTGGCGAGTGTTTTGGAAAAAAACACTGAAAAGAACAACCACACAGGTGACCCTTGTTCACAGATTTCACACAGTTCTAAACTCAGACATTATTGCTGTCATGGATAGAAGAACAGTGGTGGAAATAGGTACCCACAAACACCAGTAGCAGCATCTGAGCGAGTTTATTCAAGATCCTACTGCCTCCAGAACAACACCGGGAAATAAATTCGTTTACATAGTGTAAGTAGGTTATAGAACTTATAAGTTGCTTGCTTATGTTCTTGTCAGTTTTTTCTTCCTCTCTTGCACAAATAGGGGAATGGCTGAAGCATCAATTTGATTAAATAAAAGAGCTCATACCTTATTAACAGTACCTTATTAACAGTACCAGAGAAGTAGTCCATCTTCTCTCAACAGCGCTTTATGATTCATGCATGCAGCAATGAATACCTACAACCCAATATTTAAGCCACAAATTTCTTCTCAACACCCATATTAGTCAACTGGCAAGTTCCTAAAATAACAAAAGACTGGAAGAAAAATAAATCAGGAGAATCATCATGTAGTTCAATTCGAGGGGCACCTACTATTTTTTTGCTCGGTAAAAGGGTGGGCTGGATTGAACCAGAGTAGCGATCCCCCGAACAAGTGGGAACCCACCTGACCTGGAATGGGGGCACCCACTATTTATGTTTACAGCTAAATATTTCCTCAAATAAAATGCTGAGAAATGAAGTTCAGAAAACCAACACCAATTACAGAATAGACGACAGAATATGAAGGGTATGATAACACTGAGGCTGATAATATGCAGTACTTTTACATAGGCAAAGGATGGAATCATGAGGGATTAGATGCTAGAGAAATGGAAAAATTACAAATATAAATGCCTAACGAAAAGCCAATATGTACATAATGATATTGAACCGGGCCCAGCGATCTGCAAAGAGGCTTCTGAAGCACGCCCAACTTTACCAAAATTTATTGCTGTCATATGATAGCCACGGTTAGGTTATTCCAGTTTGCAAGTTAGAATGCATCTAGGAGAAGTAAACATGCCGACATATGGTCAAACAGATGCTTACAAAAGGATGATCAGATGCATCTTAAAAAGAAACCACCAAGACTTTCCTTTCATAGTAACAAAAATATTCCATACAACCAACATCTGTTTGAAATGCACATACATCGCAGCCTTATATCCAGTTTATCTGTCTTGCATCCTGCTTTCAGCCCAGAGATTATAACCAATTAGTTATACAAGCAGCTAAATAACCAGCTTACCAGCAGACATGAACAAATAGATGCACACTCAAATGAGCAGGGTTTAAGGCTACAAAATTGCATTGTTACATCACCTTTTGCTGACGTTGGACCTGAGTCCTGAAATGGTTCTTGTTTAGTATTGTTGCCGCAAAAGTGATAGAAGATCACAAAAGGTACTGGATAGAGATATTGGGCTTTAAGGATGAAACAACACCCTTCAACAACTGAGAAACCGCAAACTGGGGTTCACTCTTATATCATGACATAGTTGTACCAAAGTCTTGGCATATAAATATTAGTGCGCTTATATGTTTTTCAAATTCAGTATCTCCTAATCTCTTGCAATCGCAGAATATAGAAAAGTAATTTCACTTTTCTTATACGCCAATAACTGCTCCTATATCACCATTCATACCCATGCCAACGGCAACAAACAGAGAGAAGAGAAACAACATAGATTATCTGTGGAACATTTTGAAAGTCATGAGAGGCAGTCAATTAACCAATTGGTCTACTATGATACTCAATAAGTTCCAGTCATTTTATGTACATGATGTGTTAGTCCTTCCTCCAGTTAAAAACAAAAGATTGTTACTGTAAACATATTAAACACATGTTGAGAACTTGTGATAGTGCTGCCCCTGCATCAAGAACCAATCATCAGGATTCTAATTTTCTCTTCCCTCCTCTGAAGCCCTTGATGCTCAAAGACAACAAAAATGCACCAAGCAGCAGGGTTACACTTCTTCTTTTCTAACCACCTGAGTCCCACTTTTGGATAGCAGCAAATCTTTCATGTCTTTATACCCCCTGAGCTCCTCCAGAGCATCTGAAGCCTTTCGAGGTAAAAAGAACCCAGAAGAAGCGGCACCAACTTCTCCCTCAAGTTCAGTCTTTGAGGAATGAGATGAGTAACAGCTTGAATCTTGGCGTAGAGGAGGTGCTGTTCTCAACATGTGAACAAGGGCACCGACAGCAGCATCTTGTGATTTTCTAGTTGAGAATGCTTGTGATGAAACTCAGAGCTTCTTTTCCCATCAAGATTCTGACTGTACAAGAGGAGAAAGGAAATATGTGCTATAAGTCAGATGATATGAAAAGAAATGAAAAGATAGAAACATTTAAAAGCTGGAAGAAAATTGTAGATTTCATGTTGTTGGCCACAAGTAGGTCTATTATCAAACACCTTACAAAATCAAGTTGCCATACCTCAAATAAATCTGATTTTCTTTAAAGATGGAAGAAAAACAGAACTACCTGACAGGGGAATCTGATGTATCAACATCATCAACAATAAAAGGGCCCGAGAAGTCCAAATCATCGAAGTCATCCTGGAAAGATAATTTACTGGAGCTTCTAGAGAATCCAATGCGTGGTGAATCACTTGAAGATAGCAAACCTGAAAAACGACCTGAGTCATCTTTGCTATCTCTTAACACCTGCAAGGTACATCAATGGTCCTTAGGCAAAGGCACAAAGTTAAAGAGAACACAACAGAGTAAGTGTTTGGAACAAAATATAAGCTGGATCAGAATGCAGCGACTACCTTCTGTCCTGAAAAAAGATTCGACACCCCAGAGTGAAACTCCCCACCTCTTAATGACTCTGATCTTCTTGGCAACCTGATTCCAGACGTGGAATCCTGTGATGAAGGATCAAACTTTGTGCTTCTGGGAGATAAAGGAGGGAGTGAATGTCTATTTGGATCAGACAAATTAGGAGAAAGGTATCTAGGACTTCTCCCCATCATTGGGTGTGGGATACTCATGGGAGCAGTCTCTGAATGCCGATGGGCTTTCACAGGATTACCACCAGAAAGGTATGTTGGGGGAGACGGAGAAGGAGATGGTGAGAATGGAGGTGAAAGCTGGTGCTCATCAAAACTGTTTGTCTTATGATGAGTTGGCGACCTGTAGTTTTGAATTCTATGACCATAGATATCAGTAGGAGGAGATGAAGATTCATAGGGAATGGTGGACGTCCGGTGCACAGGTGGAGATCCACCATGGGGTTGCATTGCCATCCTGTGGAGGCCACTTGTCCAACTGTGTGGACGTTGAAATGGTGTTGAAGAAGGGGATTGTCCCCCTCTCAGTGAAAAGGATGTAGCCCTGAAACCTTTCTCTGAAGAGGGGAAGGCCCTAAAAGGGTCAGTGGCAGGGCTACCAACATAATCAGTAATAATTTGTGGCGGATACACGATAGAAGTGTCGAGGTTGAAACAAGAAAGATTCTCACGGTAAGTCACGGAAATGGAAAGACGACCTTGTGGGGCATCTATAGAGGCAAAATTATATGGTTTCATCAATTCCTCCTCTTCCCTCGAAAATGGAGCACTAAATGAAGAAACCTTGTAGTTAATATCAAAATCAGAAGCTTGAGTTGATGAACATAGCTTCCGAAAGGGCCGATATGCTGGAAGGAGCCTCATCATTGCATAAAGGGAACGCAAAAGAATGATTGACTTCTTATATGTTTTCTTGTAAGAGGATGAAGATTCAACAACAGGAGGGAACACGGTCCTTATATACTCATACTGAATAACCCATCTTTCTATTACTGTCTCAACATACTTTCCCAATCCCAACGTAGTGGTTGGGTAGTTAACAGACGAAGAATCAGGTACTTCTTGAACAAGTACTATGTCAATTATCATTGGTTCCGTCAAATTTCTGTGCCATAAATTCAAGTTATCTAAAGAAGCAGGACGATCTCCAAGTTTTAAGCTAAACCATTTGTCGCTCTTCTTCGCTGAAGTGCCCGACAACAGGCTGTGACCATTTTGATGAACTGAAGGAACCCTAGAGTCTAGTATAATATGCAAGCTTTTTGATAGGAATTGCGAAACTATTTGTTCAAATCTTCCATATTCACTATGAACATTACCCTGTAAATCCATTTTTCTGCGCGCACAAATCTTAATCCTCCATCTAGCAATGCACTTCCCCTTCACTATTCTTCGCCCTAGATTGCTACCGGTAACACCCACGAAACTCCCAAATATATCACAAAAACAAGGTCAAAATCCAGGTCTATTCATGACTGTACAGACAAATAGACAAAGCATCTACCTCATCAGTGCTCACCGCGTGAGAAAAACCTGAAAGAAATTCAGATAGAACTTCAACAAGTCTCCAAAATAAAAATTGTTTCTTTGTTACCTAGAATCATATGTACAGACGTAAATAGCTAATCGTATATTTACACGGAATGAAAGAAATTGGTGTATGTGCCACTAATTACGAAACGAGGAAGATTTCCGAAAAACTAAAACGGTTAATAACGTGAACAGATCAAGCTGATGGAGTTCAATTGATTCAGAACCCGATCGTGATATCGAGGAGCTAGTAATACAAAAAGTAAGACACAGATTAAGGTATCGAAACGATCCGATTAGCGCAAATAAATATGAATTGTAGTGATCGCAAAAGGAACCGATCGAGGAACTGAAGAAAGAGCTGAAGAAACGAAAACTTACAAGGAAGAAGGGATGCGTGGTGGTGGCCATCAGAGGAGGGAGAGAGAGAGAGAGAGAGAGAGAGAGAGATGAACACGCCACAACACGAGAATGATTGCGTAGACGCTTGTGTGTGTAGTGAAAAAGCTACGGTGGTATTTACTGTTTCTATTATCTCACTTTTAAAGTGACTAATGATTATTAGTGGGCACTATTTAGGATTAGGATAGTATATTGAAGAGATAGATTTAAGAATCTTAGGCCTCCTCTAGCTCAAAAAGGAAAAACTGGTTTTTGGTTTTTTTAGTTTTGTTTTTATTCAATTTTTTTTTGTATTTGTTAATTTTGCGTCAAGTTTTCGTGGTTTATGAATTCGTCTAAGTGAGACGAATCCAAATAGTATAAAATTGTGGTCAAAAGTAATAGTTTTTTGAATAAAACCGAAAATAAACCAAAATAAACTAGTTTTTGGATTATTTTTCGTCTTTATTCACAAAACTTTTAGTCTGGCTAATAATTTTATACTTTTTAGATTCCTCTCGTCGAGACAAAAACCACAAAAAAATCGACAAAAAACTAACAAATGCAACAAAAAAAAATTGAACAAGGACAAAACGAAAAAACGAAAAAAACCATTTTTTCTTTTTAGTCAAAGTAATTTTGATAACACAATTTAATTAAGTTAACATTTCTCAATATTCATATTGTTAGACTTATGGCAAGTGGTGGCTAGCTCGTGCGGTAGAACTTTTAGATGTCCGACACTTTATTTTTGATCGATCTCATTTCTTCCTTCCACATTCCCATGTAATAGGATGTGGAATGACGAACGGCAAATACTCCATATATTAATGGGGTCGGGCGACTCCGCGAAAGACTCCATAAAAGAAAAAGTTACTATTATTGGATTGACTTTTTTACAAATTTACAAATAATTATATCAATCTTTGATGTTGACACGCTGCTAGGTAATTTAAATTTAAATCCATCATATGTTTTGAGATAATATAAAAAATTATTTGATGGTGTCACAACACTAAATAATTTTTCACTCTTTGAAAAAACCCGGTAAAATAAACTAACAAATACAAAGTAAAACTCGGTTCCCCCTTACCTCTTTGTTCTCTATTTGTCAGTTCGTCGCGTAGTTGATCGAAGTACTCACCAAATTTCTCTCTCCTCTCTCTTTCAGATTTCAAACGGAACACTGCAGCTTTGGGACTGATTCTAGTGTTTGCTCATCTGATTTACTTTGTGGATTTTAGGATTTTTTTCATATTAAATGTATAAAATATGAATTGGAATTTAGAAACTGTTGATTTAAATAGAGTATTTATGTTATAATGTATTCAATCATGTGAAAATTCTCTTTTTTATCATAACTCAATAATCATGAAATTTTTTAATCATGTGTTAAAAAACATATGAAAAAATTTAATCATGGATAAATTGTTCCTACGTTTTGACTTTTGATCATGTACATTTTAGGGAGGGAGGAATCTTCGAGAGAGAAGATGAGGAATTAGATAACGAAAAAAATTGGAGTATTCACAATATATAAGATCGATGATAAAATATATTTTCAGTAAAAAATTTAAAAAACTGTAATTTGGATTTTAGAGGGAAAGTGTTTAATGTGCGATTTGTGGATCAAGTTTTTTAAACGAGTCCATATCCACTTCTTATTATATCTCATTCTCCCCTTCAAAACATATCCAGCTAACAAACGAACAAATAAAGTATTGCTTGTTTAGGGGTTCTCGAGTTTGTCCGTTTTTTTTTTCCTTCTCTACCCCGGCTGGGTCTCTTCCAATCAGGACAGACACAGGATTATCTATCAGTGGGGTCAAGAATCTATAAAGATTATACATATTTCATGTCTTGGGATAAGATCTAGTGAATCGAGTGTAGTGGTCTTGGGACAAAATTACCAAAATATCTAAAAATATATGTACATGTCTGTAGGAAAATTTAATTCAGCGGGGTCAATTGACCCCTCTTGCCTCTTCTTGGGTCCGCCCCTACCCTAGTCAAGTTGTTTCGGTCTCGGTCTGGTTCTCCAGATCCGGTGGGTGAATAATTCTATTAGGTGTTCTGTGTTTCTGGAGATCTCGGTGATGAGGTTCCAGATTTCATGTATGTCATTATGTCGTATGATTTGAACAAGTTTGTCCATTAGGATTCTCAACTACTAGATGTGGGCCGATCTCTATGCCGGCACCTATACTAGATCTGGGTCGGTCTCTATGTCAGCACCTAGTGTTGGTCTGCTTGCCAGAAAGTGCTCAGAGCCGGTTCGCCTGGTGTGTGCATTTTGCCGTGCTCATCTCCAGATATTACTAGTCTTGGTTCTTTTCTATCTTTGCGACGAAATCTTGTAAGTGCCGGATGACTTTCTCTTGCAATTGGGGTTTGCTCGGATAAAGTATTTGTCAAAACCATTTTTTTAGGTAATACTTATTTTCTCTTAAACAGCGAAATAGAGATAGAAATGGAGGATTGGATTGCAATTTTGCAGAGATTCTCACACAGAGGAAATGGTTGATTTTCATTCTCTCTCGTTCATAATGATCACCTCAGTTAGCTAACCTTTTAGGAAAACGGTACGGACATCAATATCGACTCTAGGGATGCAATTCTTGAAAACCCTCTAACCCAACATCAGATGGTAAAAAATACAACTAGTAAATCCATAGTTCACCAAATGATCAAGAACAAAGACTGCAGTATTGGCAAAACGTAACATCGAAAGAGCAACCATTGTAGATAGCATGTTTATCACCTTACAGAAATCATATGGCACCGCGGTAAACTACATAGTGAGCAGTCAGCGGCCAAAACCAATGAACAGGGTTTAGGCCATTCAAATTCCCCTGTTCCAAGAGTATACTCTATTATTCAGCACGCGAAAATTGCCATACTCAACAGTGCACTATACCTGCTGCGCTGACATTGTTATGAATGAGTTTATGTATTAAGAGAGCTAGTAGTTATGAGTTCGTATTTTTCTAGGAACGTAGGAGTGAACGGACGGGTAAACCAGTGAGCTTAGCCCGTAGCCGGGTAGGGAACTGTTGTTGCTTAGGCCGCCGGGTAAACTTTTCTCTAATGCCATACCAAACCAAGACCTTTCTTACAAGGGAAGCAAGAACCCACGGCTCCCCTTTTTGAATACCCCCTTACTCCCCCGGATTGAGTTGCGGGATTTACGGGTTCACAGCAAATTACCATCAGAATAGAAACAGAAACCACATACCTGATACCTCACGTCCAGCTATTCCAGACACAAATTAAATTTTCATTTAACATCCACACAAACACACACACTATCTCTATTTTTTTTCCTCCAATATTCTACTCATGAAATATAGTCTGCAATAATTTGTGGTGGATACGCGGTAGGAGTGTCGAGGTTGAAACACGACAGATTCTCACGATAAGTCACGGATATGCAGAGGCGACCTTGTGGGGCATCTATATAGTCAAAATGATATGTCTTCATCACTTCCTCATCTGCCCTCGAAAATGGAGCACAAAATGAAGTAACCTTGTAGTTGATATCAAAATCAGAACCCTGAGTCGACGAGCATAGCTTCCGGAAGGGCCGATATGCTGGAAGGAGCCTCATCATTGAATACAGAGAACGCAAAAGTATGATTGACTTCTTATATGTTTTCTTGTAAGAGGATGTAGATTCACTAACTTGAGGAAACACTGTCCTTCTAGTTTCATACTGAACAACCCATCTTTCTATTACTGTCTCAACATACCTTCCCAATCCGAACGCATAGGTCGGGTTGTGATTAGATGAAGAATCAGGCACTCCTTGAACAAGTACTATGTCAATTATCATCGGTTCCGTCAAATTTCTGTGCCAAAAACTCATATTATCCAAAGCAATAGGACCATCTCCAAGTACTAAGGTGAACCATTTATCACTCTTCTTCACTGGAGTCCCCGACAACGGGTTGTGACCAGTTGGACAAAGGGAAGGAACCCTTGAGTCTAATATAATGTGCAAGCTTTTCGAAAGGAAATGCGACACTATTTGTTCAAATCTTTGATTCTCACTCTGAACATTACCCTGCAAATCCATATTTCTCTGCAAACAAATCTTTATACAAATCCTTCAGTCGCAATGCACTTTGTTTGCCCCTAGTTGCTACAGAAACACCACAAAACTCGGCATATCTGACAAGGAGGAGTTCAAATTTCATGTCTATTCATGGCTGTACAAAGAAAACAAGACAAATCATCTACCTCATTGATGCTCACCATGTAAATAAACCTGAAAGGAATTCACAAAGGGCTTTCAAAAAAATGGAGTAATTTTTCTTTAAGGCAGTGAGTGTTATTTACTTTAAGTAATCTTCTAGGAATTATAAAAGAACTTAAATATGAACCGGAATTTATAATTGACAAAGATTCAGAAAACAAAAACAGTTGTTTCAAACTTTTTCGTCTTCAGTAGACCCTTTTTTTTTTTTTTGCTTTTGGTTGTACTTTTTCTTTTAGATTCTTCTCCTCGAGATATATGATTAATTAAAAAATCTTGATGAGACCTCAGCGAAAATTAAAAAAAGGCAAACAAATAATACCAAAAGGTCCAAAACGTTAATTTAGCTCCCCAAAAGAAATTCTGTTTATAAGTTGACCTAGAAGGCTAGAATGATATGTACAGAACATATATAGATACACCTATAACTACACAGATTGAAAAAAATTGGTGTATGGGTGAATTAGACAACTAGGAAGATTTAGGAAGAAGTAATACGGTTAACAAATTAAACAGATTAAGCTTATGGAGTTCAAACGATTAAGTAGACAATCATGATATCGAGGTGGCGTAAATACAAACAAACACATAGATTAAGGTATGGAAACGATCCGATAATCTCAAGTAATTATGAAGCGTAGATCGCGAAAATAAACCGATCGATGAATTTCACAAAGAACTGGAAGAATGAAACTTACAAGAACGAAGACATGCGCGCAGGCCACCGAAGGAGAGAGAGGGAGAGAGAGAGAGAGAGAGGTGGACACGGGAAGAATTGCGTAGAGCAGAGACGCTACGAGGTGTCGAGGTGAGATGAAAGAACTGCACTTAAATTTCGATTAATAGTTAATCGGCAAATTAACAATGGTGGAGAGATGCGGGAGAGTAGCTTACCGGATGTGTCGTTGGATGGATCCCGAATCGAATCTCATTCCCCCATGTAATAGATTAAGAATGACGAATGACAATTTTTTTTTAATAATGATAATTTTAACGTGTGTCCACTGAGTAGAGGATAATACACACAAAAAGACAAAATAGTTAGGACTTCAATCTACATTTCACATATGAGTTTTTTTATTGTCAACTCATTGAGCTGACAATGAGACACAAAAAAAAAAAACACAAGTTACAATGTACTTTTCACACATGCATATACTTTTTCACACATTTTTATACATTTCAATATACTTTTTAAGGCTTAATATTAGCCTAATGAACTGATTTTAGAATTTTCCTTCACGTATCTATACACTTTGATAGAAATCAAATCACTTTTTTGATATTATCCCAGCCCAATGGGCTTTAGAGCATCTCTAACCCACTCATCAAATACCATTTTTGATGTTTTTTTGGGAGTAAAAATGCTTACAAAACAAGAAAGGCTGTGTGTTCATAAAAAGGGGGAGTGAAAATAATTTTCCAAATTTATTATATTTCATTTGTTTATGTTTATGTAAGCAAGGATTCATATAGCCGACCTCAAGTGATTGGACGTAAGACTCGATTTTGGTTTGGTTATTTAAGCAGGCTAGGTTAGATTTAGTATTTTATGGTTTTGGCCCATAATAAAAAGGACCGTGAATGATTAGAAACTTTGGGCTATGTCCAAAACACCATTTATCCTGCTTTCTAGGCCCAAGATTCTACAAATGCAAGGATGAAAAAGTCAAATAACAAAGGAGTTGGATGCACGTACGCTCCCTTCTTCTTCTTCTTTTCTTGTTGGTAATGTTGGATGTTCCGAGTTAGCTTACGCGCACTTTGGACGAATCCCTACGGCTCCTCTCTATCCGTTTCACATGCTTTTGCGTGAGTTGAGGTGAAATAAATATTTTGTGCTCCAGGGGCGATGCTCCTCCCTCTCACAAAAGCGTGTGAGATCTAGGAGCACCAAAAAATCTCTAGTTGAGATAGCCCAAGAGTGTTGGCAAAGATAATCGAACTTACAATTAAGGGATCAAACCCCCAAGTCTCAGGCCAGACTACTTGGCCAACGACTGGAGTCATGTTCCCTTCTTCTTGCTTTATGTTTCGTTAACTTAATCCAAATTAAGTTTCCTTTTTCACTCCAATCTTCTAGTACTCATGCACTTCAAATTAGAGCAAATAATAGGACAAATGGAATATGAATCAGATAGTAAGATAAAATAAAATAAAAAGTGTCTATCACCATCAAGCATCCTGAGATACTTATAAGATTGAGGCGACAACAATACTCATCATATTCAACTCCATATGCCCACAAGAGAGAGAGAGAGAGAGAGAGAGAGAGAACAAAATTAACAAAATTCATCCTAGATTGCACAGTAAACAAAGAACATATAAAAATTGAAAAATTCAAATCGTTGCAGTATGAGGAAAACTAATTGAAGGACAAATGGAATGCAAATCAGATACTAAGAAAAAAAAAAGTGTTTATCACCATCAAGCATCCCGAGATACTGTTAACACCAAAGAAACCACAAACGCCTATTGTGGTTTGTGAGCTGGGTGTGCCAGGACTGTCCGTTGCAATCCAAATGTGATGGAGGCCTTTAAGACCTT
Organism: Vaccinium myrtillus; assembly: GCA_016920895.1. Classification (NCBI taxonomy): domain Eukaryota; kingdom Viridiplantae; phylum Streptophyta; class Magnoliopsida; order Ericales; family Ericaceae; genus Vaccinium; species Vaccinium myrtillus. Next base: position 29,828,434 of record CM029280.1, on the reverse strand, counting down.
TTCTGACTTCGTCTACGCGATTGTGTGCAACCCTCAAAGGGTAAAGTTGCAAATGGTTCGTGGTTTGCCTTACGTGCGAGGACTTAGAATTTCCCAACCGTTGTAGAAAATTAGGATCAACGAGTTGAAAATGAAAACCAACTTTTATTAATGAAATTAACAAAAGTGGGGTACAACGTAGTCAATAACAAGACCTAAACTTTAGTTAGACTTGTTGAAAGACTGAAAAAGAAATGACTCAATTGTGTTGGAGGCTTCAACGGGGTTGAATGGCTGCAACAAGTTGAAGACTTTGGAGATGAGTCGAGAGACTTGAGTTTGATTTTAACCGTGAGGTTGATGGTTGCGGAACCTTTTCTACTTCTTTAATTCTTGTATTTATAGGCTCCAACTGAGAAATCTGAACTTTGGCGCCAAACCCTCCGATGCCGAGATGATGCCAAGTGTCCTAGATACCTCCAAGTTTCAATCTGATGCTGCCACGTGCCACAGGCTTCCTAATTTCCCTCCATCGTGGCGGTTATTGGCAGTTAACAAAGATCATGGTCCTATTTTCGGGGTAAGAGGCTCAGAGATCCATTATCAAGCCTCCTATATTTCCAATTTAGTGGGTTCATAGGTTTGAGCATGGCCTTGGTTTCGTGCAATGTGGCGTAACCGTTTTCCTCCATTCCTATTTTCTCTCTTAATTCCTTGATAACTTGTTCCTTCTTTTTAGGAGAAGATAAAGGCAAACGGTTATTTTTCATCTATCTTTATTTTGCACATGGGGATTCATCTCATAACCGTTTTTACTTAATCCTGGCCTTTAAAACATATTTGCAAGGCCTTAACCCGTGACACAAGCCCAGAACGCTATTGGGCCGAAATGGGCCTTATGGCCATAGACATCACAAGCCTCCTTTGATTTCTGGTCTGTTAATCATGCATCATGTTTCCCGGGCCTTGTTAATCCCTTGTGCCAAATTTGGGTGTAAACAGATACTTATAAGACTGGGGTGACAACAGTACTCATCCTGTTTAACTCCATATGCCCATACAAGAGAGAGAGAACAAAATTAACAAAATTCATCCTACGAGAGTACACATCATATTCATATTCAACTCCATGTGCCCAACGAGAGAGAGAGAGAGAGAGAGAGAGAGAGCGCGTATTTCTGGTGCTGTGTGGGAAGGAAAATTAGGGTTTTGTTTGAGAGCTCCTAATGAAGAGGGGTGTATATATGGAGAAAACATTAGGGTTTTGAGATACTGATATCAGGGGGGGAAAAAATAAAGTTCCTAGTACATTGGGCCGAATATAGGGGCCCGCGTTACGAGGCCCATTAAAACTATTCCGGGGTCACCTTCCATACGCGAATTCAAGCGTCTTCACCAGAACTCACAACACTGCACTCATCAGTGAAAGCCAATCCATAAACCCCACCCAAGTGAGCCCGGCCCCTTGATGGTTATACGGTTTGATTAAGCTTCATGCTTTCTAGGCCCAAGATTCTGCTTTCCAAAACACCATTTATCCTGCTTTCTAGGCCCAAGATTCTACAAAGGCAAAGAATGAAAAACTCATACAACAAAGGAGCTGAATGCACGTTTCTTTCTCTCTTCTTTTCTTGTTGGTAATGTTGGATGTTCCGACTTAGCCAACGACACTTTGGATCTCTACAGCCCCTCTCTATCCGTTCACATGTTTTTGCGTGAGTTGAGGTGAAATGATTATTTTGTGCTCAAGGGACAATGCCTCTCCCTTTCACAAAAGTTTGTGAGATATAGGAGCACCAAAAAGAATCTCTTGGTGAGGTGGCCCAAGAGTGTTGGCAAAGACAATCGAGCTTAAAATTTTAGGAGCACCAAAAAAGACTCTTTGACCAACCGCTGGAGTACTTATGTTCCCTTCTTTTTGGTTTATATATGTCTCGTTAACTTAATCCAAATTAAGTTTCCATTTTCACTCCAATCTTCTAGTACTCATGCACTTCAAATTAGAGCGAATAATAGGAGTCACAAGTAGAATAACAGTGGAACTACTGTGGCTTCATGCATTGACATTATGCATAGACATCTCCAGCTTTATCTCGCCTTATCGAGGCCCGTTGGTGTATTCTTTGGCTTTTTATTTGTTTCGTCTTGATATGGATGTCTGAAGATGTATTTTGTTTCTCTCTCTACTGTGCATTAGGTCGCTTAATTTTTGTTGTATTAGTTGCCCACAGTGGATTGTAATAAGTTGTTATTAATTTATTTCTTGCTCTTCCAAAAAAGAAAGAAAGTAGAATAATAGGTTTCACACATAATTGTCGTGAATGAGGCTGAATATCCGAATCCTTCATACTCCGAACATATCCCATTAAAAAAATTACATTACTCGTCAATATCTTGCACATAAAACCTGGATTTTGTTACTTTGTACCAGGGGTCATTTTTTAATGGCCTATTTTTTCTCCCATCCTTTTTCGTATTCAGAAGATGATGACTAACGTTAACAGGTGGCTTTATAGCCTATAGGCTGTAACGGACCTGGGTTGCTGCTGTGCAGCCCCATGCAAAGCACGGTGATGTGTACATCTGGGTCGTCCGTTGTTCGGATGGACGACCCAAATTTCACCTCGGCACCTTTGCATCCGAACCGTTCGTTGTCTTGCGTGCAAGATGAAATCTGGACCATCCATTCGAGCAACGGATGGCCCAGATGTGCACAGTACGGTGCTGTGCACACGCTGCACGTACCGCAGCATCCTCTCTCCCATGCTATAACATGATTGTTTTATATATAATAGATTAATGAAAGGAAAACGTAAAGTCTAAAGAACACAACTTTAAAACATAATTGGTTGTGTTGGGAGCCATTCGGTATATCAGTATATGTAGGTCTGCATGCATTGAATGATTCTGAATATAGCTGGATATAGATGTGTACAGAGTTATATTCTAAGATTGTGTTTCTAGAACTGCTCTAATAAAAAGTATTTGTCATCGGCCTCAAATTTATGAAAGCATTATTTTATATAGAGATATGGCGTAAGCTCCAATTAAGAAGAAGAGTGTGTGCCTCAGTTATTTTGTTGTTTAATTTTATAATATGACTCATTTTTAGTATTAATTTAAAAACCTTTGTATACGATTTTGCATGTGTCATACGCTTGAGCTTTGGATGCTTGTCAAAGAAGTAAAGATCTTCTTCATCTTCGCATCAGATTAGTGTAATTTGGAAGTTTTCTTTTTCCTTGTCGAATAAAGAACAGACAACGAAGAATTAACTGGCCTCGGATCATCTGTACCTTGTTTCTAGAGCAATTTTGGAGTGCCGGTCGGGCATCACGTGTCCGTGCCCGGCTATCCGTGCACCTAATTCGACTGTCCAAAACACTTTTGAACGGTCTGACAGACTATCCATTTGCTGCCATACGGCCCATACCCATTTGCTCTTTTGGTGTGACTTGCTCTCAACCCATCCAGGTTCACCTCTGATATCTACTGCGGTTAAATACTCGGCCCAATCCCCAGCATCTTGAGAAAACCCTTTAATTGAAATTGATAGTAGTATTTTTGGGGGGGATTTAACTTTTAAGGGTGTGTACGTAGTTTACCAATAAAAATTGAGAATCCATCTCACCTAATTGTAGGGCTTTTGAAGTGCCCAGATGATCAAAATTACATGGGATTGTGCGTGAGAGAGAGAAGATTACAGAAACTGTTTGAACCTCTTTTCAACTATCTCTTCTAAAACCAATTTGTGTTACGAAGGATTTCAATTAATTTTTTATTATGTTTGACGTTGCACCCGCAAGTCTATTTTTAGAGCCGCCGCAGAGAGTGACATTGTGTAACCAAATCCATAAGAGTACTCCGGATCTAAAAAAAAACAAATTAAAAGATGATAGCGAAGAAGAATACGTTACGGAGGAGCTCTGGAGCTGCAGATACTCTTAATTCACAAAGGGAAGTTTCTGATGGACATGTGGCATTATCAGTGCTACGGACCAATAGACGGGACAGAAAGAAGGGACAATGGACCCCAGGCCGAATTGTCTATACTTGGTTGCTTGTTAATGGTTGCTTAAGGCTAAAGTAATGGGATTAGAATTTTTTTTATTTGGTTGCTTGTTAAAGGTTGTTTAAGGCTAAAATAGTGGGATTAGATTTTTTATTTTTATAATCAAGTATTGATCAGGTCAGATTGTGTGCACATCCCAAGGCCAGTCTTTAGGTCTCGACCGCCAAGCTAATTTCTTGGGGTTCATAGTGAGATTAATTTTTTTTTTTTTGCAAATGCACACAGAAATATATTATACTAACTGAACAAGGTTACAAGGATGTACATGTGATACAAAACGAGGAGTGAGAGTGCCCAACTGATCAAAACACAAACTAGTCACCAAAACCTGGGCACACTACTATACAAAACCCACCCCTGCTGAGTCCTAGCTACATGCTTGGCCAGAGTGTCTGCTACGCTATTCGCTTCCCCAGGGGCGGCTCGCTGGACCGAAATTTTCTACTACCGTGTATGTATAATTTTGGGTATTTTGGTAATTTTGCCCCATACCCAATAGATTATTTCTAATCTTGCCCCAATAAATATATCTTTTGGTTAAGTATTACATTGGTTCTACTATTCTGCTATAAACTTGACCCCGCTGATGGAGAATCCTGCGTCCGCCCCTGCGCTTCCCGATAACAAAACTTGATGGACAAGCTGCAAAAGTTACTGTACAACCACTTGCAGTCCTGAAACAGTTGGGCGAAGCGCCAATTCAACGGAGGAGTCCTGCAAAACGCATTAAAAACCATAAGAGAACCAGTTTCAATAATTAAGTGTCAGACGTGGTAAAGTGAGGCTAACCACATGCACAATATGGTGCCAAGATTCCTTCTCATTAGGACAAAATAAACACAGTGATGAAGGCAGATCGAATGTGTCTAGAATGCAAAACTTCACTCGTAGGTAATGCTTTTTTTTTTTATAATAAAAAAAAAAGGCAGAATGTGCCGTGGCCAGAATGCAAATTTAACCCAACTCAATTCTGGCGTAGGTGGAGTGCTCACACCCGTAGGTAATGCTTGATGCGCCACAAACCAAGCAAAAAAATGGATTTTAGGATGAAAGAGGAGTTTCGAAAGATAATGCCAAGGAAGAGTAGGGAGGGTAGGTGGGGACTTAAGCTAAGCAAAGACAACCAAGCATATGCTGCCTTAAAAGAAAACTGGCCCCCATAACCCATACTGGTGAAAGTCGTACCCTGTCTTTATCCTAACATTCAATGGAGATGACCTTCCCATCCACAATCATCACCAACAAACCAATCAATCAATCACCACTTTGATAAAATATGCCCTTGCTAACCATTATCACCACACTAAGTTGATAATGCTTGATACGTGACTAAGAGAATCACTAAGTGAAAATATGCCCTTCAACCATTAACCACCACATTAATGAAGGCCTCTCGGAAAAATGTTATAAGAATAATGAAGGCAGTTCGGATCGCTCGTGTGGGACCCAAAAGTGGATCCCCGAGAGCGCTTTGTACATTTTCTGTACAATAAATTCTGTACCCGTAGGTTTACCCCTAATGAAGGCCTCTGCTAGAATTTTTTGATAAGTTAAAAAGGGACACATCCTAGTACTATTCTCGCTCAAGCACGCTTAACTGCGGAGTTTTGATGGGATCCGGTGCATTAGTGTTGGTATGATTGCACCCAAGCCTCTGCTAGAATTGCACACAAATTGAACACAATTCTCCAAAGACCAAATTAAACGTGTTTGGGTTTGGATTGAGCACTACGCGGATCCACCCAAAATGAAAAATTTTCTCGTGTTTAGGCATTGGCAATTATTGGCAGATCCATTTAAATAATGTTATTTTCATTATTTAAAATATTATTTTGGAATGTTATTTTCATACCCATTAAAATAATAGAAAGTTATTTTATAAAGATGAATTTATTAATTGTCATAACGTATAATTTCAAAATACTTCGGCAATTACGTGAAATTTACTCAACACTCCATTAGTAGTGACCATTCGTTTCTTTCCATACACATATAATCCGATCAAGTCTTAATCGATGTTCAAAAAAAAAAAAAAAAAAAGTCTTAATCGATGTTTACGTCTCATGATTTTTGACACGAACGACAAATTAAAATTTATATAATAAATAGTTCAAATCATCAATTTATGATAACCCTATTCGAGACTTCCAAACATTTTATTAGATATAGGATTTACGAAAACTAAAAACCAAATTTTTGTTATACATCTGAAATTGAGAATTCAAATAGGGATTCTTTTTAGCATCAAAAAAATACATAGCAATATTACATTGAAAATTTTGCTGCTCTTTTAGATTAGCAATATTACATAGAAAAATTTTTCAAAACCCTTCTACCCAAACTTCTCCCTCCATCTCTCCTCTTTTTATTCTCTAAAATCTGAACCGTCCAACACACCTTTGAATTATCGAGATGTCTGCTAGGTACTGTCACGTTGTTATAATTTCACAATTATGATAAACATGCTTATCTTCTTCTCTTTTATCTGTTTTCTACTTTTCTCTTCTGATTTCGTTTTGTTGCTTTCGGGCATTTTCTCTTCAAAAAAAAAAAAAAAAAAATATACAAAGTTACAAACAGGTCATATGGCCTGGCACAAGTCATCTCCCCAGATACATTGAACCTAGACATCTCCTTTTCTAGGCCTATAAAATCCCCCATTAACGACCAGCTTTTCTACGGTAAGCCACACAAGTCAACAACTGAAATTTTCTCTCTCTAGATTCAATTGTTAATTTTACACTTTTAACCCCGCAATAATAATGGCTCCAACAATAGCGGTGGCACCAACAACGCAACCGAAGCCCCACCACCAGCCGCCGCATACGGAGGAGGAGGAAGTGTTGAGAAAGAGGAACGAGGAGTTGGAGAGGGAATTGAAGGGGAGTATGGAGAGGGAGGAGAAGATGAGGAAAGAGCTGGAGAGGACGTGGGAGCGGCTGAGGGTGGCGGAGGAGGCGGAGGAGAGGTTGTGCTCCCAATTGGGCGAGCTCGAGGCGGAGGCCGTCGATCAGGCCCGAGCCTATCGGGCTCGCATTCTGTCCATGATGGATCAGCTCTCCGCTGCCCAGAAGCTTCTCCAGTCCGCTTCCATTTCTCTCCCCGCTTCCACGTGACCGACCGTCACATGTACGTACGGTTATGCGTGTATGTATCATGTATGTATGAACATATCGTCTCACATCCGTTGTGCCGAAAAAATGGTGTGCCTCTGTGCCGAATTGTTTTGGATCGTTGAATTGTGTGTTTTTGATTTGTTTTAAAATTTTCATGTGATCCAATGGCCGAAAGTGCACCGGAACAGAAGGAACAGAAGAATAGTGGATTCTTGGTAAAGTAGGAGGATTGTTGGTGTAGGGATGTAAGATATCCTTGTTTCTGTGGATTGCTCTGTAATTTTCGTGGGTAATTCTGGAATGTGATGGATTGTTGTTGTTTGGGGTGACCATTTTGAAGGGCAATTTGGTCAATATAATTATATGCTTGTGTAGATTTTATTCATTTGCTCAACCAAATTGAGCAAGGATTGTGATCAATTATACAAGGGCTAAACCGTAATTGTTTAGAAATAACTTGGCGTTCCTGTTTAACTACTAACGAAAGAAAAGGCGAAATAACCCAATGGGTTATCGCTTGTCTCGGCAGGACTTATCATCCCAAGATTGGTCGTTTCCCAAGGCAACAATTTGTCGTTATGCCACCTCACCTTGCAAATGTGTAAAAAAACTTAGGGAAGTGACTGAATAAATTAGTCCCGTCGATCAAGACACTGTTCATTGCATGATTTGACCATTATCGTTGGAGCAAATGCTAATTTTGTATGAGCCACAATGAGTATTATGCCAACCCGACAAAGACCAATGGAAAAGCAAAATTGGATGATGAAAAGCGTACGGAGAAATTGAAAGAGAATAAAGTGGTTAAAATCCAAAGCATGCAATTGACCGACTTTAAACCCTTCGCATTTCATTTCTCACCGCTTTTAGATCTCAAGATGAAAGGTCGAATCTTACGAGAATAGGACGCTCTAAATCTAGGATCGAGTTTGTTTGGTTGTAAATATCTTAAGATTGGTCGAGACGCTCGCATGAGACCTGAAGACCCGGTTATTAAAAGAAGATCCTCTCTATATAGTCTCTCATCCGCCAAAGTAACGCGGGGTCATACTGTGTTTCACTTTCCAGATTTGTTGGTTTCCATCGATTTGGAGCTCTACCAATTTTAGTTATCCAATACAAAGCGTTCATCTAAATTCAACAAAATGAACGAATAATCGAATGTCCTCATCGAAAGTTTTGCCATTGCTACTTTCTTTAGGGAAAGCTCGGAAAATGACTGATCATAACTCTAAAGAAAGCTCGAAAAATGATTGATCGTGACTCTTAAAAATTTGAACCAATCCAAACCGCGTGCAGATCTACAGTTGACAACCTACATTTCCCCATTTTTTAAAGAGCGAACCAAATAGTCAAGTACTTTCCCAAAGTTACATACCCACTTCCTCCTTTGTCAATGCCTCAAATGGCATTGCCAGATGGGTGGTGGACCACCACCCATAAATGGAACGTTATTTTCATACCCACTAAAATAATAGAAAGTTATTTTCATAAAGATGAATTTATTGATTGTCATAACGATTAATTTCAAAATACTTCTACAAGTAAGCGAGCAATTACGTGAAATTTACGCAATACTCCAATCGTGGTGACCATTCGTTTCTTACAATATACAATATAATCCGATCAAGTCTTTATCGGTGTTTGCGTCCCTTGATTTTTGACACGAATGAAAAATAAAAAATTATGTAATAAATAGTTCAAATCATCAAACGAGAAATTGATCGTCTATTATGCATCACATGTTACGATTCACATAATTGAGACAGATCTTGTCATGTAATCCTCTCAAAAGTTTTTGAGGGTTTCTTGCAAGTGTCACTTCCTAACACGTAGTTTAAGGGGCGTTTGATTTGCTAAATAGTCGAGGTGTCAGCCCTTAAAGCGTCACATGAGAGGATCACACAAGAAGTTAAATGAAAAGATCTCGACTCCACATGGCTACTACGATGCCATGGTTGAGATAATTAATCATACCCCATTTGAGACTTCCGAAAATTTTATTAGATATTGGGTTAACGAAAACTAAAAAAACAAATATTTGTTGTACATCCTCATTTCGAAATGAACCCTTCTATATGCACCGATGCATTTGCACCGACCACGCACCGACGGCACCGGCGACGCCGTTGTGGGTCCCAAACGATCGATCCGAGCCGTTCATCATTCTCAAAATCGAATTCCGAGTGGGCCCACGCGAGAATCGAGGCAATCGGACGGCTGTATGAGCTCGATCCAAAATCACCCCTATTTCGTCCAAAAATGCATCTGTCCCCTTATGTTTTCCGTTTCGAAATTGAACACCTTGTTCAATTTGGGTTTCAAAACCCATCATGCACGGTCCCCAATAAAAAAACTCATTACCGAACAAAGCCGAAAAATCAAATAGAGATTCTTTTTAGCATTGCAATACTACAGAGTCCAATCTCCTATTTTTCTTTTTAAAATTTTGAACTATCCAAAATATTTTTGGATGACCGAGGTGCGCACTCGGGCACCGCCTATGCGGTGCTGGAAGCGGGGGGCGTGTTAAGGGACAACATGCGTGTTGACCTCATCCGAGCCGTCTGTGCTCGGCGTTCAACGACCCAGATCCCTCGGGCCCAAACAGATCTGCACCGTCCATTATCGAATTGATCTAAACCGTTGATCGCCAAATACGGACGATCTGAATGTGGTCAGCACGCATGATATCCCTTAAGAGACAGAACGCTCCCGGATCCGCTTGGCACCAAAAATATTTCTCCTGGTCTCCGGTTCTAAACCCGAGTGCTCACATTTTGTCTGCGTCCAGGTAGGAAAGAGAAAAATTAGTAACACCTAACGTCCCGACAAAAGCATTGCACATGCGATGACCACAGCTGGGCCAAATAGTCAAATACTACTACGAGAGACTAATCAAATTATTTCGGGGAACTTTAATTCAACAAAAGAAAAAAGAGAGTGAGTTATTTCCGCAGCGGGCGGAAACAAATGTTTTCTCCAAATGAATCACAGCGGCATTGACTACACAATCACACAGACCCCTGTGATTCATTTGGAAAAAACATTTGTTTCCGCCAGCGGTGGAAATAATGTTTTCTCAAAGAAAAAATAGTAATAAGAAAGAAAACAAAAGGCGCGCAGGGAACTCTCTCTAATGTGGGTGTTTAAAATCAGTTCGGAGTGTTTGTCAAAAAATTTAGGTAACTGATTTTCGGATTTCGCAAATTTTAAAAATCTAAAAAAGAAAAGAAATGCTAAAAAAAATTTCAAAACTGGGTTTGGATAGCTTTCAGAGCTTTTTAAATATTTCTTCCGTTCCTAAATAATTGTCTACTATAAAAAAATAGTGTTATTGTGTACTTTAATTCAGTATAAAAAAAATTGAAAAATAATACATAGAAGCAGTTAATATTTTTTTGATTTGAAAATTTAGAACGAAGGAAGTAAGATTTTTAGGTTTTAAGAAAGCTAATTTTTCAACTTTTTACAGTAACCAGTACCATCTCTTACTATACCTTAATCATAGTTACGGTATTATGTAAAGGACCCTGCTACGGGTACCGAAGGTTTTGTACAGAAAATGTACAAAGCGCTCTTGGGGATCCACTTTTGGGTCCCATACGAGTGATCCGAACTGTTCATTATTCTTAGAACATTTTTCCGAGTGAAACGGTGGGGCTTTGGTTGAACCACTTATAACTGTCCGATTGAGCTGAAATTTTATGGGGCCCCTCGGAAAAATGTTCTAAGAATAATGAACGGTTCGGATCACTCGTGTTTTACCCAAAAATGGATCCCCGAACGGGTTCTGTGCATTTTCTGTGCGGGTTACTCTGTACCCATAGGTTTATCCATTATGTAAACATGTTTATCTAGTTCTACTAATCGGTAACGAAATTTGAAATCTGTTTCCACGACGATCGCAAACACGTCATATGGCCCGGTTCAAGGCATCTTCCCCAGATACATTGAACCTAGACATTGCCGTCCTAGGCCTATAAAATCCCCCACTAAACCACCGGTTTTCCTACGGTAAGTTGTTAACTACACAAATCCACATTCTCTCTCTAGATTCAATTGTTGATTTACACTTTTAACCCCGCAATAATAATGGCCCCAACAATAGCGGTGGCAACACCGCCGCAACCGAAGGCCCACCGCCAGCCACCGTATCCGGAGGGGGAGGAGGCGTTGAGAAAGAGGAACGAGGAGTTGGAGAGGGAATTGAAGGGGAGTATGGAGAGGGAGGAGAAGATGATGAAAGAGCTGGAGAGGACGTGGGAGCGGCTGAGGGTGACGGAGGAGGCGGAGGAGAGGTTGTGCTCCCAATTGGGCGAGCTCGAGGCGGAGGCCGTCGATCAGGCCCGGGCCTATCGGGCTCGCATTCTGTCCATGATGGATCAGCTCTCCGCCGCCCAGAAGCTTCTACGGGCCGCTTCCATAAATCTCCCCGTTTCCACGTGACCCACCGTCCCATGTACGTACGGGTATGCGTGTATGTATCATGTATGTATGAATACATGTTCTTGGTAAAGTAGGAGGATTGTTGGTGTGCAGGGATGTAATTGAGATATCCTTGTTTCTGTGGATTGCTCTGTAATTTTCGTGGGTAATTCTGGAATGTGATGGATTGTTGTTGTCTTGGGTGACCGTTTTGAAGGGCAATTTGGTCAATACAATAATGTTCTTGTGTAGATTTTGTCCAGTTTCTTCAGTTCTGTTGTTAGAAGGTGTTCCACTAACAAAAAAAACTATTTTTTCCGACCACCAAATTTGGTCATTCTCTCACAACACATCACATAAAAAATCGTGAAAAAACAATTTTTTTTTCAAAAAAACTGAGTTAGTGGAACACCAATGGGATGCAAAAATCTGTGATTAAACATTTGACTTCGTCAAATTTTCAACCAAATTGAGATGAATGTGAGCATGGTTTGTGATCAATCAATTATATAAGGGCTAAACCGTAATTTTGTAGAAATAGCTTGGTGTTCCTGGTAAAATATCAATACAATTCAACCGCAGTGGTCAATCGACTTGTCTCACCGGGATTTATCATCCCAAGGTTGGTTGATTCTTCTCGGTAGCAATTTGTGATTGTGCCATCCGTGAAAAAGAATATGGAAGAGACTGAAGAAAACGAGACGCTCTTCATTGGTTGATTTGACCATTATCGTTGGAGCAAATGCGAATTTTGCACGGCTAAGAATGAGCCACAGTTATTCAGAAGAGGCCAACCGACAAAGACAAATGGAAAAGCAAGATGAAAAGCGTACGGAAAAATGGAAAGAGCATAAAGTGGTAATATTCCAAAGCACGCGATTGACAGATTTTCGACGTTAACGATTCTTCGCATTTCACATCTCTGCGCTTTTAAATCTGGAGACGAAAGGTCCAATCTTTCGAGAATAGAACGCTCTAAATCTTGAGGGCCTTGTTCGGTTTAGAGTTTTGTCTTAGTTTTGGTTTTGTTGATATCATCATTTTTCCATTTCTCTCTCTATCTCTTCCACTCATTACACATGCTTACATCATCAAAATTAAACTAAACTACAAACCAAACACAACCGAGATAATTATGATCGAGTTTGTTTGGTCGTAAATATCTGAAGATTAGTCAAGACGCCCGTATAGTGACCTGTAGACCCGGATATCAAAAGAAGATTCTCACTGTAGAGTCTCCCATCCGCGAAGTGACGTGGGGTCATATTGCTTTTCACTTTCTTGATTTGTTGGTTTCCATCGATTTTGGTACTCTACCAATTTTTAGTTATCGAATGCAAAACGTTTCATCTAAACTCAACGATAATTGAATGTCCTCATCCTAAGTTTACCATCGCTACTTTCTTTAGGGAAAGCTCGGAAAATGATTGATCATAACTCATAAGTAGGAATCTCTCTCTCTCTCTCTCTGATTCGACGGACAGTCGAAGCAAAAGAAAGATTCCAAGAAGAACCTCTCCAAAATTAAACAACGGTGACTTGAAACCCAAATGTCAAAAGAAGATTCTCTCATGATCAAAAGTTTGTAGAGTCTAAGTCTCCATCCAAGAAGTGACGTGGGGTCATATTGCTTTTCACTTTCTTGATTTGTTGGTTTCCATCGATTTTGGTACTCTACCAATTTTTAGTTATCGAATGCAAAACGTTTCATCTAAACTCAACGAATAATTGAATGTCCTCATCCTAAGTTTACCATCGCTACTTTCTTTAGGGAAAGCTCGGAAAATGATTGATCATAACTCATAAGTAGGGAATCTCTCTCTCTCTCTCTCTGATTCGACGGTCAAGAGCGTCCGAGCCAATTTACGTGAACCTCTCCTCCCTCATCTGTGAAAGAGAGACCATTCATGCCACAATTAGGAAGATTCACAAGAAATATATTCCTTGTGGCCGTACCTTAAGAACCGAACCATAGTAAATTGTGTAAAAAACAAACCTACCAACCACCCGGACTAACCCATTGGAGCTCTCTCCAGCATTACAGTTTAGGGATAAGAATTAAGAACATGGGTCCAATCGTTACATATACCGAACATATTTGACACAGCCGACGCTGTCTACAGCTATGTTTTCACATTTCAGATTTCATTTTTTAGTTGGTAATAAACAAGAAGAAAATTCCACGATATTGTGTTTGTTTTTAATTTTCATTTTTGTGAACCCAAGAAACCGCAGGAAAAAAATAAAGTTTATCTTCTTACCTAATTTCCCCTGTAAAATTTTAAGGTCCAGCATATTTCCAGTGAAACTGAACGAAAACACAGACTAAGAATCTGACACATTCCAGCATTTACAATGCTTACTGTAAAATGACTAATTAATCTACTCAGAAGGGATAATATGGAGTATAATTTCTGATAAGATAACTCAGAAGCATAATATAAAGCTACAACAAACTGTCTACCAAGTTTCCAAACAAGTAACATAAAATCCAATTATCTGGAAACAAAAGCTTAAAAAGAAAATTTTCCATTGCGACAAACTGGTTTGATGCAGAAAACTATCCACTGCCTCGTCGTGCCCCTTTAAGATCATGCTCCCTAAACAGAAATCCAGTCAATAAATGAGGTTCAAATCAAATATAATCATTGCTTCATAAGGAGTAGGTATCAGACGCCGATCGAAAAAAAAAGGAGTAGGTATCAGACCTCTGGATGTGATCAAGAATGAGGAGCCTTGGTCCAGGAGGGATTTTCACATCTCTAAGAGCACTGTAAATATTGCAGTGGAAGAGAGATTTAGAATACAAGTTCAAGTAAAATTTGTTCGAAGAGAGAATGGATGAGCGGAAATCTGAATACTTGCCTATCATTGAGCAAAGGCAGAGTATTATCCGTCAACAAGCCCCTCTTAAAATTCTTCTCGTAATTCTGAAGGCCAAGGTTTGACAACATGCTTCTTGTTTTCTCATAGAACAAATCATCAGCTGGTGGTTTGGAAAACTTCTGCCCTATCTGCATGACAACAAAAATGGTCTAAGCATGGAAAGTATCTAAGCCAAACCAATACAATATAGAATCCTCTGCTCAAAAAACAACAACAATAGCATAACCCATCTAGTCCCCAATCATCGGGGGAATATGGGGGGGATGATTAACCCAGATCTAACCTTTGGCAATCACAAAGGATATGCTCTTAGAAAACCATTGAAACAAAGGTGGCCCCTCTAAACCTCCAAGAACCAAGGAGCTATAGGGAGGTTTTTCTTAGAAAACCAGAACCATGCCCCCAAATCAAGAACGAAAGGCATTAGGGAGGCAGGCCTAGGACCCAAATAAATTTCGTACTCATTACCATGCCCCTTAATTCATGGCCCGAAATCGGTATTTTAAACTGCCGGGCAAGAGGCCTTACAATGGTAGCGAGTCTATTCAAGTCATGAGTGATTGGATACAGTTTGTGTGATACCTCATCCCACATCGAAAGTCTACATGGGTGATCTTGGGAACATAAGGGACCAATCATGGCTTGAGAATTCATGGTGTGACTTATGGGCCATATCGGTTTTAGTTCCCAGTTTTCACTTTTTTCCTTGTGGTCCCCTCCAAACCTGTTCTAAGAGGCCTTGCAGCCAATGGCTATGTGAGGCCCACTTTATTCAAGTCATAAGTGATTGGAGTACTTTTAAAATAATGTTTTTGAGTATCTATTAAAAAATCAGCCCATTTACAAGTTGTTGATTTATCATCTAATTCTTCATTCACAATTTAGGATCTTGAATTTTGACAAAAGTTTGAAACAAAGTTAGACAATGGATCAAGTATTTAAACATAAGGGACCAATAAGATTACTATGATGACTCAAAGAATATTGGGCCATGTGGTGTGACTTATTGATTTATAATCAAAGTACTAGGTACAATATATGGACTAGTGGTTTGTTCCAAAAAAATGGGCTTTGCAATTTATGTACTAGGCAACATGGGCTTTGTGTGGGCACGGTATTGTGTGGGCTCGGGCCAGGGAAAAGACTTGTGAAATACCTTGTGAATTTGGGCTCAGAGCACAAGTGGCCACCCTGGGAAAAGACCTGTGAAATGTCGTGGGACTTTAGGCACTAGGGAAAATACATGTGAAATACCCTGACTCAAGTGTTCAACCCCTTGTGAGGCACGAGGCCATAAATGTGGGGAGATTGTGATACTCATCCCACATAAAACTTTACATGGGTGATCTTGGGAATATAAGGAACCATTTAAGCTACTACCAGTACCTTGGGCTTAAGCATTTTGGGCCATGTGGTGCAGCTCGTAGATTTATAATTAAGGTACTGGGCCAGTGGTCTACGTGGGGCTGGGGCTTTACAGCTTGCTTTACTACTATATACGTAGTTCCTCTTCCCGATTAACTTGGTGAAAGATTTGAAAGATTTCCTCACAAGTCCCTTCAGTTTATTTTACTTCATTGTCAATACTGAAAACAAGTTTTCATGCTGACTTCCTAGGCAGAAATTGAGGGCTGGAAAGAGGCACGAAACCACGATAAACCAAATTCATGCTATCAAGACTGACAACTTTAAGCATGGGGCTGTACTTTAGTATGTAACCATATTGCCGTAACAAAATGATGATATAATGCTACTTGTGATGACAATAGAGGTGGGAGAAGGAGCCAGAGACAGCTGCTGCTCCCGAACCTTATTAATGGGATTCAACTAATAAGGAGTTTCTTACAAATACAAAACAAAATGGCGAGATACATAGTTATCATCAAAACTACTTTTCAATTTTCAAAAGTCGGCTGTATATTATTCTGCAAGTGTTATAACAAGTGGATTTGATTGTCGTACGGTCTAACACGTTACTACTGAAAAGAATTGTCTAACAGACTAACACTTCATACTTCATCAGATCTGTGTAGCGTCACAGCCACACTCTCGGGACCAGTTTTTGCCAAAGTCAATAAATAGCTCGTTTGTTTAGAAATTCAGCAAAGATAAGGATAGCCCCAAAACCCTGTGAAGTCAACCAGCATTGCTACTTGATTCCGTAGATGAGCCATCATAAACTTACCAATACTTAAGTCATTGGATTCTAGCAAGTTCATAGAACGCATTGCCACTATCATAGCAGTGGGGTAGGGAACAAAAGAGTAACTATTGAGATGCTACCCAAAAAATGAAGGAGTTTCTCCTCTAAATGATCACCTGGAAAATTCCACCTTGAACAAGTGCAAAGAAGACTCCGGATGTCAGGGCATTAGCTGCCAGATTCGGGCCACCCATGCCACTAACCACTGAAAACATGGCTCCCGAACCAAAAGCTGCTACCATACTGTCATGAAAAATCAATAATCTAGAATGAGGAAATACAAAAGAAAAAGTCCATTGAATCACCAATTTAACTGATTTTTAACATGATGGGTCTGAAACTCATTCTTCAAATTGTATATGGTAGGTTGTGTCCTTAAACTGAAGATGGGAGAGGACCTAATCTTGAAACGGGGATGCACGGCTACAAAAGCAATCAATAACCACCATCAAGGTATATAAAAAAAAGTGGACAGTACAACCCAAAAAGACAATCATGTGGCTAATCAGACTAATATTGTTAAATTTGAATTCAGTTTCTTCAAATGTCAAATCAAGGAACTTTGGAGAAAAGAGCTCACCGGAGTTTCCTACCTAGAGTTTTTCTAATTGACTAAAAAAAAAAAAAAAAAAAAAGAAAAGAGAAGCCTGAACAATAATTCTATGATATGTTCAGGGGAGGGTGCATGTGGTAGCCCATAGCCCTCTGGGAAGAATAAGCACTTGGATAGACCACCGGAGGTGCAGCAGATAAATGTAGAGGCAGCCCTAGACAAAAGATTTCTTTTGCATGTACAGAGAAGCCCTTCTATATTGGTGGCTGAATCATGGCAGCTGGCTTTGCCAGCAAGTGTCTTATGTACACGTGTCTCAAACCCATTTGTTCAACAGCACAGTAGTTTCTCACCCTCAGATCTCATTGGTCATCATCTCTCTAAGACCGATCAAGATGGAACTGATAAGGGAAGAACCCAGTATCCATGAGCTTCATGTATGGGTCACTCACTCAGTTGATTGTATTGTAGACTTATGTCCTGCTGAGTTGTAGAAGAATATCCAAGCGTTAAGGGCCAAACAATGATCTTATTATGGATGTCGCAACGATTGTCTACCATTTCATAAGTAGATTGATGCCCATCATTTTGCAATAATGTGAGTATAACAATGAGGCAGTAAATTTATGTACTTATTATCAACAAGTATAATGTCTCAGTCATAACTCATAAGCCAGTCAATTGGGTTTCCAATGCACTCTCTTTCTAAATCACAATGTTTAACATTTCGACAGTGAAAGCCACATTCCCGATCAACATGCAAAATAGACAACCACTATTTTTCTTCACTAACACCATTGACATGAAACTTCTCCTTTTCCAGGAGCAATCAAGCACAACAAAAACATGAAAATAAGCTCCAAGAAAACAAAGCAAGGATAGCCTAAACAACAGGGCAGGAAAGTGAGTTCTATGTGTTGGTGCAAGCCTTGAAAGAAAGCTGCTGAGCAAAATGTGAGATAATAAGAGAGATCAGAAGTTTGCGAAAGCTGACTCATTAAAGTAAAGTGAAGAGGGCTAACAGGATGTTATAATAGGATTACCTGGACTGCACATCCTCCTTCCCTCTTATTCTTTTTAAGACACAAGATATACCGGCATTGACACCAGTCATGACAGCAAAATTGCGTGCTTGTACCAATGGACCCCCTCCTAAGGCCTGTAAACCAAAATGGACTATAGTAAGGTCACATTTCGGTTGCATGAAATAGGGTCTTTGAATAAGAACTGGAAGTCATGATTACACTTCCAAACTCTTGTTCATCATATCAACTAATTACAGATATCGACTAAGAACAACAAAAATAAAAAAAAAATTACCAACAAAAAAAGAGAGGTGATAGTCACGTTCATATCTCATACTCCCTTTTTGTTTTTATCATCTCACAAGGGGAGTGCAAGAGTACCATTCCCAAGAATTATACATTTCCACATGAAAAATCAAATCCCATTCCTTACAAAGCCAGATGCTAAATGATTTTTATTCTGTTCTATTAAATGGTTCATTATAAGGCGACAAAATAAACATGACGATTCCAAGTTGTGCTCAACGATATCATACAACAAAAAGGCTATTCTACCTATCCAAATTGTTACCACAAAAACAAAAACGAGGAATATAAATAGAGCATTTAAGGGCGAAAATTTACCCGGTTTGTCTTAAAGCCTATGACTGCAGGAGAAGGTTAGACGATTAATTTCGTTATCAAAGATGACAATACTAATAGCCAACAATCTATGTAACCATCTCACCAGAAACCCTACAGCCCCAAAAACCTCAATGTAGGAAAAACCCAAAAAACACACAGTGACAGTCTCTTGGAATGCCCCCTATACATAGCGAAACCTAAAGAATCCAGTCAAAATATCCAATGATTCCATTTTTATTTCGCTCACCAATCAGGTTGCAAGGGCTGCAGGTGGGTTATGGGCAAAATCTGAGTTCAATACAAGACAGCCTACACCAAGTTTCAGTATTATTACCCAACCCTTTCCTGTTCCCCATAAGAACCAATTTGTCATCTCAGGAGTAAATCTCACAAGGAAAGCGTAGTCAGTGCAGGCAATCAGAATTATTTACTTGTCCACAAATGGATAACCGAAATTACACGCAGTTCACAATAAATTGTGTACCAAACCGAAACCTATTCTGTTTCACACTAGACCAAATTCACGAGAAAAACTTAGATACGAGCATATAACTACACAAACAGTATGTTGGTAAAAAAATCATAACACTATCCTGAAATGGGTAATTGAAATTAAAAGCGGGCAAGGGCTCAGAAGAACGAACCTGGGCCTGCTTGAGAGACGCCATCGCTTCTGGATTTACGGCAGCATTAGGGGGAGGAGCAAAAGAGGAGGAGACGTCGTTGGTGAGAGTACCCATAAAGGCGCCGATGGCGGCGCCCTGGACGGCGCTGGTGGCGGTGACGACGGCGGCCTCGACGGGTAAAGACTGCTTGGCCAACCAAACCCTGAACCCATCTTCCAGTTGCTTGTACTTGACTTTAAAGTGGGCTATAGGGTCGGGATTTTGGAGTTGGGCAATTAGCCCTTTTGGCATCTCTGCTACTACCATCGCTGCTCCTTGCTTCCCTTCCCCCATTTTGGTCTGCCGCTCTGGTTCTCTCGCCTTATCGCTCTGTTATTTTGCAATTGGGGTTTGAGAGCTGCTAACACGAATTTGTTTGGGATTTTGGATAATGAAGTGGAGTATTTTTGTTCTTGTTTTTTACGATTATACCCTCAGAGCAACTTCAACCATAGTTTATTTTTTCATTTTTTGTCCTTCAAATATTTACTTTGAACAATATTTCCAATTATTTGTGTTTTTCAAATTGAAGGAACAATTTTGATTTTCAAATACAGTACGAGGACCCTCCCTCCAAATGAAGGACCTTCTGCATTTCATTTTCCAAACTTTAAAATACTATAACATGTTATAAAATAATTTATTTATAACCAATTTATTATAATTAGAAAGAGATTCACAGTACCTTTCAAATGAGACCAATCACCAATATTGGCAATATATTTAACAAATTTCTTACAAAAATAAAATTTCAAAATTTAGAGGGAAAGTTGAGGTTTGGAGATAAATGGATTAGGCATTGTTAGTTTAACTTTTTTTTTGAGTTGATGTATTGTGAGAGAATGATCTATCTTGTAAAGTGCAATAAGTTACAAGTTTTTAAGTTGGTTTGATAACAAGTCAATTTTTGAAACAAGGCCTAAATTTTGAAGAAAATACAGATTTTCAAATTTCACTATTTATCGTCTTGTTTCAAATTTCGTGTTTATTTTGCTTGTTATTGTGGATCAATGTAGAAATTCGTTGTTGCTTGTTTGGCAATTGTTTATGCAATGTGTTGCGTAAGATTAAGGATGGCAATTCAACCTACCATGTCTTAAACCCGCCTCCCCTGGGTGGGTATTTGTTACTTTTTTTTTTTTTTTTTTTTATTTGGCCAGTGGGGGGATCCTAACCGGACTAGGTAGATATCACCACTCCTTGATACCAACCCCGAACTCTTCTATTAAATGATGCTTTTCATGTATCCAATAACGATTTAATGTGGCACCACCATGTGTGTATTTAGTGTAATAGTTTGTATACTACTTATACTCTACTTAAATTCCTAAAATACAACTCACTTAACTAGGGGACTAAATATTATCCTAAGCAAGGTAAATATAATTTTCTACAAGATAAAAGGTTGAAAACATGAAACCATAACCTCAAAAATTAGAGGAACGGAAAATTAAGTGTAGTCCCTAAATAAGGTGATTATTTAATTTTTTTAGTTACTCTTGTTGAGATAAATTGATATGTAAAAAATATTTTGACATAAAATTAACAAAATCTAAATTAAAAAAAAAACGAGTAAAGATTAAGGCTCTGTTTGGTTCTTAGGGAAAGGAAGAGAAAGGGAGAGAAAATTTAAAAAATTTCCCTTCCATTGTTTGGTTCTACAAAAAGAGGAAGGAAAATATTCAAATTTTCATTTAACTTTCCTCCCATTTTCTCTTCAATTTTCCCTCTAATTTCCTTCTTAATTATTTTCCTTTTTTTCTCTTTTTTTTCCTAACTTCCAAACACAACCTAAAAGCCAGTAGTCAGGTCAAATCGGGCCTTAGGAGTGACTTGTTAATCTAAAGTCTAAATGTGAAAAAAGATTTATCTAAGGAACATTTAGGGGTACTTTGGGTATAAAAAAAACCAGTTTGGTTATTTTATTTGTTCTTATTCAATTTTTTTTTAAATTTGTTAGGTTTAGTTTTTGTGATTTTAACTTTGTTAAAAATTTGAGTTAAAAATATAAAATATTTTCAAAGTTTTGTGAATAAAGTTACAAAAATAAAAACTTTGAGTTTGGTTAATTTTTATCTTTAATCACAAAAATTGATTAAAACAAACAAAATTAAAAAAAAATTGAATAAGGACAAATTAACAATTTTAATTTTTTTTTGAATAAGGACGTTTGGTTTTTTACCCAAAGTACCCCTAATGAGGGTCATACTTGTAAATATAAGCTAAAAGACCATATTAACCTTTCTATACATTTTCCTCTCCGCCTCCCTCCAATTTTGCTCCTGCCAACGTCGTCTTCTACAATTGCTCGCTCCAGAGCATTAGGGTTTTATCAGTTCTTCCAGAGGATCTCGTTTCCTCAGAAAAACCCTCAATGAGTAACTCTCGGGAGGAGTCTCCAGATTGGTTGCGAGCTTTCGAGGTACTTCTCTGTTTACTTTTCCATTTTCCTCTGATTTTTCCTGTTTCTTACACGCGGATTTTCCTTCAACACATCCACTGAAACTTTGCAGGACTGATAATACCAGTTTAGATTCCTTTTAATGATCTGGAATCACAAACACTTTGTTCTTCAAAACCAGTTACAATCAGAAGAATTAAGAATGCTGTTTTACTAAACCCTAAACCTTAATATATTTCCTTCCCACCTTTCCTGAGCTTCTGATTGTGTGAATGTACTTCATTACGGTAGGCAGCAGCTGACAATGCGATATAATAAGACAAAAAAAAAAAAAAATTGATTGTAGAATTGTAGAATTGTGAATTCTTTTTTTGTTTTAAGGCTTGCTAATTTCCTGAACTGAAATTTGTTGAGTAGGCACCAACGCGATCAGTTCTGACTTTATCTTCTGGTTCTGAGGCTTCCCCACATGGCAGTCCTTTGACCGATGATAGATCGAATGAAAAGGAACCATCTTCTAGTGAAATATCTCAGTTTCCAGAGAAAGACGAAGACGATGATAAAACTCTTCATGTTCTTACCAAGGAGTCTTCATTGAAAAAGCCTCTGAAAACTAATTCTCCGAACAAACAACCAAAAGGAGAACAAACACCTGTGAAAAAGAAGAAGACAGATAATGGTAACAGAAGTGGTGGGTACTATCTTATGCTGCTAGCATTTAAATATTTGTAATTTTTTTTTTTTTACCTCCTTGTCATCTATAAATCTATTCCTTAAAGTAATTTGTTTCTTGATGTTGGACAATGGTTTAGGGAGCGTGGGTGGTGGGAAATCCGCAAAACTACAGAAGTCTGAGACGCACGCTGAACTGAACGTAAGAAGCTATTCACCATGATCGCGTTTTTATTCACAAGTGTACTCTCTGAAAATGGAGTTGCTTCTTGCATGATCTTTAATCAGCTTTACCTTTGTTTTTTGATCTGCTACTCAGCTTTACCTGTTTTACTTACATGCAGATTTTCCATCAACACATCCATTGAAACTTTGCAGTACTGATAACACCAGTTTAGATTCCTTTTAATGAGATGGAATCACAAACACTTTGTTCTCCAAAACCAGTTATAGTCAGAAGAATTAAGAATGCTGTTTTGCTAAACCCTAAACCTTAATCTATTTCATTCCCACTTTCTTGAGCTTCTGATTGTGTGAATGTACTTCATTACAGTAGGCAGCAGCTGATAATGTGATACAATAGGAGGAAAAAAAATATTTTTGAGCTGCAAAACCATTTGTAGAGTTGTGAATTCTACATTCGTTTTAAGGCTTGCTAATTTTTGAACTGAACTATGTTGAGTAGGCACCAA
Organism: Vaccinium myrtillus; assembly: GCA_016920895.1. Classification (NCBI taxonomy): domain Eukaryota; kingdom Viridiplantae; phylum Streptophyta; class Magnoliopsida; order Ericales; family Ericaceae; genus Vaccinium; species Vaccinium myrtillus. The sequence continues at coordinate 29,805,118 of CM029280.1, read as the reverse complement.
CGCGATCAGTTCTGACTTTATCTTCTGGTTCTGAGGCTTCCCCACATGGTAGTCCTTTGACCGATGATAGAACGAATGAAAAGGAACCATCTCCTAGTGAAACGTCTCAGTTTCCAGAGAAAGACGAAGACGATGATAAAACTATTCGTGTTCTTACCAAGGAGTCTTCATTGAAAAAGCCTCTGAAAACTAATTCTCCGAACAAATGGCCAAAAGGAGAACAAACACCTGCGAAAAAGAAGAAGACGGATAATGGTAAGAGAAGTGGTGGGTGCTATCTTATGCTGTTGGCATTTAAATAGTATTAATTGTTTTTTTATCTCCTTGCCATCTTTATATCTATTCCTTAATGCTTAAAGTAATTTGTTTCTTGATGTTGAGCAATGGTTTAGGGAGTGCGGGTGGTGGGAAATCTGCAAAACTACAGAAGTCTGGGACGCACGCTGAACTGAACGTAAGAAGCTATTCACTTAGATTGCGTTTTGATTCTTAGGTTCAGCGAGTAACTCCAGTTATATAGGAGTTTCAGGCCTCCAGCCTAAACCCAACATGTCCTATAAATGCAAACCTTGTTATCATACTAGTATACAACATTTTTTTGTTGCTTCGTGCATGATCTAGATCTCATCTCTGCTGCTCTCAAGTGCTTTGTCCTCACCTAGATAGTTTGAGCAAGTTGTGTGCTTGTCCGGGTTGTCCCTTTCTAGGGTATAAAACATCTATATCCTGCTTGAATTTGATAAATCATTTCCTTTTACTCAATCCATTGGTTTGTCTAGATTAGATTAATAACAGATCACACATCAATGGATGTCACTGGCATAAGGAGTAAGGGCTTTGCATATCGGGTTCCGGGCAATACAGGAAACCTTCTGTTCTGGTTCTCTTATGGAGCTTCAAAAACTTGGTAGATGCATTCAAATTTGTTTAGTATTTTCAAAAGCCTTAGTGGAAGCGAAGGGAAATGGTGTGGTTAAGAGATGGTGCATAAGTGACTACTTCTGCATAGTAAGCAAGTAAGTGTTAATTTGAAAGTGAATTCAGCTGCTGTTTCGTAGGAGAGCATCATAGGTGCTTATTTGAAAGTTGTTGTAAATCAGATGTGAAGCTGAGCCCCTAGCAAGAAGAAATATAGTTGTAGGTTGTAAAGAGAAGCTCTCAATTCTCAGAGGAAGGGAGCAGTTCGGGTTTTCATATGAGGACTGCCCCAAGTTCCCATAGTTCAATTTGGTATAATTGCGTTAGGGTCTCGAATCCGGAAATACATTTGTGTTCAGTCAATTTGGCATGTGTCCATGTTTTTCTGTCATCTTTGTCCGGATCCTGATCTTGAAAATGTGATTATTCGAGCAGGCACCGAACAGTTCAGTTTGGACATTGTCTTCAGATTCAGATTCTCCTCATAATAGCCCAATAAGGGAAGCTTCTAAAGAAAAATCTCCAAAGAAAGGGGTAAAAACTGAGGATTTGGAAGCGTCAAAGAAGAAAAGCGGAAAGAGCAAAATTAATAGAAAAGGTATGGGAGGCTGAAATGGTGTTTTTTCTATTTGGACTCTGAGAGATTATTTTTTAGATGACCATCTGGTGAATTTGAACATCGTTCTCACTCTCTTCTCTAAATGTGAGCTTTTGCTCGGATTCTTTTTATTTTGCTACATTTGGTTACGAGTTTTGCGAATTATATGATGATGCAGGGAATGATGGTGATGTTGATGCTGCAGAAGAAGAGGTTGCTGAGAAGAATATTGAACCACGTGTAAGTGTTACTGGCCTCTCAAGAAATTGTTTCTATATTTTATTCACCAGATTACCTTTTGGATATATTGTTACAGTTCTCCTCCTCAAGGTTGCCATTGGTGCTCTCAGAGAAAGTCAGTCGTACAAAGGTATGCCTTGCCTTTGTGTTTATTTTTTCATCACGATTTCTTTGTTTTTTGCCCCTTTTAGAATTTGATCAAGCATCTGAGTTCAGTCTTGGAATTTGTAATAGCCGTTTGGTGCTGGTGTTTACTTGTTCCATATAGTTCATGAATTGAGGTGATAAGTTTCTTCAGAGAAGGAAAGGGATTTGGAGACCCTGGATCTCGCTTGCTGATTCAGTTGGTTGATTTTTATATTATCATCCGTCAATCCTTAGTAAATTCCTATTAGAGCTACAATATATGCCACGTTGCCTGTGTAGTTTGGTTCTCTAGGGGGTCTTGGGTCTTATTTAATGTCCTTGTCTGAGTGCTATTGTCTGATTGGGACTCTCCAGTTTTACAAGTATTGTTTTCTATGCAGGCACTAGTTGAGTGTGAAGGAGAAGCTATTGATTTGAGTGGTGATGTGGGTGCTGTTGGGAGAGTAGTTATTTCAGATAACCCATCTGGAAATCATGACATGTTCTTTGATTTGAAAGGCAAGTTTATTCGTTTTACCTTGAGAGGTTTGATGGATTCTTGTTATGCGGGTTTCCATATAGAGTGGCCCCATCTGATTTTAATTTTGCTATATGTTACAGGAACCATATACAAAACCACCATAGTTCCTTCGAGGACTTTTTGTGTTGTATGTCATCATTCTCCTTTCAATCTTGTTTACAGTCTTCAATGCTTTGATTGCTGTGATGTAAAACACATTTCTTCTTGCTCAGGTTAGCTTTGGTCAGTCAGAAGCAAAGGTGTGTATTCTTCAGTTCTTTGTTTTTTCTTCTGTTATAACTTTAGGATCTTCTTCTTCCCTTCAACTGAAAACCGTGTTTTATAAACCATATTTCCATTCTTGAGATCCTTTCGTTTCCTAACATGTAGTGGTTTTATTATTTGATTATTTTTCGCTCATATTTGCTCGCAATGTCCTTATTTTAGTGGGGCTTAAAAATCACAAAGGTATAGATAATAAAATTATAATATGCTTGTAATTATTTTGAGCAGGTGGAGGCAATCATGAATGACTTTATTCAGCTGACTCCTCAATCTAATGTTTACGAGGCCGAAACCATGGTGGAAGGTTCGAAAGTTAAATTTGTGTTTTTCTTTCAGGGTGTTTATGTTAGTAGTTGTTTCTCATCCTTACATTCAATCATCTGCTAGGAACGCTGGAGGGATACTCATTTGATTCTGAAGATGAAGCTGACAAGGTGCCTAAGACCGTCGCTAATCAAGCTGATCAAAATGAGGATGCCGGAGAGCAATCTAACACAAAACCCAAATCAAAAAAAGCGGACAAGACATCAGTATGCTTCATAACCTTTCTAGCTCATTTCTCACAGGATGACTTGATCAACTCTTTTGCAACATTTCCTAATAGGAATGCTAATTCAATGAGATTCTGGATGTAGGGGGTTGTACGTAAAAGAGGTAAAGCAGCAGCAGGAAAACCGCCCAAGAAAGTGAAAAAGAAAACTCAAGCTCCAAAGAAAAGCAAGACTAAAAAATGAGAGGTATTTTATAGGGTAAATTGTGCTTATAGGGGTTGACATCAGTTGATTCCGCTCAGCAAAGAACCACAGAAATCTTATAGAGTTACCGAATTTGGTTCCTGGAGTTGTATGTAATCTGGTATTGAGGCCTTCACTGTTTGTATTGTGGGAATGAAATTATTCGAGGTAAGCATAGAGTTGACTCTTGAGCCTAGGCTGTAGCTTGTAAACCGGCTTCCAGCTATTGCGATTAGACTCTTGCGGCATTGTGAATACAATTGAAAGTGGAAAATTCTTATACCTTTTCAGAATGCGCCTCATTAAAACGCAAACAGTTGTTAGATTGTTTTATTTTCCCTTTTGTTCGGTGATTTTTGTTTCCCCAGAACCTTCGGCAGCATCTATACAGTTAAGGACTTAAGGTCACTGTGCATTGGTGATAAGTTCATTTCCATTGCATAAGTTCATTTCCTTATCATCGGTTGCCATTGATCCTTGATCCAAACATAGCATCAGAGTTATAATCTTCTACTCAAATTAACCTTCCAACCCTAAGATTTTTTAAGAACTTGGGAAGTTGATCAGGAGCACAAGATTTTGCATATTTAAGGAGTGTCAATTGATAAATCCACCTCACAAGTGATAAGTTGTAGTTAATAAACTAATTAACAAATGATTTTCAGCAGAGAAAACCAGACCCAAAACTCTGAACCTTTTACTCTTAACATGAGGAGGGGGAGAAAAACTTGGGGTGTAGATAGGGTACAACTGACGTGATGCTCAAATGGTATCACAGTCGTTCAAAACACTTTTTGGACGGCCCAAATTTCTCCTCTCTCTCTAAAATCAGGACCGTCCAAAAGTCTCTCCTCCGTCCAAAACACCTTTGGACAATTGAGATGTGCGCTGGGTACCGTCATGTGGTACCTAATCGGCATCCAATGTTTTTCTCTGAGGAGGGGCTCACGAGTCTAGGCAACTGCTGACTAGAAAAGTTTCAAACTCTTAAAAACGTGCACATACAAAATCCTATCTCCTCAATATTGGAAGTGAGCCCTGCATCACTTACCCAAGAAACCTTTCCATATATATTTTTTTCTTGCGTTAAAAAAAAAAAAAAAAAAAAAAACTCCAGGTTCTCTCTCTCATATCCAAGTTTTAGACTGAGTCAATTCAGATCTAGACCGTCTATTGGCACATTTAATGGTTCGGATTTGAGCTCTTATCGGTAAGAGTTTATGAGTAAATCCAAACCATTGTAAAATTCTAAATATAGAGTAAGTCCAAATCTTGAGTCCTGGACTGTATCATCCATTCTAAAATTCTAAATATAGACCGGAGAGATCTATCTAAAAAAAAAAAAGGATTGCGGATTAATTCTTGTCCAAATAATTGGGCGGGCTATTATTCGAATTCGGAATGGGTCGTTGAAATTGGGCCTGTAACAACTACGCCCAAAAAGACACAACCGAAAAAAGGTCGTGAAAAAGGCAGCACGTTGAATTGAGAACACCATCCCTGTCCGCAGTTCGCGCCACCGCGCTAAACGGGTTTCGTCAATCGGGGCTTGATTTCTCCGCCGTGTCTCCGCCCACTGTTAGCTGATTACTGTCCCTTTTTCCCAATCGGAAAGTTCTCAGCGACGAGTTTTAGGGTTTAACTGATTGAGAGGCGAATTATAAAACTTCTACCTCGAGCCATCATTGTTGTTCGTTTAGCAGGTAATCTTTCGTGGGTGTAAAAATATTGTATCGTGTTGGGTATATTTTCGTGGTGCTTTCCTGCCAATTAATTTCCTTACTTAGCCGTGATTGCTTGAGTATTCTTAGTCGTAGTCTATGATGCGCATAACAGTCATTCCAATATCGATAATGGGTTCTTAAATCTTAACTACCTATGCTGTTGATTTTGAATGGGTGTTCGATTTTTCGTGATTGAATGATTCTTCCAGTCTTACCCATAAAGTTTTTCTGCATCAAAGAGTCTAAAACCACAGACAACTCAGCTCACAGTCTCACACTTCTTATGGTTTGATTTATTGGCTCAATCAGTGGCGGATGTATTAAGGGACCAGTGTGCCTGCAATTTTCCTTCTTTTTAAAAAAAAAAATCTGAGTGTTAGCATTAGAATAAAATTAGAGTGCCTGCCTTGTTGTTCTGCTTTACAAAACACAAACTGGAAACCCACGCGCAAGGGGCAAGGAGCTTGTCGGACAAGTGACAACCCAACTGTACGACGGATGGCTGGAGCTCGTTGGACGCCGGAGTTTGGGTAATGTGGGTTCACTCCTTTCTTACTAGAAAAATTAGGGAAAGTTAAGGAAATATGTCTATTGATTGATCCACACGGCTGAATTGTATCCGGAAGATTTTTCTTCAGTGGAGCTCATGATACTCGATGGTCAACTTGATAATTAGATTGTTGATATGCGCACTAGCATTCAGTTCTCAAGTTTGCATGGAATTGGTGATCTTGCACAGAAAATAGTGGAATTGGCAGACCCCAAGTTTATCCATTGGTTTACTTGCTTTTAGTCTTGGCATTTACTTTATCGGTTGCAACTACTACATTTGAAAGGGCGTTTTCAGCTATGAATTATGTGAAGAATCAGTGGTGCAACTAAATGGGTGATCAATGGACGAGTGATAGCATGATTGCATATATAGAGAAAAACATATCTGTAAGCCTTGACAATGAAAATGTCATGCAAATCTTTCAAAACATGAAAAGTCTTCGCGGTATATTGTAGAGCCTAAATTTAGTAATTTTTGTTTAGGGCTATGATAGTTTTGTTTGTATTTTATATAGCTTGTCTTTTCGTTGTGCTCCCAGTAGTCCTTATTCCTGGCTACGCCATTGGGCTCAGTATTTATTTTTTTGGTAATGAGCACCAGTAAAATATATTGATCCACATGAACAATGGATCATCACCCCACAAAATATATGAGTATGTTTGAAGAGTGTGTGTGAGTTGTGTGGAGAGTAGCAAAGCTGTTTCTGCACAATCAACTGCGTATGCTGATGAATCTTTTTGTGTCATTCTGCTACGTGAAGAGGGCTACTCATGCATTTTATCGCATAAGATTTCGTAATGTTTCTTGAAGTAAGGAGTGTTTTGGTCTTAATTTGGCTGCACCAAATGTTTATATCCCAAAATTCTGAAGAACAGAGCTTTTTTAAGTCTTCCTCTGCCTTCTAAAATTTAGCTAGGAAGCCCTTTCATGGTGATAAATGCACCAGAAAACTCGCTACTAAAACTCTTGTCCACACGGTTATGGAAACTCCTGATTTTCAATTTTTAGCTAGGCTGGAATCTCCCAGTTTTGATTCTTATTTGAGCTTCAGGGTCCCAAAGTTTAAGCGCCCAAATTAACTAGTTTATGATTATGGTGAGTCATGGGTCTACTGTAATAGGGCTTGCTTATTCATCTTCTTAGTGCTGTGATATCGTATGATTCATGTTTGACATATAAGTGAATAATTCTAGATTTTCTTCTTTGTGAATTTGGTTTTAGAAGTGGAAGGCTTTCAAGGTATAATTGGTTGGTCCCTTGTGGACTTCGTTATCTTGTATGAGTCATCGTCTAATTTCTTAATAGTCAGTCTTATCACGAAGATAGATTAGTTTACAGTGTTCAAATCAGTCTGCATGTGAAGGCATCTAGATTAGAGTAACAGTGAATTCGTTTGTCTGCCTAATTTGCACCGCTGCTATTTCACAGCTATGTTCAGTACATTTCTGGCCCTTTTTTTTTTTTTTTTTTTCAGACGAGTCATTTCATTTCTGGGGTGTGTTTCTGCAAGCATATTTTGTATCTTTTATCTTCATAATCATTGGCTATGTTTTTTGAGATAAGCCTCAATCATGCTCCATAGTCTAATGACTCTAATCTAATGTACAGGCTGCAACTCAGAAAGTAAAAAAAAAAAAAATGGTGGGATTCAAAAATAGGTATATGGTGATGGAGGTTTTTCTGGATCCTAATAGAGATCTTTCAACTCTTGATCCCATCATTATTACCCAATTTAATTTGTCAAAAGCAATCAAAGACAGCCTTCTTGAAAATTTTGGGGAGTGTGGTCTAGCTTCATCACTGGGATCATTTCAAAGTGAGTTCAACATCTTTTGCTTATTTATCTACTTATCGGTTGTGACATAGGCTTTTTTTTGCTCCAATTGTTCGTAAAATGCCAAGGTTGGTGTGTGGTTCCCGTTCTTTAAGTTTGACAAAGTGATTTTGGACAGTCAAGTACGTGAATCCAATTACAAAGGTATGCATCATCAGAGCGTCGAGGGAGGAGTACCAAAAAGTTTGGTCTGCGACAACCATGGTTAGGAGTATAGGAAACTGCCCGGTGCTTTTCAACCTATTGGATCTTAGTGGTAAGTGCAACAGTTGCAGAAATTTGAATGACTCGCCAATATGTTTCACTAGACTTGTAAAACACTACATTGATGCCTAAACTGACAAATGTATTATGTGTTAAATTTAAGAAATATGGATTTATGGCTTTCAAATTTTCCATGTGTTAAAAACATGTGAAGTCAAAATATTCACTCATTGTACATATGTTCTTTTTACTGTGGAACGGGGACCTCATTGTTTGGTCCAGGATGGAATTCTTGCTTCCCTACACCATTAGTATCAGATCATATCTATAACTGGTGCTGCTTATGGGGAAAAAAAAGGAAAGTGTTGTTACTTCCAGACTGGTGTTGAACCTGATTCATATGTTGCATTTCATGGACTCCAAACTGATACTGGTTATGACTACATTTAAATTTACGAAACTTACATCCTGAGAAGCATGATCAGTTTTTGGAAAAGTGAGAAGAAAAGATTTGCATAAGGATTCTGATAAAGAGCATGTCTTCTGCGTGAATGATTGTGGCGCCTAGTTTTTCTAACATTTGATTTCTATTATATTTAGGAAACATCAAGGCCTGCAAAATTTCAGCTTTGAAGTGTGATGAGTTGAAATTTGAGCACTACAAGCTTGTTGTGGGAGGTAGCATCACACCTGAACTCAACCAGCAGATGCAGAATTCGCTTGAGAAGATTAGAACGTTGGAACACTGATCGTCTGCATGGTAGCGGCTTACTTTTCGTTATGTACTAGACTGAGAATTTCAGGTGAAGATTGTAATCGCTATTTTCCTTATACATGACTCATATTTTTTTCACAAGTTTCATATCTCTCGGAACTAATTTCTTTTAGATTTTGAAAATTTGCAACTGCTCTTTTATCTCTTTCATTTGTTATCGCTCTTGGTATCGTGTCAGGTCACTAGAGGGGTAAAAATCATTCATACTCCAGTTCGTCCTGGGAATTATGGTGACCATTGACCAAGCTCTCCGTCTAAGAATTATTCATAGTAGTACAATTTTGCTACAATCACGCGTATTTTTACAAAGTCTCTCACATGAATGGATATATGCCCCGACCCATCAGTCAATGGGTGGTGGTGTTCTAACACCCTGTGTGATAGTTTGTGAAAATGTGTACATTGTCTCTTATTCACGTGGACGTGAGAAACATAAACATCCCTACAGGCCTCCCGAGTCCTTCCATTGGGCCTCAAAATCTTGTGGTGCTATATGGATTCTCATAAAAAGTGAAGAAATTCACCCAAAAACAAATTTAAAAAAAATAAAAAGTGAAGAATGGTCAAATACATGAGGTCACAAATTATATAATTTCTAGAATGACTAACCCATTACCATATCACGAGTAACCCACTTCATAAAGCCTAGTTGGTTTAGCCTTTGGTATCAAAAGATAATGCTTTCATGTGCTGTTTGTATCAAAGTTTCCTTCTCCGAACCAACATTGTGGACCATATTAATGATTTTTTGTCTGTCTTTTTGACTTACATAACATAACGTAAGCATATAGAATCCTGAAACACAACACAATGTAATTTTTAGCCAAATCCGTGTTTTTTTTTTTGGGTTTTCCAAAACTGGATTCACGAACCATAACCTTAGGTCGCGTGATCGCACCGTAAATCAAAGCTCACTTTCTCAACTATTTTGCGGAAGTTTTGTTCCATTTTATTCAGGGAGAGGGGCCCGAATAAATTTTCTTTTGGAGGGAGAGGGGCCGAATAAATTTTGGTTTTGGTGAGAGTCAAACTAGAAATTTTAATTGGTAGGACACTAAAAATTGTGTTTTTTTTCCGTGCACATGATACTAAACTTTTTAGGGGGTGCCCGCCAGCCACCACCAAGTCACCAACTACCCCAAAATTGACAAGTGATTTAGAAAGAATATGTTTAGTACCTAGAATATTGTCTAGAAAGTGAAATCAGTTGCTCAGAACTTAATTGAATTCACCTCTTGGGTAATTTTCTAAGTAAATATTTTGGGTATTTAACATTATTGAAGTGAATCTGAGCTACTGATTTCACTTTTTAGGTAATTTTTTGAATAAATATTCGGGGTATGTAATACTTTGTTGGATTTAGAATTGAAGTTTCTCAGGCGGCACAAAGTGCGTTTTGAAAGTACTTGGTGTGTTCTTGAGTGAACATGACAAAACCCGTTTGACCTTTGAGTCCATTCCTGCCATTAAAATACTATATTCTCACCGGCATCAACAACCTCTTTGTCACGGTTCGAATGGATGCGAAATGAGTTTTTAGTGGATAAATAGTAAGGAGATAAGATAGTAAGAGATATTATTTATCGAAGGTGGACCCACATTGATGTGACATTTGTGAATTATAGATAAAATAGTGGAGTACTTGATTTGAAGATTTTGGTAATAAGGGGGGGATAAAATAGTTTTTGGTTTATTTTGTAGTTGAAATGGAGGAATAAGGATAAATTAGAGGGTCTGTAGTGGATTGAGGGTATTGGAAAGGGATATTATTTATGGATAGGGTCTAGGTAGTCCCATAATTAGCATTCTTGGGGTATTAATTATTAAATCTAAAGGGCCATAAATAATGACTCTGTGCGAAATTGTCCGAAACCATGAATAAGGTGTGGACTCGGGATTAATCATCCGGACCCATTAATAATGCCCCTTCTAATACCCCATCCAAATGCGCCGTGAGGGTTTGAAAGTTGTTCTTGCACTCGTTCTATATTTTACCCGAATTCCAAATGCAAGAAAACGAACAGAGTGGTAATACTTTGCTCACTTAACATTTCATACAAGGGAAAATCTTCGATACACATACGAACTTTAATGGCTCCTTCAATTAATTTTTGTGGCCCGATTTATGAGTTTGTGGTAGTCTATTTTACAAACATTTGTGGTTCATTTTATGAATTTTTTTTTGGGTGCAATGAGATTTTGTTGTCAAATTGATATGAATTTTTGGTTTAATTTTTTGATTTTTTGTGGTTCAATTTCACAATGTTGTGGTTCAAAAAGTTGTCGAGGTCAAATAATGACGGTGCAAAACTTAATGAGTATTTTTAATGTTGGTTACGAATTATTGTGGTGTTGTGTATGAATTTTTGTGGTTCTGTTTGGTTCTTTTACTTCTTTGCAATGGAAAATAATTGTGTGCGAGCGTGCCAGAGAGAGTTTTCAATCTCCTCTCTCAGATTAACTTTGGAAAAACCAAATCTAATCAGGCGATTGTGTTTTAATGGTTCAATTACCTCAATTAAGAGGATTTTTCTTTCAAAGTGAAGAAATACAAACCAATATATTTAGGAAATCAAAGAACAACAAAGAAACAAGATACTTTGATTGATAAATCAAAAGTAGACTTACTTCGAAATCGTCTTCAACTTCAAATAGATAGATAACAAGAACTTCGAACACTTGATTGTTACAAGAACAACTAACATCTACTCCCTAAACTACTTTCTAATCTACTTCCTAATCTACTTCAAATTGAGTCGAATTCCTAAAACTACAATTCTATTTGCCAATGAACAAACCAAGTATCATTTTTTTTTGTGCTGTTTGTTGAAGATTTGTCCGAGGGGATTTTTCACTCTTTAACTTCTTCTATTTATAAGTCTTGCATGCAGTTTGAACTTTCCGCTCAAAGTATTTGAACTTAGCTTGCTTCGAATTTCATCATTGTATTTCAAATGAGCAGTTTCATCCCTCCACAATCATCTGACTTCAAATCGCCTTGATCGTCCTCCAGAAGTTACTCAAACAAATCATATGATCGGTTTTAAGAAATAACTACTTTGCACGACTTGTTCCACATGTCTTAACTGTCAACCGTCTTGTTTTGGATGTTTACACGTGTAGTTCATGCCTTTAGCAGTTAAAAATGTGACTTCGAAGTCAATTTCCTTACTTATCTTTTGACTTATAACCGCCAATAACTGCCTATCAAATTGGGCGTTAATCCGACATTGTATTAACCCATTTATATCTCGTTAATCCAGTGCTTTTCATTAACATTAAGCCGCCAACGTTTGACATTCTTAACTACGTGTCAATTAACTATTAGATGTGTTAATTTTATATGTAAACGGGTCTAATATATTGAGTATTCGATGTTTAAATATGAGATTTTGTGGTGGGATACGAATTTTTATATCTCAAAACAACAACGGACCGAACCCAAGGCTCTTGGAAGGGGGCACCAGAGAAGGTGAGACCCCGGTCGTGATCGGGCCCTGTTGCACCACGAGGCACTGTCAAACAACAAACCCCGGCGCAAAACGCGCTAAGGAAAATTTTAACAAAGAGCACACGTCCCTACCCGTTCTCGGGTGGTGTTGGCGTAAGTAGTCTTTCATATAAGTGAAACGACTCTCGTTTTTTTTCAACAAAGTACCAATTAGAACATCATCATAATATACGTTTCCTCCCTTCCACTTTCGGACTTTCCCACTTGAAACTCAAGGGGAAAAAATATAATAAAATGGGACAGTTTTGCCCTGGATGGGTGCACATGCAATCCATTGATGTCCAAGCATTATGTGTGTTCACACATTACGCAAGTATTAAGCACAAAATACAGTCACTATCGCACTAATTTGTTGCTTTTCGTAATCAAATTTGGACTCCTCTACCTGCCTAATAATTACTCAACCACAAAAAATACTGCAATATTTCACCATGCGTTCAACAATCACAGGAAAGTTCCTGTTTTTTGGGCCTTTTGTGGGGCATGGCTCTCTAGGTAAACACATGTAGTAATCGAACCCCAAACCTTCTTGTAATTGGAGATTTGTCTGTTCGTAACTTCAAAACGCCAAATGCGTTCAACAATCACTTGGTTATTAAAAACAAAATTGAACTCTCTAGTTTTCAGAAAAATTTTGCCGGCCTTTGCCATGATGGGATCTCGGCCGTCCAAAAGTGTTTTTGGCCATGTAGATTTTTCCCACTCTCTTTCCTCTTTCTCTTTTAAAAATCTGGGCCGTCTAAAAAAATTTTAGACAACCAAAATGTGCGCTCGGACACCATGTGGGACGGTGCGGCTCGGCAGTGAAAATTTTCTCCTAGCTTTCTGTTCCGCATTAACTCCGTGGTTTTAATAAGTCAAACAACGCTCTCCGCCACAAACAAACACCCGTATAACACTTGGACTCCTACTCTTCTCACCCTTTATCTTCCCATGGAGGTGATAAAAGAAAATTTTGCAAATACAAATACATACATACATATATATATGTAGAGAGAGAGAGAGAGAGAGAGAGAGAGAGAGAGAGAGAGCATCTTATGAGTATCATTTCGGTTACATTCTGTTTTGTTTAGATACATATACTATCACAAAGAGATTCGATTAAAAGTGATCATCATCACTCAAAAATGGAGAAACGAGTTCTGGATTACGTGCTGGTTCCAACAGGGCTCCTCCTCATGGTGGCTTACCACATCTGGCTGTTGTATCGGGTGGTGAAGCAACCCGCCACCACCGTCATTGGCATCAACGCCATCTACCGCCGCTTCTGGGTTCGTACTATGATGGAGGTACCAAAATTCACTTCTCTCAATCTAGTTTTCAACTTTTCTCCCATGCACACAATGATACAAATGCCAGGTTAAATTTTGGGAAGTGATTTTCACGGTCTCTTTTTTCAAAACCACTTTTTTTATATGTAAATTTACATGATTTGTCAGGAGTGAATTTCCTTACACTTCCAAGGGATATATTGAAAATGCACATCACAAAACAAGGGGTGCAATTATGAAAAAGGGAGCCGATCAAACAAAAAAAAAAAAAAAATCAAACAGAGAGTGTGAAAATCATTTACCTAAATCTTTTTCCGAGAAATGTACCTGGAAAAAGCGACGGTTCATTGTAAAATTGAAGATTACTGCGATATGGCTTAGACCCAGAATGAATTTGGTCCACAGACTCTAATTTCCAAATAGAAAGTGCATGTAGGAATAATGTAATATTGCAAGGATTGACTTTTATTGTTGTAATCCTAAATTCAATGAGGATCGATTAGTATAACCTCAAGATTACCAGGCCAAGTTTTTTGGACTCGGGGATCCTGTACTGCAGGAGTGCACCTGCACTACATGGTTGTAGTGTGCAGTGTGCAACGAGTGTTTTCAACCTAGTTCAGTAGAGTTTCAAGGTTGTAGTCTCGACTATCTTACAAGTAAAATAAACATTTTACTTATAAGATAATATTTAAAATCTGAACCATTGAAAACACTATTAACAACTTAGATTCGGCACTATAACCCTCCAATCCCAAGTTTTTTAACATGACTTAAAGGTTGTTGAGTTTTTAACATGACTTAACAGGACACGTCGAAGAACGGGGTTTTAGCAGTGCAAACACTGAGAAACAACATAATGGCATCAACCCTCTTAGCTTCCACAGCAATAATGCTCAGCTCCCTCATCGCCGTCTTAATGACCAATGGCGGCGGCAACCGGCCGGCCAAATTCGTCTTCGGAGACCACAGCGATCTCGGATTCTCAATAAAGTTCTTCTCCATATTAGTCTGCTTCTTGGCAGCATTCTTGCTCAACGTGCAGTCAATAAGGTACTACAGCCACGCCAGCATTCTCATCAACGTGCCGCTGGAAAAGACTTTTCTTTCCAATTGTCGCCGGAATTGTCGCCGGAGTCTGCAGTTGACGGTGGAGTATGTGGGGAGGACGGTGAACAAGGGAAGCTATTTCTGGTCGTTGGGGTTGAGGGCGTTCTATTTCTCTTTCCCCCTGTTTCTTTGGGTCTTCGGGCCGATTCCCATGTTTGTTTGCTGTGTTGTTCTGGTTTTCTTGCTTTATTTTCTTGACGTCACCTTCGATTGCGGATGGGTTGTGGACGAGGCTCATTGCAAGGAGGATGAGGAGATGAATGGACATGTATGATCAAAAAATGCTAAACACAGGATGGAAACATAGAGCAATTCTGATTCAATTGAAGTTGAACTGAATTGCATGGAAATTACTTGTACTAGTATGAAATGAACGTCGAAACTGAAACCCTAATTTGGGATCGAAATTTCTGATCCGCAAAACTAGGTGCCAGTTTATTACCAGACCTGTATGGGAAAAAAGAGCATCAATTGAATCTTCATACCTACTTATCTAAGAATCATTCAGAGATTAAGGGATCGAAAAGCTTGCAAAATGGCACCTGCATTCATATGTAATAAGCTACTTGCAGAAACCATGAATTTACACTGCAGTGAAAGGGATCAACAAAATACCGCGACTTCAATTACTGAATGGAATATGCGATACAAATTATCTACAAATTGAGTAGTATGAGGATCATTAACATTGAGCCTCTGGTTTTACTAAAGCAATAACCGCCACAACCCGCAAAAAAAGAAGGGAAAAAAAAGAAAAAAGAAATACTTTTGCATGGTGAAGATCAAGAATCATCGCCTTCGATGATCCTACTACCGTTACCTTCGATGTAGGAAAACACCACTCAGGTCATGGTTTACATTGTATCACTTTTGCATGGTGAAGATCAAGAATCACCCTTGTATTAGTTTATACTTTACGATGACTGTCTCAGTTATTTGCCTTTGTTGTGTCCTTACAGTATGGTGATGACAACTTTGAACGTGATCATGTCGCAGGAAGCTACCTGTACACAGAGAGAGAGAGAGAGAGGAGAGAGAGAGAGAGAGAGATCAATAATAACTTAATGAAACCAACTTTCAATATCAAACATATCATCTTCACTGCTCGCGAAGTAACAAACAAAGACTAGGTAGTACTGGAGTAAACTAAGGTAAAACGGAGGAGTTATCATCATGTCAAAATTTAGAATGAAAATCGTACATATGGCTACGCACAGACGATATATAATGAAATTCCTATATGGTGTAAGTTGCAAATTGGTGAAAACTAGATTGAGAAAAATACCCGACAAAATTGGATGCCAATGCAGAGCAAGGATGCGTTCTGGTGTGAGGGAATTATTAGGGAATGAGACCCTGTATAGAAGCTGGAAATAACGATGGATTGATGACCACGAATGCTTCATACGAGTCAAGTTGTCACATCCGCTAGTTTCAACTTCAATTTCATATTACCTAATTGAACTAATATTTCTTCTTTTGATGGCTCCACTTTTAAAACAGTAGCTTCCTTGTTGAAGGAAGAAATGTGCACCGTATCACCCACCTTGGGCACTTTAGACTGCTTCTCTGCAATGGAAATTGGGAAAACTAAGTCAACTTAGAAAGAATTGAAAGTATATAAGAACAAAGGAATAATGCCGAGAACAAACATTCTGAAGCATAATCACCATAAGTTATTAGCTGGGTTACAGTTCAAAACAAAAGGAAATGTTCCGAGAGAGAGGAGGGGGAGAGACAGAGTTCTTTCCTAACTGCCGACACTGCCAGACGGCCAGAGAATCATGGAGGGAGGAGGAGAAAGAAATAAAAACTAAACCCTAACTTCTAGGGTACAAGACAAATCACTATTCGAGGATTCTAGGGTATAAGACAAATCACTAATCGAAGATTTTGGGAGTATGCAAGCTGCACTGGATTTTAAAGGATAATCACCATAAGTGTAAGCAAGAGAGGAGTGGTTGGGGAGGAATGGTGGATTTCTAATTTCTCTGTGCGGGATTGTTAGTTGCAGTACAGGAAATAAACCCTTGGATTAAGGTTTTACGAGGTAGTGCTTATGAGCCAAATTTTCCAATTGCTAAGTTGTAAAGCCAGATCAGCATCTCTGCATGGATCTGTGTATTCTCTGTCATTGGGAACCAAATGCAGATGACATGTTTACCGCAGAAAGAGCTGTAACAGCCGTATACGTATTCTCCATAAAAGTCATCTAAGGGTACTTAACCTTGAAAAAAAATTGTCCAATGGGAAAAGCCTCGACTACTATGGGAAATCACAAGAAAACTTTACAAGTAATACCTGATGGTGAATTTCTGGCATTATCCAAGGAAACGGCAGCTGTAGTTGGAACAGGGATTTCACTACTTTCTGTCAGAGCATCCTGGCTGTTAATCTTGGGTTTATCCTGGCTGTTAATCTTGGGTTTATCTTGGCTTTTATTTGCTACAGTAGGCTGGGAAGGTCGAGTTGCGGATGCACGAATCTGTCGCATTTTTCTGTGAAGTATAGAACGTGCTTTTGATGCCATTGCAGAAACTTGTTGCATCTTCCTGTATCTTTGATCAGTGCCATGATCCATGACCTTTTGTCTTGTCACAAGCAGATTTTCGTGAAGATCTTGTGAGAGCCTACAGCAAAAGAATCATGTTACAAGATAGAGCATCGTCCGAGCTCCCAGATAGTGCTTAGTCTCTAGTTACAGCTTGTACTACAAGTACAAGACATTGTCTTAATAAGAAGTTAATTTCGTAGAGCAAAAGATCCTCACTTAAGATAATTCTGTGCTTCATTAACATGTTTTCCCAAGTTCTGCTTAAGCCTTTCCATTTCAAGTATGACCTGCATTAACCATACAAAGCATTTAATGCATATTAAAGATATTTCCCTAAAACCATTACAAGGGCAAGAGAATCATTTATCTATCTGCAAACAAGCTGAAGAACAACAATACTCTATCAAAGATAACCTATTTAGATCGTGAGAGACTTGTCCCAAATTGCTTTTGTGAGCCACCTAAGCTTGATCTATCTAGTGTACTTGCCGCGCTAGCCACAGCAAGTTGGTTTCAGTTTATACGGCTCCAAAATTCTAATGTGGCATTAGAGCTTTAACTCGCATATTTTTTTCCCCATAAAACAGACACCTGAGAAAACTCTTATGCAAATTAGTCCCACTTCCAAAATCTTCCATTCCATCTTTTATTTTTTCTCAATGCTCCAGATCTCATATATTAATGCAAGCTACAAAATCTTACCTCGTTAATCTCCGCACTGCCAGCACCATAGAGTTCACGAGCATTACCTAAAATTACGTTGGGTAGACCTAGCCTTTCAGCAATTTTGATTGCATTGGAACTTCCTGCAGCAAAAACACTGAACTACTTACGTTTTACGCATTGAGTCTTACCACAGAAAGGTACCCAAAGAAGAGGGGAAAAAACTGCACACACTCTACAAACCAATAAATTAGATAATCTAAAGGAAACCAACAAAGTGACCACAAGGAGAAGATGAGAAGTGCCTCTTTTTGAGTAAGAAGTACACATCTTAAACAGTTAGAAGCAGCAAATGACAGCATCGAATTGATTCTTACCAAAACCATTCCATTCATCCAGTATAACAAGGAGAAGAATACTTATGATCCAAGAGAACAAACGAACCTGGTACTCCCCACAGAATTCTATATGTTGGCTTTAAGTTCACTTCGTCAAACTCCATACAGGCATTCTCAAAGGCTTCATTGCTGTCAAGTCAATAATTTCAGAAACATGAAACAGCGCTTTCAAAGTAAGCAACATTTAGCCTCCGTGTTCATAAAATCATTTAACTTTCAATACAACTATTAAATACCTGTGCCGTGCAAAAAAAAAAAAAAACTATTAAATACCTGTATTTTAGGGTTTTGAGTTCTCCATGATGTGTTGTGGCTATTGTTAATAATGGACCAGATTCAGCCAAAGATTCCAACAGTGACATCCCTAGGGCAGCTCCTTCAAGGGGATTTGTCCCAGCACCAACCTGACTAGTACAGAGTGATACTAACATTATGTTTTCCTTCTAAGCAGGGAGTGAACATGTAAACACATAAATCTGTAGTGTGAGTCAATTGTCGCTCAACCACATCGAAGAATGATTTACATAGAACTCCATTCAACATGACAAACTAATAACAGTACAGTTTCAGATACATACTTCATCTAATAGCACTAAAGATCGACTTGTTGAGTGCTTCAGAATTTCCTGCAAGATAAAGAGGTATTCTGAGAGAACAGCTAGTAATAATGACAAATGAATGGAACTATGATTCTATGAAGTATTCATGGGAAGCGATAAAAGACACACGAATGTGGTGGATTGGTATAGTTCTCAGTTCCTCTTTTATTAAAATGGTGAAAACTATCACAGCGAAAGGCAAACCATAAATTGACCCAAAGGAGAAGAATAAAAATCAATAGTCAATACATACTGGTTCTAAGAGATATGTTTAAACGGCCTGCTTCTTTCTCTAGCTACATGGAGATGTCATGAGGATGGTATGGAGGAGTGTTTTGGTGACGGAGAGGTGGCACCAGTGCAACACAGTGGAGAAGAAGAGGAGACGGTAGATGAGGAGTTTCTCGGGGAATTCGTTCTCAAGTGCTTTAGTTGGGGGCAGACATTTTCTTGGGAGTGCATTTAAGCTCAAGGGTGTTTTTTGAGTAGCAGCACTAGGAGAGTCTCGTGCTACTTTTCGAAGCTCTCTCATGCATTCTTTTCCTACTATGACGGTTTCTTTTGATCTTTGTGATTAATGAAAATTTCCTTTGACGATAAAAAAAAGAAAAAGAGGATCTCAACGAGATAACAGTACGAAATTCACCCATTACACTAGTAGTCAATCTTATTGGAGGTGCTACCATACTACTAACTGAATGATGACTGAGCACATGGAAGATGATACTGAAGCAAATCACACAAGTAGTCAATCTTATTGGAGTTTTGGAGGTGCTACCATACTACTAACTGAATGATGACTGAGCACATGGAAGATGATACTGAAGCAACTCTGTGTGCGCGCGTGCCATATCACGATATGACAAATTTTGAGAAAAAAGACAATTTCTACCACTACTGTGCTGGGCCCATCATTGCCATGCTGAACCTAAAACCGAGGTGGTGTTTATTCTGTCACCGTGTCCAAGTTGTCTAGTGTGTGTAAATTGCGTGTCCTTGTCCACATTAAGTTTGTGGGGGAAAAGGTGACCTTGTTATGAGAGAGAAAAAGCAAAGCATATTAAAAGAAAATTATGGGAAACAGAGGTATTTCACAAAACAAGTGAAATATTCTCCAAACCAGTGGTCTTAGAATGCTTATGTGTGGGGATCGTGAAGTATCCAGTCAGGTGAGAGAAAATATTTTGGATAACTAGCAGGATTATGCTATGCCAATGAGATTTAAGATCATAGATAAGACCCCAGCTTACACTGATTTGTTTCAAATGGCCGGAGAAGGTAGATAGAGATTGTGACAATGACTGTTCATCACCAATATCAGCCAATACAGAATCAAACCAAGGGATCTTAACAGGTTCAGAAGATAATACATAAAGACCTGCAGTGGGTAAGAATTTAGTTAGAAACGAGGTAGAATAAAATAGCTTTGATCAGAAAGAAATTATGCCCACGAAAGGAATAATAGACCATCATCTGACATGAATTGTACAATAGTATTAAATTTTGATGATTACTTAAGACCCATCGACTAGGTTCACTTGACTTTACGCAAGAGCTACTGGGTGGATATAAAACTAAATAGTGAGAAAGTAATAAAATGATCAAGCATCTTTTGGTTAAGAAGTTCACTTCTGATAGATTTTTTTTGGGTAAATTAGCTTGAAATAGAAAAAAGGTTAACCGAATTCTGATAGATTTCAACCTTCCCTACTTTGCATTTCAGAAACAAAAACCAGTTAGGCAGTTTCACAATCTTATCTAGAAATACATGCTCTTGATGCATGTCTCGCTATGACAATAATATTTCAAACAAAAACAATGTCTCAAAATTGCGAGATAAAATTCTGTAGGAGTGTGGTGCCTACTCATTTGATAAAATGCAAAAATATCTATAAGAGAGAATGAAATTAAGTGATTGTCAAAGACAACCTGATTTTGCCATCACAGCAGCCAACCCAATTGTCTTTAGGTAAAGGGTTTTACCCCCAGTATTCGGGCCAGTTATAACTAGAACTCTAGTTTTCTGTGCAACAAAAATTTCGACTGGAATAGGCCGATCTTGTTCCAATTTAGTCACCTGAAATATAGAAGGAAATTCATTTAATAAAAGGACATTTATAATCTAGACTAATTATGACAAATTTCATGTGTGTGTGTGTGATCCATCCATAAAAAACAGCTACCAGCATTTCAAAGGATGAAAGATTTATGTCTGGTTCTTCTTTCTGGATCATATTTTCTCCTCGGTTTCTCCTTCTAAGCTCCTGGATGCAGAAGACACCAATTGATGTGAGATGCCTTTGATATGTGAGTAATAAGCATATGATGAGAGTTATATTGAACAGGTGGAAAAGGGAGGACGAGTCCTCACTGGAAGGATTCACGCCCAAGGGGAAAAGGAAAAGGAATATACTTTCCCTCTTTATTTTGGTTTGGCTTGGTTTGAAGTTTGAACAAGATAAGAGGTACTCGTCTTCACATAGCAAGGAAAGAGGGTAGACATAATCACACAACTTGCAAATACCATGGGCTCCACCAGGGTCAAACCTGGTTTTTGTGTTAGGAACGGGGGTTACAATTCCTCTTTTGATCAATATTTTTGGGTTTTAACTGACAAATCCTCAAAATAAGCAATAGATTTCCCCTCCCCACACATCCCCGAAAGAATGAAACAAAGCAAACATACAAAAATAAGACAAGAATGCAAAAAAAGTCACATTTTCAGATTATATTTCTGTTGAATGACTCGTGCTCAAAAATCATACCTGAAAGTGAAAGAACTTAAGACATAACCTTGTGGCCCTTGCCCTTTCATAATAATAATAAAAAGGAATACAAAAAAAAAAAAAAACTTGTGGTCATTGCCATCAATGACTTACAGAGGTAGCATCAGTAACATCTTTCCTCGCTTTTCGCAGATTTTGCCGATGTTGTTGGAGAAACAAGGGATGATAAGCTTTCGGAATATACAGCGTCCATTTTTTCACTTCTTTGTTCCCTAGTAACTTGTCAATATCAAGATCTCCATCATTGGTCTCTCCCAAAAAGAGATCAGGATATGTGCCACCAAATGAAAGACTGTAGGTTGCTCTAGCATTGATCTACATTCAGAACATATAGCACTGTTAGCGTCTAGAAGACAATATATGTCCGTTCAAAACATAAACAGAACTGCCCCCAAGAAAGACACTTCAAAGGGTGAGGCCTACTCTATGCACAATCAATTGGGCATTTTTGTGGAATAGCAGTATGATTGATAAAGATGATGGATCAGTAGAATATTTTTGTCCTCCATCGTTCTTAAACTCACTAGAGTGTAGCTCCATGAATAAAACTAATATAGAAACCTAAGAAATTATCAGCTCTGTGACAGATACTTACCACATCCAGTTCAATCATTGTGTTGAACAATTTTTCAATATCACCAATTTCAACTCGCATCTGTACATAAAAAGAAATATGAAACATCGACATTGAAATATTTTAAACTAATGTGTTATAACGGTAAATGGGTAAATCCAGCAAAACCTTCTCTGTTATCTTTAACAGCACATCTGCCTCCGCCTTTGCTACTTGAGCCTTTGCTTGCTGCAATTCATCATTCAGTGGAACAGCAGAGAGTGGCTCCATAATGCTTCCACCACCTGAACCACTACAGAATAAATAAAACTCAGGTGACTGCAGCTGTCCTTTTGCATAATCTCTCCTCTATGTTAACAAAAACATTAAAAAGAATATGTATTTCCCAACCACAATAAAAAATTCGACGAAATAGTTGCAAAAGATCATGAAAATTTAACAGCATATATGTGATATCCCCATATGAGAACTACTTGCTACTTCCCAGGGTTGCAGTTTCCAGGGGGAATGTGTATGTACAGATGATAGAGCATAACTACACTTCTAAAAATATGGAAGAATGAGTACTAGTATGTCAAATGCAAACAAAGGGATCTGCTAGATGAACAATTCACCTGGACAATAATAAGCCCTCAAAACTTGTAGGTGAATCAGCTCCCAACCTTACGCACATCCTTCCATCAATATTCCTCACTTCCTGAACAATCACTAGAGTCATACTTACGGGAGAGAACATTGGAGGAAAGAAATATACCTATAATAAAGCACATCATACCATAGTGGATGCCTCGTTCATCTTGTTCTGAATTAGACTGTTCATCAACTGGTATAACTATATAAAGAAACCAAAGAAGAGTTGAGAAGCCACGAAGTAATAGTTATAGTCAGGCTAGGACAAAATCTTGCATGACTTTACTGAAACTTGATGTTTAGAATAGTAATCATAAAATTCTCAATACACGTTCCATGTCATTCTTCGTTATAACCTCTCGTTGGACATATGCCCAGCAGGCAATTATGACAAAGGTAATAAGAAAAGAGTACAGTAGTACACATTACACAATCGATGGACAAAAAGGAAATAAAGAAGTTATTAAAACAAATGGTAACTCTCCAAACAAACATTAAGTTGGTAAAAAAGGATTACCTTGCTTTCAAGCAATCTCACTTGATCACGTGAACGTTTCAAGGCAGAACTCTGGAAAGGATAGGAACAACGAAACAAATGAGATGAAATATGACTACTATTAAAAAATAAAAATGTTTTACAGGTAAACCGTTTCCAGGAATCCCACCTTAAGCAACAACGTAACATGGCCATGGTTGATAACCAATATGGGGGACTAAGGAGTTTGTCCACGATTGATAGTTCCCCGGCCCACATGGGACACACGATTTTTGGAATCTTTTACTTATCTACTAATATCTTGTAAGTTACGGCTAAAGGAGAGCGAGTTTCATAGTCAAGGAGGCTGCTAACCCGTGGGCCGTGGTGGGAGTACCAATACCACCTACCCCATGGTATTGAATCTTGGAAGTCCCATCCCATGTGATTACCCATATCATCATTCACATCACAAAGGTGCCATGTGATATGAAAAAAGACGAATCATTATTCACACTTGACCTCACGCCGTGGAAAAGGACAAGAAAAAAGTGCAGGCAACAAAAAGTTTTAAGGAAGAAATTAGATATTGGTTATCAAACACGGCCTTTATTTCTGTAAGAGATAGGGACTTTATTCCTGTAAGAGATAGGGAGTATAAAATTGACCAAACTTGACCCAGATGTAATAGAACCACCATCAACCAACCCGTATATGACATCAGTAGCATCACAAAGATGAGATCCATGCAACGGGGAACATAGACGAATTGTTATTCACACTCCCCTTGTGCCTTAGAAAAAGACAAAATGTGGGTTTATAAAGCAAACTGTGGGACTCAAAGAACTGTTACCAAAAAATGGGTCTTCCACAGTACATAGCAAAATTGTGCCACGCCATGTCGCATTTTTTATTTTCTAAATAACTAGCGACACCAATATGTCAAGGGCCACAAAATAGACTCTCCATATCAGATTATAAAACCATACCGCAGAGTCTTTAACAGAGCCATCTTCATCTACAAGTTGCTGTACCAACTTTACTACTGAACGACTAATTACCAATTCCATGATCTGAAAGAAAAGTTGCAAATAAAGCAAGCTATCAAAGCATACAAAATAGTGGGAGTCTGGAACATAGGTATTCATGAAAAGGATCATGACATATGTACCGTTACAGAAAGAGGCATGAAACGCTGATACCACTCTGCGTCTTGTTTGATTGCAGATTTGAGGTTGGATTGCAAAGTTTCAGCATACGTAAGCAAAGCTACAGTAGACATTGCTTCACTTCCATTCACTGGCAGACCACGTTGGGCATGTTGGATAGCAGATTTCACCTTCAAGGATGATAATCCAGATGCTTATCTAGCATTCGTGATGTGTATAAGGAGCTATCAACATTACATCCACGATAGGGCAAAACGGAATGAAATGTCAAAGGAATTAGCATGACTGAAGTCTAATGGAAAATGTTGCGAGTTGTCCATCTGAAATAACGCATCTTATGGCATAAAAGAATGAGTAAAATCAATTGGTATTCAAAACCCAATTCAGTGTAAAAAGCCCTTGTCTCATAGGATCAACTACATTTGCCTTTTTAGGAACAACTGGACTAATTATTGACCAGGTTTTTCAATTAACTTTTTTTTGGGGACATATGTGGATTACATCATGAGCCAGTATCTTAGCTCTACCTCATCAGATTTTCTCCTACCCTTCTCTTAGCAAAACCTTTAAAGTTAGAGGATGTACCTACAGTCGAATGCTATTAAAGGGGTTCTAGGATGGGTAACACTATTGATAAAACAACCCAAATCATCGATCATTTTTAACTAGGATTGATACTTCATTGCACCTCACTACCGGATCTCAGCTAGTACTGTGCATTTACTTACCAAAATTTCCAAAATTTTACCCACACTTTCTTCCTATCTTTTATCTCTTCACAATATCCATCTCAACATCATATAACACGACAGCTGTCCCTTCCAGCATCACTGTTTGCAAATGCATCAACCTATTTTTATCATATCCTAGAAGACTGGGAAAGTAACCACTGCTGAATTTAATCTTTCTTCAATTTCACACTTTTTCTGTCCTCCAGTACTAAAGTTCAATTTCTTAGTCTCGTGTGCTTGCATCACTCGCCCGTGTTTTCATACTTCAATCTCTGAGAAGCCAAAAGAATAATCTCATTTATGTATGACAGCTATAACTTCAGGCAATAGCTATTCCATCATTCCATCCAACCCTACATATATTTTCCTACTCAAGCATACTAAAGTAATACTAAGAGCTTCCAACCTCCTTTGTTATATCCTAGCTACTTGATTTCTTAAAGGCAATTCTGAAGTCTCAACTAAAAAATTGCCTTTCTGGTTGTTACCTACACAAATTGCATACTTGTGCAAAAAGATGCTTTTGCATTGCAGTCTGTACTCCCACCTCACTCTGCTGGAAAAACTTCGTTAGCGAAATACTTGATACTCAAAGGGCCAGACCACCAGAACTTATTTTCAAAGCATCCTTATGGCAAGATGCATGATGCGTTTTTATAGAATGCCTCACTGACACGTGGTTAACCCTCATAGCGCCTGACCGCTATTTACGAGGAACCTCCTAGCCACTCATCAAGACTTGATTGATTGACTTATCGAGAATCAAGATCCTATTAAAGGTTTTTCACCACAGCAACCAATCAAATTGTACAGCCTTTAGATTGGCTATGTGAAATATCTGCCATATTGTGCTATGGAACCCATCACAGATACAAGAACTGAATGAACGCAACCTCCAAGTGACACTCATATAGTCATATGCTTAGGCACATTTTCATTTATAGAACGAGGTTTGCAACTGAATTAAGCTGCAACCATACTTACTAGCAAACAAGTTTTAAAAAAAGTAAAAAAGCCTTAGGTCCCAATCAAAAAGTGAATTGACAAAAACCTTGCTTTCATTGATGTGTGTAAAACATAACCCTAACATGCCTCAAATATAGGCTTCAAGATTTGGTGACTAAGAAACCTAACCAAATTAGAAAACATGCATAATAGAAACCTACACTAACTGGAAAACGTGAATAATAACCTAGACTGAATAGGAAACACAATAATAAAACCTCGAAAACATAGTAACATAATAATTGAACCAAAAAAATCACAAACCAAGGCAGCATCAATGCCACTGAAGTCCATCACGCAACCGCTGTGCTTGTGCATTTCAACTGCCGCATTTGTCTCCTCTAAGAGTCTCATACTCTCTTCGTAGCTCTGGTTCAATGACCATAGCTGCGCCTGAAAAATGAAAATATACCTCCAACAATAAACCAGAAACAAAGCCTCTTGAGATAAAAGAAACTACTAGTCGAATGAAAACTAACTGTATTCACGCCAAATATCCAAGTATATGAGCGAAATAAACGAGCGAGCAGGGGTAGATAAGCTTCGTTTGGAAGCTTAAAAAGCTCCAAAAATATGACAACAACGAGTTTTTTAAAAAAAAAATGGTTGTTTATGTAACAAACCATTCTTGAACATGGTTTCATCGAGGAACTCGAGAAGCTTGGTCGGTTTAGCAGCCCTACACCTGCACATACATACATATATAATATATAAACACACACAAGGAGAGAGAAGGGGGGGTGGACCTTGGTGGCTTCTTTCCCGAAAGAAGTGCCGGCGAAGGAAGCGACGGAATCGCAGAGCTTGTCCCATTCGAGAAGCTTGAGACTGTCGTGAACAACTGATGGTATATCGACGGCGTTTGGGAGTAAGGGCGTGGAATTCTTGAGGAAGGCTCGACTCTTGAACTTGGCTAAACTACAGCTGCTGCTGCTCCCACTAATGGTGATTCTAGTAGTAATAATTGGGGTGAAGGGGATATAGTAGTTGCCAAAGGCAACTGAATGAAGAAGCATTATGCACCTTCAACCACACTGTCGATTGAGAGAGAGAGGGAGAGGATTGGAAGCTCTATCTTCTCAGTCCCTGATGCCAGCGTCCGTAATTTTTTAGAGCTCCGTTTGTCCTGTAATTTTTTGCGTCTATTAAATGGGCTACAGAAACTTGCAACGAGATGGACTGAGCGTGTACGTCGCCGAGGTCCTCGTAACCTTTGGACTTGGATTACTTCATTTGACCACTGTGTAAGAGGCCCAATAGATCAAAACTCAAAGCCTTTCCTCCGCACAAGTAGGGGAAACTTAAAAAAGCCTCTAAACTTACACCACAATACCTTATTGGCCTCGAAATTTAATAAAATGTTAGTAATTAGATTTCTAAACTTTACACATTGCATTCAATTACAAACAAAAGCAACTATGTGGTTGATGTGGTAGATGGTCATGATTAAGGGTCATCATTTGGGCCACGAGTCCAAAGCCCACCCAAAAGGCTCTCGGCCTAGCGGGCTTTAGCCCAGTCCAAATAGTGAATGGGCTCGGGCTTGATGATTTAAGCTCAGCTCGCTCATAAGCCCGTGAGCTCGGCTTGGGCTTCAACTTTTAACACATAACTCGACCCGCCAAAAAAGTAATGCCCGCTAAACCCAGCCCGCAGACTGGCTTGGGTAGTAACTTCACGGGTCGGGCTGGCCCAACCCGGCCCGATGATGACCCTTAGTCATGATGATGACACAGATGATTATGACCTTAGTCATGATGATGACACAGATGATTATGATCTAGACTCAAGTTCATCTTCCTATGATGAGGATGAGACAGTGACCCGGATGCAAAGGAGGGGAGAGGCAATGGAGTGAAACACGTAGTATTTAATGAGAAAATAGACATGGAGAACCCCACATTCCAAGTTGGGATGGAGTTTAAAACACATGCTTTGTTTATGGATGCTGTGAAATAGCATATCATTAAGTGGGGTAAGGAAATTAGTTTTCTTAAAAGTGACAAGAGGTAGGTAAGGGCATCTTGTAAGAGTCCTTTCCCTTGGACAATCTATTGCGCCTGTGTTCCAAATGATGAAGCTTATAGGGTTTAGGACATTCATAGATGAACATTTTTGTGTTAGTTCCTTCAATGTTCTATGAGTGGACCTGGATTATGTAATGCATTTTTGCCATGTTTTTTATGCAAGGAACTTGGATTATGTAGTGGCTTTTGCCATCTTTATGATGTATGGAACCTGGAGTATGTAATGTTGCCATCTTTTTTAATGTATTGGCCCTGTTTGCACATGCTTCCTCTTCTTAATATTCTAGATTGATTGGTGCTAATATGTAATAAACTCTATTTTTCCTAAACAAAGGCCATGCTTTCTTTAACATAAAGTGCAATTTTTAAGCATAATGCAGTAATTCTAAACACAGACAACAATTAGGAAACGCAAAGCTTAGTTAACAGTTAACATTAATTAAAGGGTCGTTACATTGGTCATTCACTTGATACACCACCACACAAAAAAATAAAAAATAAACTTACCCATACTTGATACATAGTTAAACACCACCACAAACCCATACCCACCATAAAATATAGAGCCAGAAGCCTTAATAATCGACATGTCTGGAACAAGACAATGGCAAAGGCAACCTAAGTTATTGCCAATCCAACACACAGCTTCTTCTCCATAGCCTTCAGCTTGCGATCTCAACCTCCATTTTGTTTCCCTTCCTAAGTAGACCTGGAGTTATTTGGACAGACCTATCACACATGGGTGGATCAAATCACCCAAAGTCTTTGCAGGCAGCATTGGGACATGACACAAACCTTCTTCCTAGATTCACCATTGTCCAGGAGATGTGCATCTCTCTCTGGTTGCCATAAACAATGCAAGGATTGTCTTCCATGAAGTTGGAGATGTCACATGCATTTCTCATTTTTCAGATGGGAGAGAGATAAGTAAAGAACTAGGTAGGGTTTTAGGGTTTTTCGGTATGTGATGGGTGTATATAGAGAGAGAAAATGAAGGAGGGATTGAAAAGGCGGGAGGAGACCCACTGATTAGTGCATTTTCCTCCAAAACGAGTGCAAAGGGGCACCAGGTTAGCATTTTCGGATAGTAAATTGACAGGACATAACGGTGTGGGTGTAATTGAATGAATGCAATATGTGAAGTTTAGAGGTCTAGTTAACATTTCATTAAATTTAGAGGCCTATGAGGCATTGCAGTGTTATTGGAGGCTCTTTTGAAGTTTTCCTGCACAAGTACTAATCCTTTGATGGAGTTGCCTTCGATCTGAGTTGGTAGAGCAGGTGATAGGCACGAAATGGTTCAAACTTTAAACCCCGCGCTCCACTCCTCTTTCTAAAGACAATATAAGATTAAGATTTTCTTGGTTAATAAAAATCCTTGGCGCCATAATAATAAACTAATAAAACATTACTTGAATTACTGGAGGTGCTTAAATGAAATATCACAAGACTTAAGTCTTTTATAGTGTAGTAACTTGCCAAACAAAAAAATATTTATAGTGCACTAATGCAAAACAGGAGTGTAGTGCCTTTTATACCATTATAACAATTTGAACCGATTATTTTATAGAATTCGTTGAGCACTTTGTTGTGCATATAAATCAAATTGATCGGATATCCCCTAAACCTTTAAACCCTGATCAAACAACACACGTTTAAACATAGAAATTGTGAGTTTTTTTATAAATTTGACAGCCTAAATATACGCAATTGGAGCTCGAATTACTTGGGTTGATCCTCCAATGGATCTTTATTAAGGTATTTAGATCGTACTCATTCCAACTACTTTGTCTCCCGATCATGTTCTCAAAAGATTGTCTCAAGGCTTTTATGTGATCTTGATGAGGTCATGAAAGCATGTATAGAAGATAAGTAAGATTCAGGTACGACATCTATCTTGATGATTAATATCTAACTATATTAGCTGATTTCTTTAATTCATACAGTGCTTAGAATACTTTATAAAATGTATTATAAAAAATTGGGATGATGATATCTTGAAAAGTTCCATCGAAACGCATTGCAATCACATGGAAAAAATTCGTTCACAAGTAGTAAACAATAGTATAGGATAGCTTGATTTCATGGAGTTCGGAATGTGTCGCGTCGTGCCTTTAAACACGGCACGGAAAATTACTACTATATATGTATAAAGAGACAAACACTACTCAAGATAGAAATCTACTTGCATCTTGTGTAGGGGTGGAAATTTCCGACTCGACTTGAGAACTCGACACAAAATTAGCAGGTTAGGGTCGGCTATTAATTTCTGACACAGAACACTGAATATGACACGACACGATAATGTGAAAAGCTAAAGAGGTCGGTAGGGTTAAGAGAATTCTGACACGAACACGAGATGACACGACCAAACACGACACACCACAATGCGGGATGGAAATTTATGAAATTACACGTAACCCCGTCACACGACACAATCCCGAGACACGAAGTTAGCTGGTTAGGATCGACTATTGTCAACACAGAACACGAATATGACAAAACACGATAACACGGAAACAAGTCGGGTTAGGGATGAGAAAATTCTGACCCGAACACCACATGACACGATGCTCACCCCTAAATTCTTGTGTATGTATGGGGTGTTATATTTGCGGCTGACTACTGACTAGGTCGGAGATATCAAGTTTGTAAGACGGAGTAGACCGATGGAACTCTATTTGATTGGAACTAAAAAAACCTTAGAAATCGGATGATTTGGAAGACTTGAATTTAAGAATTCGACATAAGTTAGCGGCTCAGGAGATTAACTTGTAATCCGTGAAAGTTGAATTTCCGAGCTCGCAGAATTAAGTTCCTTGTAACTTGTTGTTATGCTCATACACAAGGATGACTATAAGGTGGCTTAGTCTGGGCAGCCGTCCTATTCAAATTTTAAAATTTTTTTCAAATTTAGTATTAATTTTTTTAAGAATTTTTGCAACTACATACGTTCGTCCGCCCATAATCTACATTTCCATCGCTATCCATCTAGTTCTAGAATTCATTTGAGTATGCAAAGAAAGAATGACGGGTAGATGTACATTTACGGGTCCTTAAAATAATAGGACAACTCATATATAGTCAATGAGATATATCTGGTGGATCCATTAAAATGGAGTATAAAAGAAAGCGCTAGCCAGCGAATCATCACCCTATACGACAGCGGTACCTGTTTGATTGCACGTGGGACCGGGTGCCCGGACTTATATAATGGCAAACGGGTGGGTTCGGCCCTTATAGATCAAACTCAAATTGATCCCTAATACCTAAAGCAGAATCCGAACCAAAATCTGAAAGGTTATTTATTCCATTTGTACCAATTTAATAGTCTATTAGGAAACTACGTACAATTTTCAAACTAAAAAATAATGTTTTTATCGAAATAATTTTTGATTTTTTTTTTGCATCGTATAAAAGTTCTAAATAAGATCCATAGTGATAAAAAAATTATTTTCGTAATTAAGTACATTATTTTTTAGTTTAAAATTGCACGTAAGTATAATGAGGGAATGAATCAATGGACTTTCAAATTAGTGACGACACCGATTTAGAGTTTGAGACCGTAACTGTACCTGGTAGGAACTAGTTCATTTTTTACCTGACGCTGGTTTGTATGTGTTTATATGGACATACAAGAGGGCATTTTTGTATGGACGAGGACAAATGAATTTTTGTAGACATACAATACAAGGGCACTTAAGAATATCATGGAAATTTGCACCTTTTAAAAATTAAATACCCAAGCCAAACATGCAACTAAAAAATGGGAAAACCGTTGTTTGGATGAGATTGCCGTCCATTCCCCTTGAAACTAAAAATAATGTTTTTTATTGCCGTCCCTGGCCACACTTGACACTTTTATATGGCACCGTGGACATTTTTTCAAACCTTGGCTCGTAGCTAAGCAACTTGAGGATGAGCAAAAATTCGTCGTCAAAAAAAAATGAACGCTTTAATAGTTTGGTTACGGCTTTTAGTACAATATAAATAGAGAACAACTTAAGATGGATCCTTTCAACGTTTTATTCTTTCGGTCCTTGTGTCGAACCGATCCAAACCGTTAGTGCATATATGTGTACTATATACATAGATATATACATGAAGAGTACACTTGCAGTCAGGGAGCCCGGATTTTTAAAAAAACTGGACCTCCACTTTCCCGATCGAATTTCGACGATCCGAACCGTCCAATGTGTTTAAAAGGTGTTTTCAAGGGTCCCCATGAGAAATCAAAAAAAAAAATACCGGGAAGGGCTTGAACCGAGTAATTTTTCACAAAACTGTACATATACAGTTTTTATGAAAAACGGCTCGGATCAAGCCCTTTCCGGTATTTGTTTTTGATGATTTCTCACGGAGACCCTTGAAAACACCTTTTAAACACATTGGACGGTTCGGATCATCGAAATTCGATCGGGATCAATGAGGTGTGGATTTTTTTAAAATCCGGGAGAGTGGACTGGAAGTGTGGTGTATATATGAATATGTTATATTGTAATTAAAATTACCTTAAAAGAAAATAAACATAAAGGACAAAATAAAATTTGACAATTGGGGTGGTATAATACAAAATAGTAACAATTTAATTCCCAATTGGTCTTAAATGTTACTATTAGTTGCTTAATCTTTGTTGTGTTCATTTGAAATCTATCATAAAAATCTTAGTTTTGATAAATCTAGTGGTTTTTAAATTTTGTGGTTGTGAAAAAAATAAAATAAAAAAAATAATAAAGACAAGTATTTTTTTTTTTTTTTTTTTTGTACATTGATGTGTGTTGGATTCAATCACCCCTGCTAGCCTGCTGGCAACACTTATAATATTGCGGTCAATAAAACAATAATAATATGTAAATATTTTCCTTTCACGATCAATTTTTATGTTGTTTCATACTCATACTTTATTAGATTCATTCAGTATCTTTCTTTTGAACTGATATTTTATTAGATTCTTAATCCCACATCTACCAATTTATTAACAACATCCTAAACTTTTCGATCTAGAAATTTTTGAATATGGTACCCCAATTTTTATTTTTTTATTTTTTAAAAAGTGATGTTTGGCCGTGCACAGACATGCGTGTTGTGCGGAACATACAGGGTCTGAGGTCCTGTTGTTGGATTTGAACTGCTCATTTTGTTCGTCTCGTTGAGTACGTTGCCCACGTAAACATTCAAGTAGATTGGACATGAGTAACTATTTGATTAACTGTTTAATTTATAGTTTTGTAAAAAAAATCACATATAACCGGTTCTTCAACTATTTCATTTTCATGAAAAAATACAGTCCGATCATCCAAAATTTTTGAAAACAAAATAGTCGGGACCTTGGGTGGGCCTCAGTCCGATCATCCACATCAAAATTTTCATGGAAAGGACTATATCTTTAGTTTTAGGGTCTCGATAAGTAAATTTAACATCCGGTTATAAAAAAGAAGTTGACCAAAAAACATGTTATACTAAAAAAAATAATTACTCACCCAAGCGGTGAATAGCAAATTCAAATTATCATCCGGGACTCCGATTGGTGGGCCCTTTACAAAAGACGCGCATCGTGCATTGCCCACCCACATCACGCACCCTTGACCCATTTTCATGGACGCCAAACATGCCAAACATTCCAAACATTGAGGCTACTAGAGTTTTTCCCATCTTTAGTTTTAGTAAAATTATGACGAAATCTCACATTTAGTTGAAGAACAAATTGGGGAAAATTGGCAGAAGATGGAATTATAAAAGAAGTTGACCAAAAAGATCTTTTCTTTTTCTTTTTGATATACTAAAAAAACAATAATTACTCACCCAATTGCAGTGAATCCATTAACACGAGTGCAAATTTGTTCATTATCATCCAATGAGTGTGTGTATATATTGTAATTTTGTAAAAAAAAATAGTACACTGATTGATAAAGAATCAAATTACTTTTTAATAAGACAACATTTTTGGGTCTAAGCACAATGATTTATTTTATTTATTTTTTTGGTAAACATGATACGACGAAATCACATCATTAGGTGAGGGTGAGACCGTGAGAGGGAACAAATTTTGCGCTCCATTCACACACGTTAAATTCACGACTTTTCTCCTCCCAAAAACTCTATACTTCTCAATCCCCACCAAACCCGTCACTCCCTCATCACACACACACTCTCTCTCTCTCTCTCTCTCTCTCATCCATTGCAATTCACACACAATGGATGAAGAAACAGGGGAAAAACCAATCACGCCGAACCCATCTTCCTCCTTGCTCCGTTACAACTCGCCGCTTGTCCAAGTCGTCCTGATCGGCCTTGTCTGCTTCTGCTGCCCAGGCATGTTCAACGCCCTATCCGGCATGGGCGGCGGCGGCCAAGTGGATCCCACAGCCGCCAACAACGCCAACACGGCCCTCTACACAACCTTCGCCGTATTTGGCGTCCTGGGTGGCGGGATCTACAACATCCTCGGCCCCCGCGCCACCCTCTTCGCCGGTTGCTCCACCTACATCCTCTACGCCGGCTCTTTTCTTTACTACAACCACTTCCACCATCAGTCGTTTGCAATCGTCGCCGGAGCACTCCTCGGCGTCGGCGCCGGTCTTCTGTGGGCGGGCCAAGGGGCCATCATGACGTCGTACCCTCCGGCTGATCGGAAGGGGATTTATATCTCTCTGTTTTGGAGTATTTTTAATATGGGTGGCGTGATTGGTGGTTTGATACCGTTTATTCTGAATTACCACCGTGGAGATAACGCCGCCTCAGTTAACGACGGCACTTATATTGGGTTCATGGTTTTCATGTCCATAGGTACTTTTCCAATTTTTTTTTTGGGTGTGTGTTTTAATTCAAGAGCAATGCTATGGAAAAATTATTGAGTGGGCACCACCACGGGTGGGCCAACACCCTTCTCCACCCCTCACACATTCCCATGGGCCTCAGTATTAATTGTATAGACTTCACAAAAATGTGTGGTCAACCAGATGAACATGTGGTTGATCAATGAAGCTTGATTTTAAAATTTTAAAAATATTTCCAAGTTGAGCATGTTCATGAAACGAGCTTTAATTGACCTGAACAATAGTTGAGCTAGAGTAGCTTGAATTTTTTAGAAATCATAAATCGGACAAGACGAGTAATATGTTGTTCGAGCTTGGTTTGACTCGTTATGGAGCTGAAAAAATGTTCAAGTTTGGTTTGTTTAGTTAGCCAAAGATCTTGATGTGTCACCGTTGCATTGGTAAAAGGAAACTAACTTAGGTACTGTTCATTTTCATGTCCACAGGTACTGTTCTTACCCTAGCCATACTCCACCCGAGTCGAGTCGTTAGAGATGATGGTTCCAGCTGTACTAACATCAAGTACTCCAGTGTATCTATCGAAGTTGTTGAAATCTTGAAGTTGTTTCTGAATTGGAAGATGCTATTGATGGTACCCGCGGCCTGGGCTAGTAACTTCTTTTACAGCTACCAGTTCAATAATGTGAATGGGGTTTTGTTTGATTTAAGGACTAGAGGGTTAAACAATGTGTTCTATTGGGGTGCACAAATGATTGGGTCTGTGATGATAGGGTATCTAATGGACTTCAGTTTTAAGAGCAGAAGGATGAGGGGACTTATGGGTATAGGGGTTGTTGCTTTGCTTGGGACTGGGATTTGGGTTGGTGGACTGGTGAATCAACTTGGGTATTCTCGCAATGATAAGCCGGCGAAGCTTGATTTCAAAGACTCCGGGTCTGCTTTCGCAGGGCCATTCGTGTTGTATTTCTCTTATGGGTTACTCGATGCCATGTTCCAGAGCATGATTTACTGGGTCATTGGAGCATTAGCCGATGATTCTGAGACCCTTAGCAGGTAATTTGATCACTGGTTTCCTCAATTATTACGTAAACTAATAAGGGGTTTATCATATAGTCGTTTGCTAATAGTGTTCAACTCTTCACGATGGCTAATTTTGTTCACCTTGATAGTCATCTGGAAATTTGATCATAGACTCATAGTACTGGACTGTTTGGTTACATGGTGTAGGTATACCGGTTTCTATAAGGGAGTGCAAAGTGCAGGGGCAGCAGTTGCTTGGCAAGTTGATTCACACAAGGTGCCATTTTTGAACCAGCTGATTGCAAATTGGGCATTGACTACAGTGAGCTATCCTTTGTTGGTGGTTCTCGTCCTCTTGGCGGTTAAAGATGACCATAAGGTTGAGAAAGAAGCGAATTCCAAAGGGGCGGATTTTTCAGCCATTCCTGCTTTGAAAGATGAAACTGATGGTGGGCTCAGCAAGTCCACTTGAAAAAACTATTCTTTCTACTTGGCTTCAAGTTTTCCAAATTGTCTGTGTTGTCGTTGAATTTTGGATTATATGTTAACTGTAAATGTTACGAATCTCAGTGTATCGAAGTGATTGGAAATACATGCTCATTATCCTCAAATCTTTCTAACGGATCTCCAATTAGTAAGTTCAATTTATGTGTTTCCAAGCTTTTTGCTATGCAACTCCTTATTTCGTGGCATATTTGTGTGCTTTTTTGGAGAACAATTATTCCTTAATCTAAGCAAATAGGTGCAAAAATCTCCCCTGTTATGTATCCTTCACGGAATCTGACACCCTTGTACTGGCGGACTTGGGGGTCTAGGAGGTTCCCTGTAGGGCACATCTAGACTGTCCATCTCCGCAATTGATGGTTGAGACCGCAAATCTATTCTTACCGGTTAAGAAACAAAACGAAGCTGATAGCAGAGATGGACGGTCAGGATGTGCCTTGCAAGAACCGCCCTGCACGATCCCCCATTCTGTACCTGGCTTATTGTAATAGATGAATGGGACTATGCCATGGTACAGTAGAGTTCCTCAGCCACTGGTGTTCATTACTATCACAGTGAGGATTTCTTCATCTTGCCCTCCTAAATTGCAGTACCAAGCTAATGCCTAATGTTTAAAAAATTCTGAAGCCCCAGTAATTGTTCTTAGAGATTTTCAATGGATTTGTGCAATGGGATGAATGATCCTGCATAACGTTTGCAGATTCAGCACGCATGGAAACTGCCTAGACATTTCTTTTCCTTTACAATAATTGTTAGGATTTTTAGAGATCTCGGTGAGTGACCACTATAAAATTTTACTTGCTTTAAGCAGAGTTTATTTTTTCGTTTTTATTTGATTTTTTTCACATTTTTAGTTTTGCATCAACTTTTTGAGATATTATTCCTTTACAAGAGAATCAAAAAAGAAAAATTATTTTTAGAGCTTAAAAATTTTTTGAATAAAGACAAAAATAAGCCAAAAAAGTGATTTTTTACACTTTTTCAATTTTATTCAAAAAATTAGGTCCTAATCATAATCTCTTCCAACCTTTTTGGATTAAACCAATAATACTAAAAAATCACAGCGAAAACTAACAAAAAAAAAAAATCAAATAAAAAGAAAAAAAGTTAAGCCAACTTGGTGAGAGATGATTTCCTTCATTTTGTTTTAAAAAGAATTAGGTCCAATGCCAACCCTACCAAGTAGAAATATTTATCACAGCTCTTTGCGAGTTTCAAGGGGAAAAGAATCTTGTGACCACTATCAAGGGCATTATGTTACTAGTGCCTAACATATGAAAGATTTTTCAGTGCCGGGTGGGTATTGTCAAGGATGTGACTAGTGGATCTTCGAGAATCTCAACCGTCCAAAATGCGATCAAATCGAGTTCGGAAGAGAAGCGAAAAAGAGAGAGAAGTGGTCAAAATGAGAGGAGAGATTAAAGTCTCAAACTCTCTGTTTCTGGAAGTGAAGGAATGAGACCAAAACACTTTTTGTAATCCAGGGTTGAAATTGCAAGATTCCACTTCTGCTTAGCAAGTAACCCATTTTCTTTGGACCAAATTTTTTTCCTAACATGCTCCTTCCTTTAGTGTTGGGGGAAAAGCCACGTCTTTTTTTCTTTGTGCAAATAGAGAAGAGACCTAAATATTGTAAACGACAATATCCACAAAAGTAAATTTAGGAGTCGAAAAATAAAGTAAACACAAGCAAACCAAAAGACACCGAATCTTACGTGATTTCCCCAAAATAGAGGTACGTTCACGGAACCAAAGTTCGTTTCCAAATCTTCCACTATAAAAATACTGGGGTTATAATATATAGTTCTCTAGTGCACTACGAGAGACTTACAAACATAACCCAAAAGGTGGATTTCAACAAAGATACAAGTTTAGGTCCCACGAAAGGGGATATCTCAAACTAGTGGATCTCGAGAGAAACTCGATAATTAGCTCTGATCAAAACCTAGAGCTCATTGAGATGAACAACATATTGAAATTTCATCAAAATCGGAGAAAGAGATTAAAAGTCTCAAACTCTCTGTTTCTGGAAGTGAAGGAATGAGACCAAAATTGGTCCCCTGACTTCTTTTGTAATCCAGGGTTGAAATTGCAAGATTCCCCTTCTGCTTAGCAAGATAACCCATTTTCCCTTTGGACCCAACAAATGAGCCCACGTGGAACCCCAATTAAGTAGGAACCACCCAACATTTAGATGCTGTAATAACCTCTTTTTCCTGGAAATAATAAACTTACCAAAGAAACATAAGTATTTGTATAATCATGTTGCTTAATTGCACGGGAACAGGGGTACAAACACCTTCTTTTTTTTTTTTTTGTATAGGTGACCTAGTCTGTTTCAAGATTGCTATAGTGTGTGTTCTTACGAAAAATGTGATTCTTTCACACACTTTATATAAACCCAACACGAGAAGATCCAACGCGAGTAAGTTCGCAGCAGAAAAGTACGTCACGATCTGACAGTGCTAGTTTATGGTCATGGTTTATTTACTGATTGAAAGTTGATGCAATTCTGATTGTGTCCAGTTTAGGTGCTCTAGCAGCTCAGGGTTCATTTGTTTTTTTTTTTTTTTTTAGGAATTTTTTTTTTATTGCGATCAAAAGATTAGCCTGAGAACTAGCTTAAAAAAATTATATGGGCGCATTGTTGGAATGTCCACTGCCGGGAAGACACACCCTCCTCACACAAAAAGTCTATAACTAGTTAGACTCCTCAAAAAGGGTAAACACAACCTGATTGATAGCCTGAGAACTAGCTCTTCACTTTCAAAAGTAAGTCGAAGGAAAGAATTTTTAATATAAACAAAATATACAAAATATAAGGAGGAGTTCTTGAATGGATTTTATGAGATAAAATGGGAAAGTTGATTTTAGTTGGTGTTTTATGGACCTAATAGATAAAATCTAGGTGATAAAATAGTTGTGGACCACTATGCGTTTCAAAAATGGTTGATAAAATCTAGTGTGATAAAATCTATTCGCAAAAGATGATGATAAAATCAAAAAATGATAAAATCAAATAATCCATTCAAGAACTCCCCCTAAATATATGTACTCAAGAGCAAGTCCAAATGTCCAATGCAGGTTCTAAAATGAGTATACTTATTTTTATAATTTGACATCAAAAAGTGTTTTTGGGTCAAATTATGAAACTGCTTCTCAGTGATTGGTTCTATTTTAAGTGATTGGTTCTATTTTAGAACCAAACTGTTTCAAATTTAATAAACTTTCCCTCCTCATTTTTTTTCTTCTACTTTTTAACCCAATTCTCAAATATCTACTTCATTTTCAATTATCTTTATGAACTAATTTTTCAATCACCATTCTCAATTATAGAATGATAATTTATAGAGCCAAAAATGAAATAGCTGAACGGAAATAATTAATAATTTTTTAGGCTTTGTTTGGGACTTGTGGAAAAAAAGGGAAAAAGAGAAAATGTTTAAAAACAGAAAGTGGGAGTAATTTTAGGAAATTTTTTTATTGTGCTTATAGTTCTATTTTCTCATTTTCTCTCCATTTTTTTGTCGAACCAAACAAGAGAATGAGACCTATTTTGGCCAAAGTAGAAAAACAAGTTTTTTTGCTGGAAAAAAGCCAAAAGTAAAAAGTGGATTGACTTTACCACTTTTTGTGTTTTTTTCTTTTCACCCCTAAAATTATAATTGCTTTTTTTATTTATTGTTTTTTGCTTATTATAAAGTTGCTTTTTTAAACCTGCTATGACTTTTAAAATCTCAAAAAAGCAAAAAAATTGTTTTTTTTTTTTTTAGTGTGATTTTAGTTGGTGTTTTATGGAGGGGTGATAAAATCACCTTGTTTTTCCAATAGATAAAATCTAGTGTGATAATAGTTGTGGATAATATAGTGTGATAAAATCTCGTGATAAAATCACCTCCCTTTTACCCATTCGTAAAGATAATGATAAAATCGAAGATGATAAAATCAAATAATCCATTTCTTTTGAGTAAAATCTCTATAAAAAAAAAAAGGTAAAAGTTCTTCGTTTTTCCACTTTTTTTTTTTTTTTTTTTTGAAAAAAACTTTACTCTTTTCTTCTTCTTTCTTCTTCTTCTTCTTCTTCTTCTTCTTCTTCTTCTTCTTCTTCTTCGGTTCTTCCTCCTCTCTCACCTCTCTGCGAATTGAAGGGCTGCCGGCTCTGCCGACCACCACCATCTCTCTCTGTGATTACTTTACCTTTTCTTCTCTCTCGCTGCCAAACCCATCCGTTCAATCCCACCGTTCCATCTCCGATCAAACTCAGTCGATCTCCGTCAAACTCAGTCGATCTTCGACAAACCCAGAAGATGGCAGGTGAGATGGGGTTCCAGATTCAGATTCCGGTATTTTCGGTGCAACTGGCTTCCCAGATTCCGGCGTGTTTGCAACTTCCGGTGAGTTTTCCGGCTAAATCAAGTAAATAATCTGGCAACTTTCTGTTGGAAATCACTTTGAGTTTTTGAGCTGGCAAGGATGACTATACTCATCTTTTCATAGTTGGAACTAGTTTTAGATTTTTTTCCATTTTAGAACCAAATTTGGCATCTCACTGGAGCATGATTTTTGGATTTGGTTCTATCTTATGAGTACAGAACTGGTAATGAAACCAGCATTGGACATGCTCTAAGGGAAATCATGATTTCCTTCTTCCCAACCCAACTAAGTGCGGCGACTCTCTCTCCCTCTCTCTGACATTAGTATTCCGATTCACCGATTCCGGTCAACAGTCGAATAGAGATTGAAGATCACTCAGGCCAACAGTCGAATCGAGATCTGAATCTAATAACTACAAGTCTTTATCAACGTCCTTAAATTCATGACTTCTCTCCTCCCAAAAACTCCGTACTTCTCAATCCCCACCAAACCCGCATCACTCTATCTCTCTCTCTCTCATCCATCACACACAATGGATGAAGAAACAGGGGAAAAACCAATCACGCCGAACCCATCTTCCTCCTTGCTCCGCTACAACTCGCCCCTTGTCCAAGTCGTCCTGATCGGCCTAGTCTGCTTCTGCTGCCCAGGCATGTTCAACGCCCTCTCTGGCATGGGTGGCGGCGGCCAAGTGGACCCCACTGCCGCCAACAACGCGAACACTGCCCTATACACAACCTTCGCCATATTCGGCGTCCTGGGTGGCGGGATCTACAACATCCTCGGCCCACGCGCCACCCTCTTCGCCGGCTGCTCCACCTACGTCCTCTACACTGGCTCTTTTCTTTACTACAACCACTTCCACCACCAGTCGTTTGCAATCGTCGCCGGAGCACTCCTCGGCATCGGTGCCGGTCTGCTGTGGGCAGGCCAAGGGGCCATGATGACGTCATACCCTCCGGCTGATCGGAAGGGGACTTATATCTCTCTGTTTTGGAGTATTTTTAATATGGGTGGCGTGATTGGTGGTTTGATACCGTTTATTCTGAATTACCACCGTGGGGATAATGCCGCCCCCGTTAACGACGGCACTTATATTGGGTTCATGGTTTTCATGTCCATAGGTACTTTTCCAAAACTTTTTGGGTGTGTGTTAAGTTAATTCATGAGCAATGCTATGGTCGTATTGGGGCACCGCCACGGCACCCTTCTCCACCCCACACGCATTCCTATGGGCCAAAGTATTAAGTGTATGGACTCCAAAAAATGCGTGGTCAAGAAGGCACGGCGGTGTCTGAAGACCACTGAAAAAATTACACCAATGCTGTGGTGGAGGATTGATGAGCGAGATGAACATGTGGTATGTGGTTGATCAATCAAGCTTGATTTGAAGATTTAAAAAGTTTTTAAAAATATTTCCAAAGTTGAGCTTGTCCATGAGACGAGCTTTAATTGACCGGAACAAGAGTCGGGCTTGAGTAGCTTGAATTTTTTAGAAATCATAAGTCGGACAAGACGAGTAATATCTTGTTCAAGCTTGATTTTCCTCGTTGTGGAGCTTTACAAATGTTCAAGTTTGGTTTGTTTAGTTAACCAAAGATCTTGAACGGGCTTTTAGTGAGCAAACACGAGTTCAATTGGGCTTTTGGTGTCTATGTGATGCTTCACCGTTGCATTGGTAAAATGTGCTCCGTTTCATGACAAATGAGCCATTTTGGTGTCATGTGATGCACGACTCACCGTTGCATTGGTAAAATGTGTTCCATTACGTGACAAATGGGGCACCTTCCAACCATTAACCATATGTTGATGTCACATGGCATGGTACCCAAACTATGGTAACAGATTGAAGTATGTTAAAAACTAACAGGTACTGTTCATTTTCATGTCCACAGGTACTGTTCTTACCCTAGCCATACTCCACCCGAGTAGAGTCGTTAGAGATGATGGTTCCAGTTGTACTAGCATCAAGTACTCCACTGTATATACCGAAATTGTTGAAATCTTGAAATTGTTTCTGAATTGGAAGATGCTATTGATGGTCCCCGCGGCCTGGGCTAGTAACTTCTTTTACAGCTACCAGTTCAATAATGTGAATGGGGTTTTGTTTGATTTAAGGACTAGAGGGTTAAACAATGTGTTCTATTGGGGTGCACAAATGATTGGGTCTGTGATGATAGGGTATCTAATGGACTTCAGTTTTAAGAGCAGAAGGATGAGGGGACTTATGGGTATAGGGGTTGTTGCTTTGCTTGGGACTGGGATTTGGGTTGGTGGACTGGTGAATCAACTTGGGTATTCTCGCAATGATAAGCCGGCGAAGCTTGATTTCAAAGACTCCGGGTCTGCTTTCGCAGGGCCATTCGTGTTGTATTTCTCTTATGGGTTACTGGATGCCATGTTCCAGAGCATGATTTACTGGGTCATTGGAGCATTAGCCGATGATTCTGAGACCCTTAGCAGGTATATTTGATCACTGGTTTCCTCAATTATTACCTAAACTAATAAAGGGTTTATCATATAGTCGTTTGCTAATGGTGTATTAACTCGACATTGGGTAATTTTGTTCACCGTTGATAGTCATCTAGAAATTTGACCATGTACTTGACTGTTTGGTTACATGGTGTAGGTATACTGGTTTCTACAAGGGAGTGCAAAGTGCGGGGGGAGCAGTTGCTTGGCAAGTTGATTCACACAAGGTGCCATTTTTGAACCAGCTGATTGCAAATTGGGCATTGACTACAGTGAGCTATCCGTTGTTGGCGGTTCTCGTCCTTTTGGCGGTTAAAGATGACCATAAGGTTGAGGGAGAAGTGAATTCCAAAGGGGCGGATTTTTCACCAGCCATTCCTGCTTTGAAAAATGAAACTGAAGGCTGGCTCAGCAAGTCCACTTGAAAAAGCTATTCTCTCTTCTTGGCTTCAAGTTTTTCCATTTGTCTGTTGTCGTCCAATGTTGGATTATACGTTAAACTGTAAATGTAGTGCGTTACGAACCTCACAGTGTATCGAAGTGATTGGAAATATATGCTCATTATCCTCAAATCTTTCTAACACATCTCCATTTAGTAAGTTCTATTTATGTGTTTCTAAGCCAAGCTGATTTAACCAGTCTTCAAAAATTTTTGAAGCCCCAGTAATTGATGCTTAGAGATTTTCAATAGATTTGCGCAATGGGATGAATGATCCTGCATAACGTTTGCCTGTAAAATAGAGGTACGTCCATGGAACCAAAGTCCGCTTTCCAAATCTTCCACCATAAAAATAATGGGGTTTACGATAATTCTTCTCTAGTACACGGCTAGAGGCTTACAAACATCGCCCAAAGGTGGATTTCAAAAGCCACAAAGATACAAGTTTCGGTCTCACCAAAGGAGATTATCCCAAACTAGTAGATCCCGAGAGAAACTCGATAATTTGCTCCGATCAAACGTAGCTCGAGGTGAATAACATACTAAAATTTCATCAAAATCGGAGAAGAGATGAACGTCAGAGGCTTGAACTTGGAACAAAACCCTTGTCCTTTTTCTTTCTTTTCTCTCGAATTCCTCTGTGTTC
This sequence comes from Vaccinium myrtillus, assembly GCA_016920895.1. Taxonomy (NCBI): domain Eukaryota; kingdom Viridiplantae; phylum Streptophyta; class Magnoliopsida; order Ericales; family Ericaceae; genus Vaccinium; species Vaccinium myrtillus. Next base: position 29,760,873 of record CM029280.1, on the reverse strand, counting down.
TGGAAGTGAACGAATGAGACCAAAATTGGTCTCCTGACTTCTTTTGTAATGCAAGGTTGAAATTGCAAGATTCCGCTTCTGCTATTGTCAAATAGCAAGATAACCCATTTCCTTTTGGACCCAACAAATGAACCAACATGGAACCCCAATTAAGGAGTGACCCACCCAACATTTTGATGCTGTATCTTTTTGCTGGAAAATAATAAACTTACCAAAGAAACAGGTGATTCAAGGAAAGTTGATCAGCCAAACAGTGAGTTGGGGGGAAAATTGCGATAAGATGGCCAGAGAACCAGAGTAAGGCTTGCTATAGCTCTTCACTTTCAAACGTGAGTCAGAGGAAACAATTTTGTGTGCATGATGATGATGCAGTTGATTGATTGCTCAATTGACCCATGAACAATACCGAATGCTATGAGTAAACTTGAGTTTTTTCTGGGCAGAGGATAGCCAAAAAGTGTCAGCATTGCTGTGGCATTTGCAAAGGGATTATTTTAGTCCTGTTTTTAGTTGTTCTTTCAAACCTGATTACGAAATAATTCTATCTGTGGTCCGAAGTTGACATTGAGCAGATAAACAAATTTGCCTTTTGTCTCGTCTGAACTTGAACCATTTGGTTGAACTGTTGCAATCTGCTCTCATTCGTGGATCGAGGGGTTCAAGATAATTTTGACTGATGATACATTAAAAGTGATTAATACAATGTTTCAATCGGATGTCACAATCTGACAGTGCTGGTTTATGGTCGTGGTTTCTTTACTGATTGACAGTTGATGCAATTCTGATTGTGTCCAGTTTAGGTGCTCTAGCAGTTCAGGGATTTCCCTGCTGATAGTCAAGTTTCGCGGAAGTTGCTGTTAGTTTCTTATGTATTTGGCCACAACGCGCATCTCCCTCACATATTGACATTTATGTTCAATGTTTTGTCGTAGTTATATACGTCGAATGCAGGATTAGCCCGAAACATGATAGAGGACTAAGATCACAATGAACCTCCTAAGCCAGAATGAACATATGAATTTGCATGTGTGTTGCTTGAACAATACGCAATACTGGTGTTTGTCCATCTTCACAGCATGTTTATTTTAGAGCCAAACAAGGAACTATGATTTGATCGGCGGCCCAAATCAGCAAGCATTCAAAGGATATTCTTACCAAGGAATTGCCTCTCTTTTTGTTTTCCCCCATATGCATGCATGGGCAGTGTTTGGTTGATCAGTTAAGTATATCAGCAGGAATGTAACATCAAGTACACAGACATACATAATCTATAATATTTTTAGGACATTTTATACATAAACTCAAATTTTTCCCTTTATTTGTTGCAGGTTTTCCCTACATGAGCCCCAAGAAAATCAATTTGCAGAAAACAATCATAATCAAATCTCCAACTATCGATTTACACACATTTTTTTTCAGCTTTTCCAGATGCACAAAACTTTCAACAGTAGAGGATCATGCTCAGAGGGTCACAAGAGGTGCATCACTTTTATCCTCAGAGCTTGGGGCAGCGACCGGTGCATCCTTTGGCTTCTCTTCACCTTCTTTCTTCTCCTCCTTGGTTTCACCGGCAGCCTTCTCTTTTGGCTCCTCTGGAACAGCTTCTAGCTTTGATTCAGCAGCTGGCTCCTCGCTCTTGGCGGCCTCTGGAGCCGTTTCAGCAAGATCTACCAATGGCTCTTCCTTCTTTGTCTCACCTCCATTGTCCTCCTGCATACATATTACCCCGTCACATAGTAAAATCTTATAATGATGAAAGCAACAATGAAAAAATGTAAACCAAGAATACGAAAAATAGAAATATGTGATGATCAAGTTACTTGTGGGACAGTCTCGCCCTCGGCCTTCTTAGGGGTGGTGGAGTCCTCTTTGATAAGAGGTTCCTGTTTGGAATCCAAATCCTTCGGTCTGCTCGCACAGCCACCCATGATCTTTGAGGATTACGGGAGGAGTGAGCGAGAGGGAGGAGGGGGGAGGTGAGGGTGTTGAAAAAAGAGGGGGTTTTATTTTTATGTGCAAATAAGATTTAACTCTTTGAGGCTGGGAGATAACTGGAGGGGGAGGGAGGAGTTTATATAGAGAGGGGGGAAGGGTTGGCTCTTCTAAATTTAGAAGTGTTTTTTGTAGGAGAGAATGTTGGGGGGAATTGTGAAGATTTACAACCTCAAACGAGTGTTTGTGGACGATGAAGAATTTGTGACTTTTTCAAGTGGACAGCATTTGTTTTCGTTGGCTAGTTTTAAGGAGGATTGGTTTCGTGGTTGCCCTATTGTGGAGTTAGTTATGACCGTTGAATGTTTGAAAATTGAGGAACCGGAACCCTATCGGTAGAGTACACCTGTACTGTAATGCGTAATCTGAGCCGTTCAAAAATATTTTTACCTCGAGGATACTTCTAACAAAAATTTGGACCATTGGTTGTGCGGATGGATGACTCAGATTGGACACTACACCTACGTAGGACACCAGTAGCGGCTCCAAGATTATTTTATAGGGTGTTCAAAAGATTCCTCTTTGGTCCCGTGGCGTATGTTTTTGTCTATTGGTATAACATATTTACTAATTTCATAAAAAAGTTTAAATACTTTCGTATGTAATTTGTTGAATAATAGTTGCTGTTCGTGATTATCATGTGTCCATTTAAGAGTTAAGTCCCTGTTATATCTCCCAACAACAAAACAAGTGTTAAACAAACGAGTTTGTGTGATGCAAATTGGTGGTAAATTTTTCATGGCCATGAACAATATTGAGATCATGAAAAGGGACCAAATAAGACTCTCCAACATGAAGGAACAAACTTGGAAAGAAAAAGAAAAAGAAAAAGGGAGAAACAAATTAATATACTGATGCCAAAGAAAACCAGTACACAAATAGTACTCCAAGAAAGAGGATAGGGTGGAAAGAGAAAACAAAAAAGATACACACACAACATTTTCACGGGGTGGGTCTCACACGTAGACCTCAGATGCGGGGCCCATTCCTATATGAGAGTGTTGTGTGGGAGTGGTTGTATGCGTAGCATTGTTCAAAAAGAGAATGAGGAAACTAGTGTCATAAACAGAGGCGTCAGAAGTCCTTCTTTTGGATGAATAGTCTATAGCGGTTGATTGAAACTTTTGTCACGGTCTCATTCTTAACCGAAGTTATTTTCGGGTTTTCAAAGTTAAGGTGGACTTAAGTAAGGAGGTGACCGTTATACCTAAGTGTAGGCAAAATTTGGGAAGTTAGGGTGTTCACCCTAATATTGCATGCCGACACTACGAGGTCTCTGTTTCTATTAATTCCTTCTCTAATTTATAGGGGATGTTCCGCTAAAAGTGTTTTAGAACAAACTGGCTTTTTACGGTTTTTTATGTTATGTATTTTGAGAAAATAACATGTCTTAATTTTTGAAATAAATTATTTTTTGTTAGTGAAATACCCCTAAGTGGAGATGTGGTGGTAGGGTTGAGGGTTCTGTTTGGAGATTCTTGTTCTTATAAATGGTGAGGTATTGTTGTCAAAAAAAAAAAAAAAAAGTGGTGAGGTACTGTTTGCACAATATCAATTACTTTAATATTTTTGTACTGCATACACTCTCTCACCTCATTCATGGGACAACAAAAAAAAATCAAAATGCACTTACACAGGGAGGGTATTATTTTCCGGGTAATGATACAGACACGCCCTTTTACCTACACTCTACCGCACCCTCATTCACATCTGAGTGGGTGTGTGTTAGAATGTGGCTGAAAGGGTGTGTCTGTATCATTTTTGTTATTTTCCCTTCCACACAAAAAGAAAATGACTAGTATTTTCCATAGTACTCTCGTTGATTTTTTATTTTTTTTTCCCTTTCGTTTCCATTTCTTTCCTTATTATTTATACATTTTCAAATAACCTATAAAAAAAAAATTAGTTTTTAAAATGTTACTCAAGCAGGACAAATGGACCGATAACCTAACACCAACAAACGTATATACCTTGCTGTCCGAGAAAAAGTCACTTTTGTTCGAACATTCGTCAACAACCCATCGAACCCTTCAACCACGATCAACAAATCCCCTCTGCCCCTTTTCTCCAGAAACCTCTCTCTCTCTCATCTCCGAATTCCCACATCTCAATTCTCCATCCAGCAAAACCCTCAAAATTAGGGTTCCCTCTATCCTGTAATTGCCAACAGAGAAACAGAATTTCATATCAAGAAAAGAAAAGAAAAAAAACGCGAGTTTTCTTTCTTTCGCTTCTCGAAAGAAAGAAAGATCGCTAAAACAATGAACCCATTTTCCAGATCTCTCCTCATCTTCACCATAACCACCATCTTCGCCCTCTCCTTTTCCCCCACCGCCCAATCCCATCCTCACGATCCTCCCCTCATCCAACTGCCAACTACCGATGAAAATTCCGCCGGAGATCTCTGTGCCGGAACCCCGACTCCGGCCACTTGCCCCGTCAACTGCTTCCGAACAGACCCCGTGTGCGGCGCTGACGGCGTCACGTACTGGTGCGGCTGCGCTGATGCTCATTGCGCCGGAACACCCGTCGCGAAGCTAGGGTTTTGCGAGGTTGGGAATGGAGGAAGCGGTTCGTTATCTGGTCAGGCGCTGCTTTTGGTTCATATTTTGTGGTTGATTCTGCTTGGGTTCTCCGTCTTGTTCGGATTTCTCTAATTTGATTTGATTTGATTTGACTTGGATTACACATGAAGATAGATTAGGTCTGATTCAATTTGATACTACACCCATTTTTTTCCCTCTCTCTCTCTCTCTCCTGTTTTTGGCTGTCGTGACATTTGTGATTCGGGTGTGTTTGGTTATGGTGTTTTGAAGAGGGAGAAATGACAGACAGCCATTGTTTTACCTCATTCTTTCCTGTATTATATATATAGAATTTTGATGAAATGAGTTTCTTTGTGTCTTCTTGTGCAAACGTTATTCCACCTTTTGAGATTGCTTTCTATGAATCAGTCAATAAACTGCCTTGTTCTTGAGGTTTTCTTTGCAATTGCACTGTGGATTTTTCTTGTCCAACATATAGACTATAGAGAGGTACTGCAGGGTTTAGGCCTGTAGCTTTTCCCGTCCCCTCTTCGGTCACGTAGTCCTTGTGTTTGTGTGTGTTGTGGATCGGGGTTGGGGGGAGGGTTAGGGGAAGGGTGCATCACCAGAAATCGGGCTTGAAGAACATGCCTTGCTAACGAGCATCCAGCTGATTTCCGAGTATTGTCATCAGATTTCATATGGTTGTATTTGCTCATAGGCGGCATAGCTCAGCTGGACTGGAACAGAATATAGCTTGCTTCTGGACTTGACAAAGGGGAAATTCCTAAAATGCTACGACAACTGGAATTTGCTTGGGCTCTCCTGTTTTCGATTAGCATTTCAAAGTGAGCGAGCTTTACTCCCTGAGCACATCAATTCACGTTTCCATGCCTACCAAACTGGTATCGGCTCACCCGAGAAAATGCTACACTCATGTATCAGCGTTACTAAGATGTGGGCATTAGACTTGCTTCTGCCAGTCCCCACATCAAAGCACTGTGCAGAACATGTAGATAAAATCAAAATTCTACTGAAAGAGACAAAAGGTTCTAAAAGATACTAGTCGATCCCACGTGGCCGACTAATCGCCCGACTTTTGCTCAATTAGTTAGGTTTCAATCAAGTCGGGAGACTTCCGACTAGCAACTTTGGGCCGAATACTCGGCCGACTTGACCGATTTTTAGAACATTGGAAAGAGATTATGTCGATAAATGTTCCCTCTCAGAGCAGGCAACCGTGAGATTGCTGTTAACAGATTGCAAAAGCCCAATCTTGTAACTGGGTTTTCTTGGTTCAATTCCTTTTCCTTGGTTGTTCCACTAATAAAGCAGCAAGTGATCTGGATTCAGAACAATAGAACATGGTGAGATCTGCACTTCAGGATCTTACACTGCGTGAATTTCCAAGCAACAGATTTACTTGCAGGATAGAGGAGACAAGTGAAAGTCTCGAGTAGACATGTATCGCGTGTCAGCTGCAAATAATGTGATTGGAAGGAAATTGGAATGCTTACCGTTGATGATACAATTCACCAAATCAAACATACCAGTCATACAGTACCAATTTTCCTTCTCTAAAATGTAAAGAAAAAGTCAATCTTATTGCAGAGCCTTATCCCCCTCTAAATTCATTTCATTCCCTCGCTGAGAGGTAGGATCCAAACACATTGTTACGGTGATTAGCGCAAAAGGAATACCATCCCTATCACAAATCTTGATAGTCTACAGAATTCTTCGCTTTTTCCCTTTCCTAAGGTAAGAGGAAAGCGACTAAAACATGAAAAGAATCCGCAAAACCAAAAGAACTCCTCTCGCCAATATTAATATTCTACGGAAACCGTTGCCTTTCTGTCCTATGGGGAAAGCGACTAAAACATGAAAAATGAATCCACAAAACCTTGTGGCACAATATAACTTTGCCTTGTTGGGTGAATATGGAGGCCTGCATCAAATCTAATGTTTGTGTTTTGGACTCTGGAGGGAGAATACTGGCTCGCCTTGATTATCTCCATCAGTTGGTTTACGAGCTGTGGAGCTATAATTGTTGGTTTTCTCCAATGGAGGCTCACCTTCAACATTTCCTGTGATTTTGGCGCGAGAGGTATCTTGAACATCGCTACACTCATTGCCTATCAAACTTTTGTATATGTTCAGAGCTTGAGCCATCATGCTGGCAGGATTGGAAGCCGTTGCTGGAAGAAGCAATGTAGTGCCCTGAGAGGATAAAGAAAATCGGGGGAAAACATATCCAAATCAATTGAACATTAAAACAAAACATTGCAATATAAGATATTCAATAGCTTTTACCTCTTTGGCAATCTTGCTGAAAGCTTCGACATATTGCTCCGCAATTCTTAAACTTGCTGCCTGCAAATTCCATTACAACTTTGAGCCTCAAAGGATAACAGATGTCAATTACTGTAAATAAAAGTAATGTTTTTATTGGCTGCCCATAAATCTACATACAGAAGAGTGGAACACCTGTTTTCTCAAAGAGATTACTCTCCAAAGTAGTTAATTGACAAAAAATAAATTTTGAGGGGGGAAGATAGTAGTGAATCTAGTAACTAGGCATGAGGGCCTCACCTCCACACCCCCGTGTTCTTTAAGAGTCTGAGAAACTGTGGCAATCCCTTTGGCTGTTGCTTGCGCTTTGGCTAGAATTGCTTCTGCTTCTCCTGATTTAACCCAAAAAAAAACCAAGATTATTTCAAGGAAAAGAGCAAAGATGTCGAGGAGGTAAGTGACAATGCTTGCAAAATAACAGTTTTGGGCCCAAGAAAATGATAGTTAAGCATTACTGAAACAAGAAGCACCCCAAATTTAATATTCACAGACAGTGCAAAATAACAAGTCCCCTAAATGACAGGAAACCCAAATTACGCTTCACCTGCACATATCTTCTTGTCACTCTCACTTTGGCCAAACTAACATAACCTTTTTGATACATAACCTAATCTCTCTGTCTTTCAGGGGAAATACAATAAACGGAACAAAAAGTCCACCACAAGTATAACTTATGTTTACAGCTCATGAAATAATAGATTCCATTCAATGAGTAAATGCCATAAACTGCTGTTCAGTAGAAAAAAATGGACAAGACTAAAGAGAGCAAACTACATTGATCAGACTTTGATTACCAACCTAGTGCTCTATTGATCTGATCCATCTTTGCAGCTTCTGAGGCAAGGATCACTGAACTCTTCTTTCCATCAGCAATATTAATATGTGCCTGTCTTTCTCCTGTTAATTATGAAAGCACATCAATTACAAGGAACATAAGTAAGAAGAAAAGACACATCAATTACAAGGAACATAAGTAAGAAGAAAAGACGCATACAAGATTCATTTGTCAGAGAACAGGCTTTTCAGGATAGGCCCTACATGATTAAAACAGTGAGGAACAGGAGAAGTTACTTAGTTTAATGAAAGTGGCTTCTTCCAAATGAAATCTTTGTTAAATGATGCTGAGGTTGGCAGTTCAGAATTCTCTAAAGGGGATTACAAGGTTAGTTCTTAGTTGCATCCTTAGAGGTAGTTTTTCTCTTACCAGACAGCAAAAATGGAGACTTGGGCATCAGATCACCCTATGGAGAAGGTTGGATGATTCTTAGCATGTTCTGCACGTGTACCAACTACCAAGGAATCAGTGAATTAATCTATCCCTACTTCCAATGCTAGAGGAGATTTGGTAATTAGTTTCTCCCAGTTACTAAGGTGTTAGTCCTAGCTTTAACGAAAAAATGTCGAGGTTTGTAAAAGTTCAGGACATTCCAATGTGGGAATTGGATGGTCAGCTGTGCCCTTTTAGGCACCCTTCTCTCCCGAACAGCAGTAATGGATACTGATACCAGATCACTTTATTCATAAAGGCTAATTTCTTCTTAACAAAATCGTCCTAGCCAGTGTTGGAGAAGACCTCAATGTCATTGAGTATGCAAGAATTACAAAAGATCCTCCAAGAAATCTGGATATTCGCTGCATCTAGGGTTGGAAATGGGGCACGGCAGGCCCTGATTTTACTATCCCCGAACCAATTCTCCGTCCCCGTCCCAACCCAATCCCCGACGGGGAATCGTTTTTACTCTCCGTCCCCACCCCAAACGGGGGAACGGGGATCCCCGCGAGGAATCGAGGATCTGAACTTAGATCAAACACTTGGGAAATCTACACTTAAATGTTCATATGTGTGTGTAGATAACTCTGTTGTATATCAGAGTAAATGAAAATTGGAAAGCAAAAAAAACAAAAAAAGAAAAGAAAAGAGAAGGGTATGAACGAAATGAAGGGAACAATACTTACAGGCTTACAGCACTGGCAATATGGGATTCATAATAGCTACCCATATACTTTGGGATTCATAAAAAAGTGGAATTTCAATCCCTACAGCAACTCCTTCCTGAATTAGACATCTAGAAGGATCGGTTTTGCCCCCTTGTTCTTTTCCAGTTTTCAGTAGTATTTCTTTCTGCTTAGTGCTAATGTACTTTTAATCGGGTACCAAAACCACAAACAGAATATCTCACATTCAACCAAAGCACAGCCGCAGGAAGATATATACACAAATAACAACTATTGATATACCTTTCTTTTCCCTCTTTTTCTTTCCTTGTCTTGTTAGAGCCTACGGTCTTAGAATCTGTGTTACCAGGAATTAATACCCTGCCGATTTACATTCTGGGACGCACATTCCAAAACATGAGACAATTTGTGCAAATAGTTAAATGACCATTTTGAAGCAATCCTAAATTCCTAACAGTACATTATCAACTATATGAGGGTGTAGAGTTTTGGCAAGATCTATTTCTTTCCTAAAGAAAATACATAATAATGCTCTGAAATGGAAAGATCCACTAAATGATGAACAATTGGTTCGAAGCCATATTTGGCAATTAATCGACAATTCAACATGCTTTCTGTTCGTATTCTTAATAAGGTAGTCTTCATGTATAGATGTAGGAGGATCCGTTAAGGAAGTAGCAGTCCTTTAATAAGCTAGTGAACAACAAGATTAGTTATGGTGATTTTTGATGAAGTTATTTCTTGCCCTTGAAGCTTTTAGAGCATATAAACATTCGACGTATTGGAAAAGCAACATGTTTGCTTGCTTAATGAAATTCATACTTTTCCTACTTCTGTCTAGATTCAAGGACTCCTCTAGTGGGTTGAGGATTTGCATTTTAAAGGGTGGTATTTTTTTTTCTCGTCCAATATGTCAATTATTGGCTTTTAAGCATGTTTCCATTAGTAACGTACTAATGTCCAAAATGTGGTTTTGCATAACCCCAAAATTTTAGACTTCCCACATCATTTTGACCAAAGATAAAGGTCTGCTGCACACTCTGAGCCGAGGGGGAAAGACAAAGATATTACCTTCCGACTCAAGAACTTGCGCTCTCTTTTTGCGTTCGGCTTCTGCCTGCATCTCCATAGCTGCCCTCACTCCACGAGGAGGAGATATATCCCCTGGAGAAGAAAGGATAATGCTTAAATATGTTCAGTTGCAAGCAAACTAGCAAAGATAATTCAGCAAAGAACAACCGTAAATGTATATAAATCCTTACTTATTTCATAACGAAGACACTTAAGACCCCAATCTTGTGCAGCATCATTGATGGAAATCTGGGACAAAAAGGTGCTGTTAGATCAACCTCAACTAAGGTATAAAGAAATAGTGTACCCATTGCAAAGTTAAACAACAACATGCCTGATGGTTGGATACATATTCTGTGTCTACCAAAAAAAGGCGCAAAACTAGAGTTCCAGTATATTAGATACTTATCCAAACAATGATGGGAATATTCCTAATGCTAAAAAATTGAATTGTATGTCTTTGTTTTTTTCACCCAATTTTCAGGTTTATGCCAAATATATGATAAGATTACAAGAACTTTAAGCCAAAAACACGGGGTTTCTAAAAAAGGTGTGTTTTCTTTCTCCTGTTTATTAGTGAAAATGGGTTTCATGCAAAAACCCTGGGAAAACGGAACTGTGCAACTTTCGCGGACCTGTGTATGAGGGAAAAAGGATTAGCAACGTCAAGCAAAATGAAAATCCCGCAACATAGTTTCAGCTGGGTTCATCATCTAAAACCAACCTGTAAGGACACCATTAAAGTTGCAATGTATGTTCATTGTACATGCAAACAAACTTTCGCCACTTTGGAATCCTGCATGCATGCTAGATGAGACTCCACAGCACTTGTTCTTCACAACGGAAATGAAATTATTCTAAATACTTCCAATATTACCTTCCAATCATGAACAACTTGATTCGTGTAAATCAATTAATCCAGAATTGATCCGACACAAAGCCCACGTAAACTTTTTCCTAGTGTTGTTTAATACCAATGTATATATCCATTCACTCTCTCCGGTGCTAAACAACCTGCAGTAGTTTCATATCAAATCTTCACTCCTTTCCACATTTTCATGTCTCAAATTTTTGTAGTAAAAGAGTTGTCTTTAAGATTCAAATAACGCACTCCAATTTTTTGGACATTGAGAGGCCAGGGAGCTTGGGGATGGCGGTCTGGCTTGTGGCAAAATGTAAATCACGTGACCTAGTGAGGGGCAAAGTTCTGGTGGCCAACTGGGTCACCATAGTTTTCATTCCTTTTCACACAAGTACTACATGTTTTTATTCACTTGTCTTGCGCTTTTTCCCCAAGCCTGTAAAATCATGTAAAAGTAAATTGCTTTATTGATGGCAATAAACATGAATTTCGCACGTGTACAGGCATAACTAGCTTTACCCGTCGCAGTGTAGGCTAGCAGATGTTCCGATCACCTCCTTGCCATTAGGAAATACACACATAACTCCTTGTGGTTTGTGGATTAAGATCCACCAGTACAATTTATAACGCACTTATTAATTGACATAAGCACCATCATCTTCTTCTAAACTCCACATATATCTATAAACACTAGCGTTGTGCCCGTTCAATACATGGGACCAAAAAAATCACATTGATATTTTTTCCGACCCTCATGTATTGAACGGGTGAAATGCTATTTGTGTTTTTTCCGGCCTTGTGTTTTTAGCGGGTTGTAAGTACTACTAATAGACACAAAACACTTAGAATCAATTAAAAAGGTAAAAAAAAAAAAAACTTGGTGCAATGCTATTTGTGTTTTTTTCCGGCCTTGTGTTTTTAGCGGGTTGTAAGTACTACTAATAGATACAGAACACTTAGAATCAATTAAAAAAGTAAAAATAAAAAATAAAACTTACTTCCCCACGTCTCCTCCCTAGGCCCTCCACCCCCACCCCACATCTCTCTCTCTCTCCCCTTTATTTCCCCCCTCTTACTTTCAAAAAATTAAAAACGGCAAAATTCTAGAAAATTAGGATTTGGGGTTTGGAGACTTTTATAGACAAAACATTTCTATAGGGTATGTATTGATTGATTGATTGATATCACCCTACCGAATTTCATTAACAAAATTTCTTTCGCCGATCAAATAAGAACATCTAAGAAAATATCTGAGAAGTATAGACCCAAACAAAACATATATAAACAAGCACAAGCACCATCGCCAACTGCCAACCCATTGGTATGCAATGACAACCACCGACCACATCATAGTAGAGCATACTGCTACTTTGAATAGCTTTCTTCTATTGCATGAACAAATTTTCATGTCGAGGAATTTCTTTCTCTAATGGTTATGTTATACTATTTTAGGTGCTTTCTTTAACATTTTTTTCTATTTGTAAAGATTGACAGATCCCTTCTTTGGTTTGAACCCGTCAACATTAAAGCCTTTCTTTCCCCACTCCAACCCACTTCTTTTTTTTCCCAAACGCAATCAAAACCAACATTACGTCATGAAAACTTTGCATTAAAACCCTTCTTTTGCATTTAAAAGAAGAGCTTCTATTATAGCAAGAGGGCAGTCGTGTCGCCCAGAGACGTTATCCCGCAGATGGGCTGTGGCTATAGGATGTGGGGAAGTGGGGAGGGAGGAGATGGGCAGAGGGTGGGGAAGGTAGGGAAGAGAAGGTTATACTGGGTGGAGAAGACAATGACAATTGTATGCGACTTTGAAGAAAAAAAGACACACCGAGGCTTTTCTTGTTTGACAAAAACAACTTTATATCAACAAAAGGTTCGTGAGTTACATCTCTAGTTAGCTTTGGCACAGGTCGTGACAGCGCATTTAGCCCACATACCACAAAGAGTATGAGATTATTTTCTAATTTGAAGGAGGAAATCTGCAGAGACTATACCACAAGTAAAGTGAATCTTGCCTAAACGAATTGACACTTTATCTCCTCGTTGAATTTTGAATTCAACTGACAATCTTAAAGTTTTCTAGCTTGTCTCTAACAAAGCATTTAGTAATAATCTAAATATTGTGAGTTGTCTTTCATTAATGAAACACGCCTTTGGTAATTACGCATGAGGTGGTTTGACTAATTGATAAACTTAAATCATAATAACAAATAGCAATCAGTGGTGGATGAAGCTGATGCCCCTGCAGTCATAATAACTACACCTCATAAATTTTTAAGAAGTTTGAGTAACCCATAATTTCTAGTATAAACTAAAAGTGAAACCAATTTCCCGAATAAATGTCCACGTGTGCCCGTATTATCTTTCCTTTTCTACAGCAAAAGCCGGTCTCTCCAGTTTCCCAAATAAATGTGCACGTGTGCCCGTATTATCTTTCCTTTTCTACAACAAAAGCCTGGTCCATTTTTTACATTTTCCATAATTATGTTCAGTTAATTGTTTGAGATCGGTACTTTAAATAGAATGATGAGGCTTGGTAGGATGTTGCTCGTGGATCTCGACTGAGTTCCATCAAATGCACATATGGTAACCACAAAAGAAAACTATAAGATGAAATGGTAAAAGTATGTATAGAAAATTTACTAGTAAATGTTATATGCACATACGGTAACTTCATAAGAGAACTATAAGACTAAATGATAAAAGCATGTATAGAAACTTTACTAGTAAACGTTATATTTTTCATGTTATCGCCAGCTTAAAAAAATAAACATCATCTTATTGTTGGCCAAATAGCAACAGGCAATCAACTCATTCCGTGATTAAGAGTCCCAAAACGTCAAATAAACAGTAGAACTTAAACAAGTCTAATGCTCACCACTATCTTTTCATTTAAGGTGTCTCTTTCCTCAAATGTCTTGTCCAGGGTGATCTTTCCCAGCTCACTACGCATTGTGGTCTGTGCGAGTTGAATAACCGCATACAACGGATTCTCAACGCCGTATGATGCCAGACGAGGGTCCACAATCTGCATTTACAGCACTAAACAACTTTAACTATCCCTTCAACAAGCTAACAAATAATTAAATCCTCTAGCTCAAGTATAGAGTGCTACTGTGCTAGTACCTTGACATACAAAACTCCATCAATCAAGATGCTAACATTGTCCTTGGTTATGGCAGATTGGTCAGGAATCGGAATCGCCTCTTCCTTGAGAGAATGCACGTAAGCAATTCGATCAACAAACGGAACAAGCACGTGAATTCCAGGTGTGAGTGTCTTCGTGTACCTTCCGAACCGTTCCACCACATACGCTTTCTGCTCGGGGACTATCCGAATGCCCCAATTTATAGGCGGAGGAATCTCATGCCTAATAATCAAAACACCATAAAACTACCAATTCAGTATCACGTTATAGGTACGTGATACCAATTAGGTATCACGTAAGAGATAGGTATTACATAATGCGCAAGCGCAAAAGCGTCATTCAAAAGCATCCTAACTACTAAAAATTCGAGAGAGACATATCATTAAGAGCCCGAGCAGAGGGTACAATAGAAGAATTACGTGACGAAGTAAGCGTAGGTTCATCAATGTGTGTGTATCTGTTGAATGCGTTTGACGGTTACCTGGTGCTGGGATCGCGGGAGCCGCGGAAATGGCGGACGGAGGAGAGGAGGGGAGCTTGACGAGGCAAGATGCGATTGGAGAGAAGTGAAGACTGCTTGAGAATGGAGGAGTAAGGAGACGACGCTGTGGAAATCTCTCTGGTGCAGGTAATTGCAGATGGATGGAGGAGTTTGAGAGACCGGAGAGCGTTAATGGAGATCGATTTCGCCATTTTTTCCTGTTCCTTTGAGGTTGATTGATGCTTCGAACTGTAGGGTTTGTGAATTTGCAGGAGTGGAGAAGAAGAAATATAGAGGGAGTGGGATTTCAAAACCCTAGTTAAAACCCATCGCCCAAGCAAACGGTTTCACCAAATCTGCTTGAAGATTCTTTTCAACCGCTTTGTTCAGCTGTGGCTTGGCTGTGGTATTAATGTAATTTCGCCACGTAACCGCAATTATTTTTCCCCACTTTTGTATTTTATCAGATCAGCAATGTAGCGTGGAAAAAAAAAAGATCAGCAATGTATAGACTTTTTTGGATCAAAAGCAATTTATTTGTTGTGAAATTTCCAAAATTTTTTTTTTTCAGCTGACGAAAATTGTAAAATTTTCAAAGTTGGAGAACAGAAATAGGAGTAACAAAATCTCAATGAAAAATTAAATTAAAGAGTGTAAAAATCACTTAGGCGACCTTATCTTTCACTCGTGACTCGCCCACACATTACACCATTAATCTTTAAAATCGATCAATCACACCCCTTCATCTTTTAACATATATCACTTAACACCGTTTCATCCATATTTCTGAAAGATGTTGGCTACTTCCATTCAAATAAATATTTGTATGTCATATTTACCCTCTGTTGTAAACTACCACAGTCAACCAAACACCCACAACCTCCTCCACTGTAAACCACCACAATCATTGCTCACAAGTCACAACCATTGCCACGCCACCAGAACATCACCACACGACCACCAATCACCACCTGAAAAAACCACTCAATCACCTTCAAACCCCCACCACCACTATAACACCATCGTACCATTGTTAAGTTGCCACCAACACAAACCCTTACCCCGAACTACAGTTAAAACCCCCAGATTTTGCAACCCAATCCCGATAATCCAAACCCTAAATTAAAAATTTCTAAACCCTAAAGCCCCAAATCCACATTGCAATTCGAATTCAGAGTTGGTGGAACATGAAACCCTCACCTTGGCCTCAACCTCACCTTGGCCTAAAGCCCCAAATCACCGCCACCGTCGTCGCTAATCACCACCCTAGCCATCGCACGCCAGAGGGGTGGGCTCATTCTACATAGTCATGAAATAGGGGATTGGCTGATCAGAAAGCTCAGGCAGGAGTAGGACATTTCGTACAAATCTTTCTGATCCGCTAGTAGGTGGTCCTCTCAAATCCCATTTTTTTCATCGGCAGGTAGGGTGAATTTTAAGGTTCCTTATTCCGGTTGTAAAGCGGAAGAATAGGGAGAATGGGCACAGCCCCACCAACAGCCCTCATTTTCGATCAGAAAGGAATTGAAAATGAAAGAAGAATCTGTGTGCACTATCTATGGAGTGGAGTGACTATCCTTAATATCCTCTTCCCTATCTCCCCCACTCCCGGAAATTGCAAAAGAGAGGGAATTTTTTGAATTTCCAATTTGAAACGTTAGAAATCTATGGAGTAGTAAATGAGTGAGAAGAAATTAGTGTAATAATGGGGGATCTATATTTGCAGATGGAGGTTGTGGTGATGAAACTAAATAATTTGGTTGTACTCCCTACCCCTGGGCTTGACTTGTTGAATTGAAAGAGAAGATAAGCCTATTTGCCCAATTTACATGTATGTTTCAATTGTTTGCATATGTGGGTTTTAAACAAGGGTCGAGTTTTGAATCTTTTTCTTTCTGTCTTTGTGAGCCGACTTGGAAACACATAGATGATAAAATCAAGTGATAATATCGCTCAACTAAAATTTTCACCACAGCATTTGGTGAAGTGCTTCGACTCTAATTCTTATGGTTCAAAAATTTGAATCAAAATCATAACAGAACTACAAGGAGATAAAGAAAAGATACGACTCTTGTCTTGGTTTGATCAAACTTAACTTACTTTTGCATGTATCATTAGTGAATTCAGGGGCCTGTATCATTAGTGGATTCAGGGTCCCTGTTGCCGGGGGCGGCGGCACCCTTTGGGTTCAATGGTCACATGACCACCCAAAAAAAAAAAAATTCTTAGAATATATGTAAATTTTTTTGGATAGTCCATTTTTGAACACCCTACCAAAATTAAATTGAACACCCAAACCCAATTAAATTGAAAATCCTGCCCCAAAAAAAAGCCCAAGTAATGAACACTTGGGCCAATGAAAAAAAGCCCAAGTTCAATTCAAATTGAAACCCAAAAAATTAAAGCCTAAATAAAAAAAGCCAAAAATGTATGTGAAGTACTACCTAAAAAGCTAATGGGTAATCTGATACCCAAACAAAGGGGATCGACTTTTCACTTTGCAAAAAGTAAAGTTTCTTCTCTGGACCACAGACCACACCACTGGTGCGACTTCCACTCTTCACTGGTCCGACCGAGTGAAGCTGTGAAGGCAAGGCAGCGATCAGTGATCAGTCTCCAACTCCAAGCCCACCTCAAAGTCAGTGACCTCTCTCTCTCTCTCTCTCTCTCACACACACACACACACACACACAGATAATGTATTGTAATCAACCCTAGGTTTTGTTTGATTTTTTATGATTAAATGAATGTAGATAATTGTCAATTGATTTATGAATTCCTTCAATGTTTAGCTACCAGTCAAGATGAGATGCTAGAATTTGGATATATTCATTGAATATTGGGAGTTTGTTTGTCTCTACTGCATCGGTTGAAAAAGTTTTTCAGCGATGAAGTATATAAAGAACAATTTGCGCAATCGAATGGGAGATCAGTGGATGAATGATTGCTTAGTTACTTATATTGAAGTGATGTATTTGATACTGTTGATAATGAGGCTATTATGCAATGGTTTCAAAATATGAAAACTCGTCGAGGGCAATTGTAATATACTTTGTCTTTATCCGTTGTTTTTGGGCGGCATTGTCGATATTAATGGAATTTTTTTTGTCTATATTAAGTTGTGGTTTATAGTAGTAGACCATAAGAATTTATGAACAAAAAACCAGGAAAATTTCTTATGAGCCGGGAGGTGTGGATGCCTGAAGTTTGCACTAGTCAGCTGCATGGTGTAGCCCTCCCAAAAAGACGTAGTTTTGGGTAGAAAATAAGACACTTTGAGTTGCACGAAGGAAGTCGTTTTGGTCCAACTCAAGAGTCTTATTTTCTATCCCCACAAAACTAACGGATGCAGTTTCCAAAAGACAAAAACGCTGTAAGATACTACTAACTCTTGAACATAACATCAAGTGCATACGGTTCCACAAAACTTAATCGTAAGAAAACTCTGGTGAAGTGTGCTTTGAGCTTTGTTAGATATCTGTTATGTTGTGGTTAAGTTTTAGTTTTTCTCATTTCTTTCTTTTCCTCCGGGGTACGCGCCACTTGTAAGCTGTATATCTGGTTAACTTTTTTTCTATTTCAATTTAAGTTACCAAAAAAAGAAAAATAGAAAATAGGACCCGGTAATTAAGCAAAAAAAGAAAATGAGGAACTATGTCAAGGGACACATCTTTGGTTGAAAAACAACCTCCAGGAAACTGAGAACAAGAACATCAATGCAACAGTGCAATGAAATAATAGGTGATTACCTTGAAAATGGCTTCGTATGATCAACACTGTCCAAGAACAAAATTCACTTGATGAATCTTACAAAGACTCATGATGACAGAACACAGAACAAAAACACACTAAAAACACACTACGATAATCCAAGGGACGACAGGGAAATTTCATTCTACAAAATGGGCGAACATGTATTCGAGGCAGGGCGGCGAACCATATAATTCATAAGAAATTTTGTTTTTTCTATATAATACTAGACGCTTTTTTCTCCTCAGGGCGGGGTGGCCCCCTTAAACTCTTAAACCCTCCTCCATCCCTGCAGTGGCTCTTGACCAGAACGTCAGCTAAATATGGCTCCGCAAAAGACTAACTCGTAAGAAAAGAGGTGGCAAAACAAAAGGAAACAGAGGCAGGACCCAGAAAACAGAATTGGAAAAACAAAAGAAAACTGAGACAGGACTCAATAAGCAAAAGGAAAGAACTGTGTCAAGTGTCAGGAACAAATCTTGGTTAAAAACATTTAAAAGAACGGAAATCATGGGATAAAGCGGTGATTTGAGTGACAATCGGCTGGAACCCGAAAGGCAAAAACTCGTGGGTTTTTATCGCAAACCCCTCACTGAAGGCCGTATCATAGGTGATTATGGCATGCAGAGGCGGCGGCATTGTGCAAGAAACCATTAGACGTTGGTGCAGCCGCAGGTGGGTTTGGTGGGGGTAGAAGGACCAAAATGACATCGTTTCGCTGCAACTCAAGAGTCTGATTTTCTAACCCAATACTACGTCCTTTTGGGGCTATATTTAGGCCAATTTCAATGGATCATCCGATCCATCAATCCGACCGAAATCGAACCATCCATTGATCCATCCGAACCCGAGTGTTCGGTTGGTTCCGGATCGAGAATTTCTTATCTGGCGGTTCGGATCGGATCGGATCGGATCCGCTCAATCCACTCAATAATCCTTCTTTAATCACAACCCCGATTCGATCCGATCCGTGAACGCTTCGGTTGTTAGGATCTTAAAACCATAATCCGTTCGAGGCGGATCGGATCCCAATCCGATCCGTTTGGACACCCCTAGGCCCTATACCATGCACTCTTGACTCTTCAGAGCTACAGGACGGAACGGAACCCGTCTTTAGTCAAGTATTAGCGAGCTTTAGTTAGTCCAACATGATTGCTCCAACATGATTTGGGGGTAAATGTCAATATTACAAAAGGGCAATGTTAAATGTTAATGTATCAATTGTCAACAATCTCAATCATACGTTTATGAGTATTTTCGTAAAGATATTTCAAGTGTCAAAAAATAACAAAATAACAGTAAAGATATCGGTGGTTCAACCAAATTCTTCATGCAACAAATGATACTGTAGCCATTTATATATTCTCGGCTTCATTACATATTGGATCCTTTAAATAATCCCACTTTTTCAGTCCCTTCAAATATAAAACCCTACAATTGACTACCCTAATACATCAATCTATACTTATCAACTTGGCCCTGCTGCTCGTATAGAGCCACATAAAACCGTTACATAGGCATAGATCATCATCATTTTTTTTTTCTTTTCCATTTTGGTGATCTTGTAACTAAAGTGTCACAAAATGATGTTAAAGAGACAAATAAATAACCTAATGCCAATGCTATTTTTATTTTAGTCTAATTTATTTTTCATCTAAGGAAAAACCATGCTACAATTACTATGTAACAACTTAAATGAAGTGGTTTCATACTTCTTCAACAGTTATATAGTATATGTGACTTTATACTAACGTCTAGGCCAAGTTGATGAGTTTAGATGAATTAGGATAACGAATGTAGGATTTTGTAGTCGAAGGGCGTAACTTGCAAAAGTGAGAAAGTTGAAGGGTGCAACATGTAATTAAGCCTTTACTCTTTGGTTTTTTGAAAAGGTCATTCATTTGATTTTACTTTGATTTCAAGGTAAAAAAAAATCAATAAAACACTGAAATTTGAAGATTAATTTAAAACTTGCAAGTGTGTGCTTTCTTTGTTATGCAAATAGAGATTTAATTGAAAATAATTCTTGAAAAAAATGAAAGCGGAACGTAGATCAACAGCCGTATGTCCAAATGCCGTACAACTCAATATTTTTGTACCTATCTTTTCCAGACTATCTTGTACGTGTGGAAGAGGATTGCTCATCTATTTGCCTTTTTTTCTTTTGTAAAGAAGTCAAAACTTCACTACAAATCTTTGGACAAATTTCCTCCTCAACCTCGTTTGTTTTGATAAATGGATGGAAAGAGGATTGATATTGAAATCTGGGATTTGCCGGGATATCAATGGATTTTTATTTTGTAAAGATAGTCGGGATATCCGGTTTTTTAAAACTCCAAATCCCATCAAACCCCGGATTTTATATCCCGTACGGATGGGGATATTAATTGGTGGGAAACCAAATCATCCCAAATAATGTTACCAAACAATGAATTTTGAGACCCACATCCAAATCTAAATCTCATCCCACCCCATATCCTCCCTAACAAACAAGAGCCAAAATGCAAAAAAACTTAAACAGAAACAGCCCACACATACCAGACCACACAAATCGGTTTTTTGGGTAAAACCGTAAAAGGTTAAATAGACAAAAGGTGACTAAAGATATATTCCTGTTTTACATCCCTTATTTTTCGTACAGGAAGCTCAAGATATAAACCATATCTACAATCGTATAAAATACTAGGACTAAACACATGTCTCGAAGAGGGGATGGTGCATGCCCCAAAACACTTTAGTGTAATGTCCTCATTCGATCATCTATTTTGACAATGTATGGTTCAGATTTAATCCGAGCAATGAATGATTCAGATTTATAGAAGCTAGGACTAAATTCTAGACGTGCATTCTCGATGTGGACGATTGAATGAGAGCACTACACCATGTAGTGCTTTGGGTCACCACAGGTCTCGTAATCAACTAGGAAAGAAAGCGGCGTGCGTGACATGTTGACTAAATCCGAGCCGTTCGTGTTCGGGGATCAACGGTGCATATCTGTTTGGACCTGAACAGATCTGCACATCCCATTACCGAAGTGATATGCGTTGTTGATCGCCAAGTACGGACGGTTTAGATGAGATCAGCACGCATACTCTCCCTTAAGGTATAGAACGCGTCCTTGACCACTGGAAGATAACACGTGGCTTCACTTGAAAGAAGCACAAGAATATCCAGCACACAGACTCGAATCGTTCGTGTTCGGTGATCAACGGTGCATATCTGTTCGGACCTAAACAGATCTGCACATCCCATTACCGAAGTGATATGCGTTGTTAATCGCCAAGTACAGACGATTTGGATGGAGTCAGCACGCATACTCTCCCTTAAGTATAGAATGCATCCCTATCCACTAGAAGATAACACGTGGCTTCACTTGAAAGAAGCACAAGAATATCCAGCACACAGACCAGTCATGCTATTGTACGGGAACAAAGAAACGGGTCGACTCGGAGGCAACTCAGGAACCGGTTTTTCCCAACACAGAAACTCCACCACCTCCTCCATCGTGGGCCTCCCTTTATTCTCATTCAAAGTACACAACAACCCGATTTCCAAAACCCGAACCGCCTGATCCATATTCAAAACCGAACCCATCCTCCGATCCACCACCTTGGCCTTCTCATCACTCTCATGCTTACCCCACGCCAAACTCAACAAATCCATTCCACCAGGGTCGGACGGGGCAGAACTCCTTGCCCGACCCGCAACCACTTCCAACACGAATATCCCGAAATCGAACACGTCCGCCTTCTGACTCACCGCCGATTCAAACCGCCTCGACTCGGCCGAGTCGAGAACGAACCCGAAGTCACCCAACACTGCTCTGAAGCTCACGTCAAGGAAAACACTACTGGTCTTTACGTTCTTGTGAGCGAGTTCCTTCGAGTGGAGGTAACTCAGTGAGTCAGCCACGTCTTTAACCACTTTTAACCGTCGTGTCCACGGTAAAACCCCCACTCCGAATAACCACCTGTCTAAACTACCGTTGGGTAAATAATCATATACCACTATAACTTCACGGCCGTCAAAACACCACCCTCTTATGGGAACCAAATTCGGGTGTCGGATTTTGCTAACTCCGTTAATTTCCTTGCTGAATCGCCGTCTGTCGAGTCCGGGTGAGTCAAGAAACCGAGTCGAAAACCGCTTCACGGCCACTTGGCACCCATTCAAAATTACCCCTTTGTACGTAGTGCCTCTAGAGTCACTACCCAATACTTGTGACTCGTTAAATGACCAGGTCGCCGATTGGACCTCTGCGATTGTAAATCGCCGAGGCTTATTCGGCGGCCTCGGTCTCTGCTTTTTCTCAGGCAGCACAACGCCGTTACCATTCGTGCTCCTCTTCTTACGCTTGCCGTTGAAGTAGAGGTTCAGCAAAACTACAAGAACGAGTACCATCACGGCAAGAAATATCAAGAAGCTACTCGGGGTTTTTCTGTGAGCAATTTTCTCTTCTAAGATGATTTTACTTTCACATGTTTCTATCGAAGGGACACGAAGAGAAGCTTGACTTGTTGAAGTGAAATTCCAAGATAATACGTTGTGGATTTGGGTGAAGTTTCCAGTGGAAGCAGAGAACCCAACAAACATGTACTCTTTTAAAAATGGGGAGAGGTCGAGTGGACCGGAGAAAGCCGGTTTTTCGGGGTAAGTTTCGGTGTCCGGCCCCAACCGGACGTCTATGAAACGGTTGGGGCCGTCGTAGTTGACCCAAGCGCGGTGGACGGACCCGTCTTTTAAGAAAATGCCGAATTCGGAGGCGTTGATTGTAGTGTAAGAAACAATGCTAGCCAAGTTGATGCCCACGTGGTTATCATTGGGGTCGCCGAATTCGGGGTTTTTTCGGGTGTCGAATTCGATCCCGATGGCTTTGTACTCGTCGTCGCAGACGTCGTTGAGCATGCCCAGCCACTTGCCTGGTCGGCCCACGGTGAACTCGTCGGGGACTATGATGAAGGTGAGTCCGCTTCCGCCGCCGCCGCCGTCGTTGGTGTCCGTGGGATTCGAGGTATTGGTAGTGGTGGTGTTGAATTGGAATGAAAAGGTGGTGGAAAAGGAGGCAGGGGTTTCGGTGAGGGGGTCGAATAAGCGGATCGGGGAGGAGTGGATTGCTCGGCCAGCGAGGTGGCGGAGGTTGGTGGTGTCCTCCGGAGGGATTTGGATGCAAGATTTTTGGTTGGAGAAAATGGCGCTGCCTAAGAGGTTGATGTCTTGGTGGATTCTTGGGTTTTTGTTTTGGTTGAAATCAGGGAAGGAGAGGTACTTGGTCACGTTGATTACTGGTCCACTGGGTATTGTTTTCTTCTTGCTCTTACTACTTGATTCGATCTGTATTGGGTTGATTACTAGGATGAGGACGATGATGGCTATGATTGAGCTCAAATTATTGATGGAGAAAGTGTAGCAAGTTGCCATTTGATAAGATTTTTGGCAGAGAAGAAGAGGAGGAGGTAGATGAGAAATTTGGTTGATTGTGTAATGGAGGAAATGAGTTTGTCGTGTGATCTCTTAAACAACGTATAAATGGTCCATTTCACCTCTCTCTAGTCAGCATTTGCCTAGGTGAGTGTGTGAATGAAATTACCCTCTGACCCTCATTCAAAAAACTTAATTGTCTTTGCTCGCTCCATGTGTGAAGCTCAAACCCCTCTGGTATAGGCCTCTTGGACCCATTTGACATTGTGTTGTTCTGAAGGATCAACGAGGCTCTCTGGCTTATATTAGTTGAACTGGCTCCCACATCAGGGAAATAGTCTATTTCGCCTCTCCCTAGACAGTAATTGCCCTCGTTGAAAGAAAAAAAAAAGTAAGACATACACGGATTTATTCTCTGTATAGGTTGGATGGTAAGAGCATCTCCAACCCACTCATTTTCCTTCAAAATGAAGAACCGGATTGACATATCAATGAGAGATTTTGTAATTTATGTCCACTTTTGTTCAAAAAGTTATACTTTTTAGAGGGACTCATCCTTCTTTTTGAAGAATTGGTTCTTCAAATCTATTTTTGGTTCTTCAAAAGTAGATTTGAAGAATGAATGTGACAAAAAGGAGGATGGGTCTCTCCAAAAAGTATAATTTTTTGAAGAAAAATGGATATAAATTACAAAATCTCCTCTTGATATGTCAATTCGGTTCTTTATTTTGAAGAAAAATGAATGGGTTGGAGTGAGTATAGGAATCCTTACTTTTTGCTCTATCATGTGGGGAATAATTTTCGAGTGGTCCTAGAGAACAAACTTGCTTTTCCAATTGATGAGATTAGCAATTTTGAAACGATAACGTTCTGATTGGTGGGAGACAAGGATATCTCAATCTTCGATTTCCATGTCTTGTAGTGATCGAGAACGTCGTATGTGCATGTCATTATGTGGTTTTGAGGTAACGCCATGTACAACACCCTTCTTCGACACACGTTTTTGTGAAATTCACGTATTGTATCCCGGGGCCTACAAAAATGTAGGGTGAATAAAGACCACCAAATAATTTTTACGCCAAGTATCAATGTCCCAAGATCACTAAATAATTTTTCGGCCGGGCGGTCGACGATGTTGCTTTATTCATCGGCTCTTGACCGAAAACCATTTGTCTGTATCCTTAGACTAGAATCCAAATTTCACCCATTTACGTACGTATATGGCGCGTGTGAATAGTTAAGACTGACTATGACTCTTAATACTCTAGTGTCCTGTGTCCGGTACCACACGAAGAATTATCTGCATGTAATGTTTGTAAATAACTTCGCTAACACCCATGGGCAAGAGAAAATTTTCACTGCGGAGCGGGCACCACGTGTCTGTGCTAACTTGGTATTCGAGCGCACATTTCAACCATTCTCTCCTCTTTTCCCTCTTTAAAATCCGGACCGTCTAAAACATTTTTGAACGGTTGAGATGCGTGCCGGATACCACACCTGCTCGGCACTGAAATTTTTCAACAAGAGACCTAGGGAGGCATGTGGGGCACGGGTCTCTGCACACCTCCCAATTATCCCACTATTTGTATTATAGTATTATTTTTTTATATTTTTTTTGTAAAAATTTTGAAAAAAATGTACCCTCAAAATTGTGATATTAGTATATGAATATGATATTTTGTTATTAATTTATGAATACATATTGTTCAGTCTCCTGCATTATGAATCATTCGTCCACCACTGCTAGCACCACATCCAAACTCACAAACACATACACACACGGGGGAGGACATGCAGAGGCCCGGGTCCTACACACCTCCCAATTATCCCATTATTGATACTACTATATTTTAGGTTTTGTTTGTATGAGTGAAAGAAGGTTGCCTCAAAATTGTTATATCAGTATATGAAGATAATATTTTGTTGTTAATTTACAAAAAAAATGTGATTTGGTCCTCCACGTAATGAATCATGTGTCCGCCACTCTACACACCCACACTCACGAGAGAGGTGGGTCTCACACACACGGCCTTTCTTATGATCAGTATGAGTGTGTATATGTTTCTGCGTGGTTTTATAATTTTTGGTAATGTAAAATCCTTATGATTTACGACAAGAATATTATATCTTATCATAAGTTTTTCCATTTCCACTTGAGTAAAATTATGATATGGTGACAAATTCAAAGGAGTGTCCATTTTTAGTTGCTGAGTGAGAGGAGCATAATAGTTTGAGAGTCACTTCTTGGGACCCTTGATTAGGCCCCAAACCTACAATTTCTGTTTTCTTCTTATTATTATATATCTTGGGAGATGAAGGCTAATCATTAGGTACTCCCGGAGTATCATATGGTACTCCCTACCAATATAAGATCGGCACCACACTATGTGAGTCACTCCTTGTCTCCCAATCACCTAACAAAAGTGAATAATAAGTGCTTCTTTCGGACGATTTATCGCTACGTAAATGGTTGGGAGTACCACGTGGCACTACCGGAGCGTTGAATAATTACTCTGAGATGAAGGACAAAATAAACCTACTTCTCATCTCACCAATGAATGAATTAAGAGGCCTTTGATTCTCTAGAAGATCTTCCATTACAATTACAAAACAAAAAGTGTCATTTTCGTGGAGAGGAAGGTTTTATTAGGTTGACAATGAACAAGGCAATGACTGCCATGTGGTTCGTGTCCATTTCAGAAAGTGAAATGTTTTCTTATTAATCATGCAAACCATAAAGAAAGGCAATGACTGCCAAGGATGCCAAGAAAGGACTCGAGTCCAGTCATTTATGTTTACTTGGAAGGCTGAGTTTTTCACTCCTTACAAGTTTGCTAGTTTTTTACTCCTTTTGCTAGTGGAGGAGGTAAATTGCAAACATAGACGGAGTCTGGAATAGCTAACAGTGGGATTTACCCCCAAAAAAAAAAATAAAATCTAACAGTAAGTCAATATTCAGATTGTTTGCTGGTCAAAACCTTGGGGCTGAGTTTTTCACTCCTTTTGCTAGTGGAGCAGGTAAATTGCAAACATAGACGGAGTCTGGAATAGCTAACAGTGGGATTTACCCCCAAAAAAAAAAAAATCTAACAGTAAGTCAATATTCAGATTGTTTGCTGGTCAAAACCTTGGGGCTGAGTTTTTCACTCCTTCCAAGTTTGCTAGTGGAGCAGGTAAATTGCAAGCATAGACGGAGTCTGGAATAGCTAACAGTGGGATTTACACAACCCCCCCCCCCCCAAAAAAAAAATAAAATAAAA
Source organism: Vaccinium myrtillus (assembly GCA_016920895.1). NCBI lineage: Eukaryota > Viridiplantae > Streptophyta > Magnoliopsida > Ericales > Ericaceae > Vaccinium > Vaccinium myrtillus. Next base: position 29,734,058 of record CM029280.1, on the reverse strand, counting down.
TAAAATAAAATAAAAATCTAACAGTATTCAGATTGTTTGCTAGTCAAAACCTTGGGGCTGAGTTTTTCACTCCTTCCAAGTTTGCTAGTGGAGCAGGTAAATTGCAAGCATAGACGGAGTCAGGAATATCTAATAGTGGGATTTACCCCCCCCAAAAAAAAAAAAAAATCTAACAGTGGGTCAATATTCAGATTGTTCGCTAGTCAAAATCTTGGAGGTTGAGTTTTTCACTCCTTACAAGTTAGCTAGTGGAGTAGGTAAATTGTAAGCATGGACAGAGTCAGAAATATATGGCAGTGGGTCAATATTCAGATTATTTGCTAATCAAAAATTGAATGCTATAAAAAAAAAATTAATAGTGATTGAGAGTCCTTAAAAAAGTAATATTGTTCTTGGAAAATGCATAGTGAAATTAACTTCTTTAGCATTGAATGAGTGTTGTTCACAATTATTGACTTGACTGATGGTTAGTGAACCTCCAGTGTTATAAAGAGTACAAATTTATAGTTTTAGTGAGATTGCTTCTTACCTAGAGAAATTTTATTAAAATTGTGGGGTCAATTTCCCAAAAATATTGTATAAGATTTAACCAATTTAGTGGGTAATCGTGAAGGTTAGCGGGTCAACTAACCCCACTAGATCCATGGACACTTGATCCATGGTAGCTCCACATGACCACATGCAGCTTCCATTACAAGCTCCCCTCAAGCTCTGGCCAATCAACCATCGCCCATGGTAGCTCCGCCCGTGACCTCATGCAGCTTCCATGACAAAGCTCCGCTCAAGCTCTGGCTAATTTTCCATGGCAAGCTCTGGCGAATCAGCTGCCGCCGCCGCCACCACCATGAAAACAGGACCCGACTACATGTACCGACCGAAATGCATAGAAAACATACAGTCTAGGACTCATTTTTGGGTCCCACACGAGTAATCATAACTTTTTTTTATTGAAACAGTGGGACTTTGGTTCAAACACTTCCATAAAAACACCTCCACCCACCTAAACAAATTTCCCCTTCTGCTGTTGTCAATACCCAAACAAATTTCGGCAAATCCAGCTCCCAAATGTTCCCGACACGACACTTGCATTCAGCAGTAACCACCAATATCCATTTCCCAAGTATTTCGACACTTGAAAACACTAATCATCAAGAACAAGGATCAATTACAAAAGGCAGGTCCGCCTGTCAACAAAATTGCGTAAGGTTTTATAGGCTCTACAGGTCTGCTTCAGGCATAAAACCAGGATATAGCAACTAGTAATTTAAACAAATTTGGAACAGTGATAACAACTAACAAGCAATACTGCTCCTTCTTTTTCTTTTTTTCTTTTTCATTTTTTACATGAACAAGCAGTTTCAGTGGGATCGGAGACTCTGTTATCCTCATGCGATGGCATGGCCTGCCAACCCTCTAAACAACATCGTTTTGGGGTTTCAAGGGGGTTTCTAAGTATATTGCTAAAGTCCCGTTTGGGACTTGATTTATTAATTTTTTTGGCCCCACTTCAGATTCTACTACCAAGATAATTCAAACCGCTCATTAATCTTCCAAGTGTTCTTTTACTAGTTCATGATAAAAATTAACTCAATTCGATGTCAGCAAGGACTTTTTCAAAATTCGTTGGTTACCTTACGAATTCTGAAAAAGCCCTTAGCCATATCAAATCGGGCTAATTTTTTTGTAAGAAGTAAGAACCCATAGAAAAACATTTTGAAAGAAATAAACCGTTTGAATCATTTTTCTGGGCCCCAAAAAAAATCAAATCAGTACCAAGCAGGGCTTTAGCAACCCCCGTAAAACCCAAAAAATGACATAGTTTTGGAGGTTGGCAGCCTGCCATCCCACCCCACGGGGGCAGCTTAGTCCCCCATTCCAGTTTTACAGGTCAACAGATTATTGAACCAGGTTGGAACTAGTCTTCAGCTCTTCGCAAGCACAAAAGTGTTCACATTATGCCCAAAATACCTAAAATTCACAACCAACGAATACTAACCAATTTCCTACTTGGAAGCAGAGTTGTCACCCCCCTCAACTTTCATAGTGGGGTGGTAAGCCACAAGCAGCCTCCATAACGACCGTGAACACACACTACACCCACTAAATGAAATCCTCTAACGTCGCGGATACAAATTTCTGCAAATGCAGAACATATCCACAAATCCAGCTCCCAAAAGTTCACATAGTTCCTACTGGAATCAATCGTCACAATATCTAGTACCAGCTCAGACATGATCGTCGCCAATGTTCATTTCCCCGACTCAAACATGATTCACCACCCATGTCCATTTCCCCATTCTTTGACACTGGGGAAACAATCATTTTCAAAAACAAATGATAAATACTATAGATAATTTCCCATGCATTTGTGCAGAATATGAAGGTAATTCCCCCGTTCTTTTCCACTCTAAATTCTAATAGTTAACTGCTAAGCTTCTGTAGCTATATAGGTATGCTTTAGACATGAAGCCAGGCATACAGTAACTACTTAAAGACAAATTGGACCTAAAAAATGTAACGGTGACAAAAGACAGCACTCCTTTTCGGCAAATACTTTGACCAGATTGGAAGAAGTCTTCAAAAGTAAAAACTAGTGTGTTTTCTCTCACATTGGCCCAAATACTTAGCATTCACAGTCAACAAATAATTGAGCTCCGTGCAATCAACATACGTAAATATTGAGCACAAAAACCCTTTCAGAGAAACACATTGGGAACATTATAAATGCTAGCAAAATGATCCAGATTGTCACAACAAAACGAACTCTGAAAAAGCAAAATTGTAAATTCAACTCCAAACAAATAAAGTGTCTGAAAACTTGAGCATATAAAGAGAGCATCCAGCCAACCGCAGCACTAGAACAGAAACCACAAAATATTACTTCTACCTAGCAAATCATTCTTCCTCAACTATTGCTCCCTTCTCGCTTACATAAATACCATCAAGGAACTTCCTGATATCTTTGTTCTTAACATGACATTTCTGAAAGAAAAACATACAACAATGTCAGAGAGTCAGAAGTGCAAGTAATGCAACCTGAATTATAAAAATATAGTGGTGAGTGCAGATATGGGAATGTGGAAATGAACAGACAAGCTTTTAAGAAAGAAGAGAAGGTTAAATACTTGGTTTATCAGGGCAGCAGATCGAGAGACAAGTTCAATATCATTCCCATCCAAAACTAGTTCATCCTTAACTTTCTCAGATCGGACAATGGAAACTCCTCCAAGCATGTCAACTTTCCTCACCTGATACAACCAATATAAATATTGATAAGCTAAATAACATAAACAAACCACTCAACACTACAAAATGAAGGTAGAATGGTTGCGACAATAACAAGAGTGCAAATTTGTGAAGGTGGCATTGTCACAGCATTTACATGTACATATAACAGAATCCATGAAACTTCTTTGCAAGGCATCAGACAAGAAATTTCAATGCATATGTCCCAAGATATCTACAACTCAAGTCATCCATATTGCTTGACCATAATATCCAATTTATATCCCAGTAACCCTATTGCGTACATCTTTCCGCCTTGAAGAATAGGGCACAGCGGAATAATAGCAAACAGAAAAAATCATCGAATGATAGTAATGGTGTGATGACACCAGAAAGAGCACGCAGACCATCACATTAACTGGTAAAACAAACAAGGTCATGTCATTATTGACCTCACAGGCCAAGGCTGAGAAAGAGATCCAACACTGATTCAGTGATTCATAGTTAAAATCTAAACCAGTTAGAAAGAACTGCAAACAGTAGAACCCTATGACTCATAAATCTGCATATTTTCCTTTTTTAATCAATAAAAAACACAAGACAAAAAAAATTCAGACATCTCCATGTTCAAGTCATACAACACCTCATTTCCTAGTTCAAATCGTACCATTCCATATTTCCATATTTAACCAATTTCGGCTATGCTTCATGACAAAACAAAGAAACCCCAAACATTATGGCATGATACCCATTTCAGGCCATGCTACATCACATTATAAGTAACCGAACTTCCCAAGGATCTGTCAATTTAGAAGCTTGTTCCGTATTCATGACCACAGAGTGTTCGCCACTCCAACTGCAAACTACTAGTCAGATAGTCAACTACAACTAGCGAATTGCATTTGAAATTTTTTCAACAACATTAGGTAAATTGTCCCACCAATAACTCTCCGAAAACTATGCTATCCCACGGTGACAATAGCTAACACTAAAGTTTGAAATCACACACAAGCTACAACAGATAACACACTCGGGTCTTAAATATCAACATGAATTCAAGTCCAAGGAGCATTTCTGATCTTTCTACTGCTACTGTTTTAAACCTATAAAAACTAGACAACACTGCTCCAACAAAATCACTCAACACCATCCAAACATTCAACTGTGTGCATCAGTGAGTGTGTTCAAACGTATGCGTATTGGATCTACTATACACAACAACGAAGTGAAACACTGGAAACAAGCGCAGCAGTCAATCAGGTAAAATGAAATGGAATGAAATGAAATACGGACCTTCTTTTCACCGAGAAAGTTACGGATCTCGATCGACTTGTTACCATTGGTGATGCTGGCGTTGATCGGAAAATGGGCGTACACGAAACGCATCTTGTACCGATACCCCTTGGTAACACCCTTGATGAGGTTGTCGACATGGCTGAGAGCGGTACGGATGGCAGCGGTGGACTTCCTCGACCCAAACCACGACTCGATCCTGAGCTTCTTCTGGCCGGTTTCCTCGTCCTTGATCAGCTGGAAATCCAGGTTCAGGTGCTTGAAGTTGCGGGTGAGGGTCCCACGAGGGCCCTCCACTTCGATAATCTTCGCCTTGACGGTGATTTTCACGCCGTCCGGGATGTCCATGGTTTCTGATGAGAGAATCGTCTTCATCTCTGCCTCTCTCTCCTTTCTCTCTCTCTCTCTCTCTGCTCTGCTCTGTGTGTGGAGATGGGGAGGCAAACAAAAACCCTAGCGAAATGAATGGTATTTATACTGGTAGTGTTGCAAAACCTAAAGCCCCTTAATTCATGGGCCGATTGGGGTTTATTAGGAGCAGAGAGTAGATGGGCTTACTGATATATGGGCTGCTGCTTTTTTGGACTGGAAAAAGAAATATGGGTCCAAGCCTTTGTCAAACTGCGTAAGAGTGAGGGGGAAAAACAATTTAAGTAACGACCATTGTTAAAAAAAACATTCATTGCGTCAAACGGTGCACAAGTTGTTCAGAATAGCTCTTTAAATTGAAATGGCACGAGAAATTCACATAAGAGGGAAATAATTTTCACACTCCCTTTTTTTATGATTGCATTTAGGGGTGTAAACGAGTCGTACCGAGCTGAGCTTTGTAGAGCTCGAGCTCTGCTCGTCTAGTAAACTAAATCGAGTTTGAGCTCGGCTCGTTCGTAAACAAATTGAGCCCTTAATGAACTGAACCAAGGTAATTTACTTAACAAGTCGAGCTTCTATAAACGAGCCGAGCCGAGCTTTATCGATCTCGTTTACTAAACAAGCCTCAAACTCGAGCTCGAGCTTGGCTCGATTACTCAACGAGCCGAGTCACGAGCTTCTCGCTAGCAGCTCGGTTCGTTTGCAGGTTAGGGGTGCGAACGAGCTGAGCTTTATAAGGCTCGAGCTCGCTAAAAATCGACCTACAAAGGAGCCGAGCCTTTAACGAGTCGAGTGTTGGAACATGTGGGAAAGTTAAGTCCCTCATTGGAAAAATATATAGATGGTTGAACCTTAATATACAATTGGATGACTCACCATTTATAAGGCTTAGTCTTTTAAGTGGATATGAGTCATTTAATGTATATTGGGCCCAACAAGTGTCGTGGACTCAGTGGATACTCCCTAGAAGTTTGGGCCTTGTGCACGCCGGCGCAGCGGTAGCGATGGCGAGATTGATGCTTCGTATAAATTTCCAACAAGTGGTATCAGAACCGATGCTGACGATAAATAGACAAACTCTCGGTGCGCCATGAATGGGCTTGCATGGTGAACTCCAAGCGATGGAAACAAAAAAAACCAATAGTGCAAGTAATGCGGTGTACCCGCTGCAAGGTGATGCAAGCGAATGGAACACGTGTTTCGTCGGGGAGCATAGTGCTAGTGAATGGGCACGTTGGCTCTCAATGGAAAATTCGATGGATGGATCTAAATCAATGGAGTTGGTGTAGAATAGGAATAAGCCTAGTTTGAAAAAATTGGGTTCAAAGTTTAGATCAGAATCATAGTTTTAAATCTCGGTATCGGTCGCGGTATCGGTGTATCGGAATCGGGGCGTATCGGCGATACGTCGCGGGAATCGGCTGTCTTGGCCGTGAATTTTTTAAAATCATTAACAATATGTAGAAAACTTGATTGTACACTCTTTTTTGTCTCTCATTAGCTTAATTAGTCATATTTTAACTTATCTTATCACATATAATTGAAACAAACCACCACCACGATGCACTCTCTCATTGCAAGTGGGCGTGAGGCAGTAGTTGTAGCCTATCTCGGGCAAAACAAATTTTGGGCTCAAGCGGTGAAAAGCTATGAACACATGTGTGCCTGTTGAAAAAGGCAGTTCTCTAATTTGAAGGCAGGTTCTTACATGGGGTCTAAGGCAAGTTTTTTTATGAGTTCAAAGAAAAAGTCTTAAAATCATATTTTGAAATAAAAAAAAGAAGTGGTTTGTATCATTTTTTTTTTTTTGCACTAAATTAAAGTACTTTTTTGCACTTTAATTCGGTGTGAAAAATTCAAAAAATGATACACGAAAACATTTAATTTTTTTATTTGAAATACAAATTTTAACATCTACTTGATTCTTTGAACTCATTTATTAAAATTATGATTAATTTTATTACCTTTTAAGAATCAATTACTAAAATCTTCGAAAAACTATGTCTAAGTTCTTCCTCTTGGACTTACACGCAAAAGTACCACTGCCTTTTGGCTGAATATTCAAATCAACAATGGTCCAATCGGTCCTTTACTAGCAGCGTACTCGGTGGGTGATATTTTATACGGAAATGCTAACTAGAGCCCTAAGGGCTCAAGTTAAGGGGGGTCCACTTTGAATTTAAAAACCAAAATTTTTCTCTCTCTCCTCTCTCTCTCTCTCTCTCTCTTCCGAGTTTCGTCCTCTCTCCTCTCTCTCTCTCTCCCCTTCCGTACCCACTGACCCACTATCCCTCTCTCTCACTCACTTTTCTCTCTCCTCTACCCACTCCCCTACTTTTCTCTCATTTTTTAAATTTTTACAAATTAAAATATTTATAACTTTTATTTTTATTATCCAATATTGAAAATATATATATATTTAAAATCTACTCGACGATATCTATCAAACAAGATCAATATTGAATATGCAATTATGTATATCGAAAATGTTTTTTTTTTTTTTTTTTTTTTTAACACACTCAAAAGGTAATGAAAAACTCAAAAGGTAATGAACAAGGCTCAAAAGGAAAAAATGGAACAAACTATTTTGGAGATTCCAATTTTTTTCCATTACCTTTTTTTTGGGTATAGGCCCTATAAAAACTGTTTTTTTTAGGTAATGAACAAACTGTTTTGAAGATTCCAATTTTTTTCCATTACCTTTATTTTTTTTTTTTAGGTAATGAACAAACTGTTTTTTTTTTCTTCCATTTTTTCCTTTTGAGTTTGTTCATTACCTTTTGAGTGTGTTAAAAAAAACATTTTCGATATACATAATTGCATATTCAATATTGATCTTGTTTGATAGATATTGTCGAGTAGATTTTAAATATATATATATATTTTCAATATTGGATAATAAAAATAAAAGTTATAAATATTTTATTTGTAAAAATTTAAAAAATGAGAGAAAAGTAGGGGAGTGGGTAGAGGAGAGAGAAAAGTGAGGGAGAGTGGGTCAGTGGGTACGGAAGGGGAGAGAGAGAGAGAGAGGACACAAAAACTCGGAGAGAGAGAGAGAGAGAGAGAGAGAGAGAGAGAGAGAGAGAGAGAAGGGAGTAAATTTTGGTTTTTAAATTGCAAGTGGACCCCCCTTAACTTGAGCCCTTAGGGCTTCATTAGCATTTTCCTATTTTATATATTTCAAGTGGGACTTTTTTTACCATGGTCCCAATGCTCCAAGAACTTTACGTAAAGTGGGTTTTTAACATAGGGCAGTGGGCCCCTAATCGGACAGAGTGCTCTTCTGCAGAGACTGTTGCTATACGTAATTTGCAAGTGGTTGGGCAATTTTCAAGTTGCTTTCAACTGTACCACACACACACAATTTTTGAACAGTTATTGTGTTTGTTATGTATACTTATTCCTATCCTTGCGGGTTGTGCAAGGTCGTCCTATTTCCCACACCGAAGGGTTGTGTCGGGGACTATGCAATTTTTCTTTTTTTTTTTTTTCTTTTCTTTATTTTATTTTGTCCTCCCTGGGGTATACCCCTTGTAGGTTGTATATCCGTTTATCCCTTTTTAATTTCAAGCTAAATTACCAAAAAAAAAAAAAAAAAAAACACCACGATAAGGTTATATTACGAAAATAAGCACATCATAGAGTTTTTACAACACGCAATTACAAGCCATACAAGTTTCAAGCTCAATAGCCTAGCTCCTAGTCTTAGTCATGCATAATATGCTAGTACAACTCAATACCAAAATGATTTGCGCGGAGACACCGGAGGATCTACATTTTCTTGATTGTTATGATGATCACCATGGCTGTGTTGACCTTCAAAGAGAGATCCATAGTAGTTGCTGGTGAAATTACAATGATCAAACATGTTGGTGGTGCCACTACTATTTGATTCTTGTTGAGAATAATCATTATTTCCTGGTAGACCTAACGTAGTGTTACTACCATAAGAAGAGCTCTCAGAATATGGATAATGGTGAGATTGATATGGATAGCCCATCCCCATGTATGGTGGTACTGGTTGATTTAAAAAAGGTTGTTGCTCTGGAGGGGGATAATTAGGATATGGAGGTGGTTGCCAGTGCAAATTATGTGGTTGACATTGATCTTGCCCAACTCCAAGCTGTCCAAATCGGTCTCCTAGATTATGATCACTGTAAAAGTCACCAAGAGGACGTGAACGTCTATTGGTTCTAAGTGATCCCACATCATCACCGGATACTGAGTGTCGCTGTTGTTGCTGTGTAGAACCCCTAATGCCATCGTCCTCGTCGTGATAAGTTGTGTGACTCGCTCTATTACCATCTGCATGCTTTCTGATCTCATTTTGCCCACCACTCCCACCAATATCACTACCACTACCAGACGGACTCAACCCACGACCTCCACTCGAGCTGTTTCCAGATAGATCTACGGGATTCTGCTCGTCATCACTCACATCCAACCATTCTGAATTGTCTTCATCATCTAGTCTTGCATGCTCTCTCTCTTGCAACCATGGAGATAAAGGATCATCTTCATCAAAGATGTAATCGAGATTGATGGGATTAAAATGATCATCTCTCTCCTCTGCACTTCTTCTAGTTGCATGCCTAATCTTTAGCCTCATATTGTAGTATACAAAGACAAGCTTGTTTAGTTTTTGATACTTCAATCGATTCCTTGACTTTGTGTGTATCAGGCTAAAAGTACTCCAATTACGCTCACAATTTGAAGAAGACGTGGTTTGACTCAATACCTTCATAGCTACTTTTTTTAGCTCGGGAGCAGATGCGCCATAGTTGTACCACCATTCAGCTACAAAAAAATCAAAAATTATAAATTTAGGATTATATTTTCTTTTTACTACAAGTAGTCACTGTAATATTTTTTTTGCTAAAGAGTGGTCAAAAAAGTATTTACCAGGATTAGTAGAGTGGTATGCTCTTTGAGCCACTTGTGTGCCAAAAGAATCTTCTTTTTGTTCAAATATAGAAATCTGCACTTCAAAACATATATTTATCACCAAATCTACATCCAGGAGTCATATATATTTCTTGAAAACTATGAAATAACTACTTACTTGGTTGATGGCTGCCACTTGCTCTTCCACATCTGGCAATAATTTCATGATCACATTTCTAACTCCATCCATCACCTCACTGTGAGTAGACAAATGATCGCCATATTGAAATATGGGATTTAGGAAATAACTTGTACATTTATTTAAATATTCCAAAGAGAGTTAGACAATGAAAATATAATAAATGAACATTTAGGGACTAGTGTTTTAAATCAATTGTTAGTATAAAATTGTTTACCTGCTGCATGCAAGTCGTGTGTAATCGAAAGGCCCATCGATGGTCAATAATTCTCCAATACTCAGTATAATAACGACAATCATTTTTTATGGCCATCTTTGCCCTATCCATGGCTTCATAAATAAAACCCATCGTGGGTTTTAGATCCCCATCCACAAGCCTAAGTACTTTCACAAGTGGTTCCTGTGCTTTTAAAATGTCTGCTGCTTTTGCCCGAAAGTCTTTCGATTCTATGACATTCTTAGCTTCCTTTGCCCCATCCATTTTTGCATATCGTGTATTTTTCCACTCCGTAGAATTGAACATTTCCTTCAAACCAGTTTTGTGTCTAACCAAGCTCTCCAAAGTAATAAAATTTGTGGCAAAGCGTGTGATGACGGGACGTAACAACTCTCTTCCTTCTGTGTATCTTTTCATGTAATCAACAACCCAATCATAACTGTAAATGAAGCGCGTGATTTTCTTTGCATTTTCCAACACCGATCCTACACTCTTTTTCTTTCCGATGTCCTCCAAGATTAAATCAATGCAATGAGCGGCACAGGCAGTCCAATACAAATGTGGCCTCTTTTCCATGAGCTTCTTACCAGCCGCCTTCATAGCAGCTTCATTGTCAGTTACAATTTGAACAACATGTTACACTCCAATTTCATCCACTGCCTTATCCATGAGACCGAAGTAGTAATCTGTTGTTCTGCTCAACACATTTGTTGCATCAATGGACTTCTGATAAATTGTTCCACGATTACTGTACACTAGAAAATTAACAATATGATTCCTTCTCGGTCCTGTCCATCCATCACACATAAGGCTAACGCCTCTCTGTTTCCAACTAGGCTTCATACTTTCTATCCATTTCTGTAAGCCCTCCATCTCTTGAGGCAAATACACTTCAGACACCTGTGAACAATTAAAAAAAAAAAAAAAGAACGCAATGTTATTCATGCTCAAAAAAATAAAACACAATGTTATTCATGCTAAATGTTAAATTAAAGCCTCACCTCGTAAGAACTAGGAAGCTTTGTTCCTTTCCCAACTTCTCGAGCAACATCCAACATTGGTTCAAGCCAAGGAGAATTTACTGTATTTATCGGAAGTCGAGTATATATCACAAATTGGCTAACTGCTCTTCCTAATTTTTTCTTTGCTGTCCTAAGCAATCTGCTCGACAGCTTTGCTTGTTTCTTCCCTTTACTTCGTTCAAGATCAACTTCCATTTCAGCCAATCGAGCTGCTGGTGAAGATAGATTGGTCCATTTATTTGTGGTGCGGACCGTGCGGTCGGTGCTAGTCTCACGAAGACTACAACTGCGTTGCTCAAAACCAGGAGGAGGCCCAAGTTCAACCCTACCACCACTGGCCCCACTACTTCCTCCTACGTGATATCGACCCCCTGTTTGATACTTGAGTCTTTCTCTTTCCTCATATTCATTTTGAAATCTCAAGCTCTCTTGTCGTGCCATGGACATTTCTGGATCCAAGTCATCACTATGCATATTAAATGCATCATACTCATCTTCCTCGTCACATTGTGTGGCTCTAATTTGTTCTTTTAATTCTTCCTTCCGTTTCCTCTTATCAAATTGTTTGGCATTATTTCCTTGCAAATGTTGCATCATTAGGATCCTAACTTCACTTGTAACCCGATCACATGAGGCAACTTGTCCCTTTTTGTGTGTCAAGTGTTCCTTCAACCTAGTTATACCACCACTCATTACTTTATCACACAATTTGCATTTTACTCTGCTTCTATTGTTCTTCTCCACCATAACTCCAAACTTCCACCCGATATCATCACTAGGAGCATTAGCATCAACATTAGTACCCCTACTTCCGCGACTACTTCCGTGGGACATTTAATTTTGATAATTAACCTATGATCAATGAGCAAAAAAAATATCAATTTAAAACCACTTTTTAGATTGACATATGAAATGCTATAAAGTAACGGTGTAATACATGCCCGTGCAAACAACAAATTAAGACCCACTACTCTTCTTTTTCTTTTTTTTTAAATGAGCACTAATAAATTGAGTACTACTATGAATACAAATCCCTTTAACCAAATGATAAAATGATAAAACTGAACTTGTCCGATGTAAGGAACTTCAGCTTGTCCAAATGATGAAATTGATTTTAGAAGCTTAAAATCATTCGTTTACATTCCACTCCTTTAAAATCATTTTAGAGGTTTTTTTTTTTTTTTTGGTATGGCAGTGTACCTAGTGTTTTTTTTGTAATACTATATATCTCCTTCTTTTTTTTTTGAACATTGTTTAATACTCCCTCCGTCCTCAAAATTTGGTCGATCGTTCTATTCTAGTTGTATAAAAAAACTAGTTATAACTTTAAAATCGGTAATGAATTTTATATTCAATATAGATATTGTTTGATAGATTTAAGTAAATTTTGTAGGACAATGTTCTCAAAATCATGTAAATTAACATAAATTACAAGATATAATCAATTAAAAAATTACATAAACTCTCAAAAGGGGCAAATAAGTGGGGATGGATGGAGTACTGTCAACGTTGGACTTTCATTGATCGTGATGATATTGTTGAGTACTGAATGGCTCCACAAGTGAGAATTTTTAGGTAAATGTGGAGTCTTTATTCTTTTTCCTTTATTTTAGATTGACATATGAAATGCTATAAACTAATGCTATAAACTGAATGGTCCCACATATGAAATGCTATAAACTAATGAGAATTTTCAGGTGCTCACGTTGATTTTAAATGACAAAATTGATTTTAAATGACAAAATTGATTTCCAGGTGCCAAAATACCAAACAAGTAAAAAAAAAAAAAAAAAAAACCAGTTGTGTGGTGTGTACTGTGTACACGTTAATACATATAAAACAAGACAAATAGGCTATTTTACTAAATCCTTTCACTTTCCCAAAGGAGGCTACTTTATTTCTTCTTCCACAGCAATTCCAGGAGATGGCGAGAATGAGATGCTCTGAGGGGCCATGAGCCATGATCCGGCCGGTGGTCAGTCACCGTGTGACCAGATCCCGACTCCCCACACTCTCTCACTCTCTCTGTTGTAAACTTCAAGTTCAGAACATACCTTCGGATGGGAACTTGAGAATCTGAGGTAGAGCGTTGAGTAGCTTCCGGCTTGGCTTGTAGTCGACGATCGTGTAAAAGATCGAGCTCCCTTGGCCGGTAAGATCCCCGGCCCCTCTATGCAATTTTTTTTTCAGTTTCTTCCCCTCTCTCGCCTTCCTCTTTCTTGGCAAATGATGGAGGAATTTGATAGTAAAGATAGAAGAGGAACAAAGATTTCAACTTGTCATTGATTTTTCTCAAAGACCAGATCCAGAAAATGTGGGAGAAGGCTGAAAATCTGAAAAGGATGACTGTCATAGGTCACCTCTGTCTTCTGTTCAACCGTCTCGGCCGCTACGCGGTGAACCGGACACTGTCTCGGCCGAGACACCGAGACGTATCGCGAAACGGGCGAGACACTATGCGATTTTTCTTCCCACCGCTATATCGGCCTGTATTCGTCTCGGCGCCTTCAAATTCCAGTACGAACCGGTTGATACGGTACGTATCGGCCGATATTCAAAAGTATGATCAGAATTAAGGGAGAGTTTGGATTAAAAAAAATAAAAAATAAAGAGGGCAAGGCTTAATGAACGGTTCACGCATGAGGGGGAGATTTGTTGGAACATGTGTGAAGGTTAAGTCTCACATTGAAAAAATATAAAGATGTTGGACCTTAATATATAATTAGATGATTCACCACTTAAAAGGCTTAGTCTTTTAAGTAGATATGAATCGATCATTTAATGTATATTGGGCCCAACGAGTGAGGTGGATTCCGTGGATACTCCTAGAAGTTTGGCCCTTGTGCACGTGGGTGCAGTTGTAGCGATGGCAAGATCGATGCATCGTACAAATTCCCAACAAGAGTCTAGATAAACGAGCCGAGCTTTGGCAAGTCGAGCCGAGCTTTACCAAGCTTATTTACTAACGAGCTTACACTACAACAAAATCGTGCTACGGCAAGGAAAATTATTCGCCGCTAGAGCATCACTTTTCGTCGCCTAAGGTATTAGCGAGGAAATATTTCCTCGCCCACTTTCCTCGCAAAAGTTATTTGCGAGGAAAAATCATTCTGCTGTAGGCAATTAGCGATTAATTTTTTCCTCGCCATTTCTTAAAAAAAATTACGTCCGATGCCAGAGAAATTACATTCTACCGTCTATAAATAGCAACTCGCAAGGAATTTTTTCCTCGCCAATTGCATTGGCGACAAATTTTTTCGTCGCTAATTGTAGCGCAAAACAAAAGATGATGCTCTACCCAACTTTCTTTTTTGCTCACGCTGAAGTTCAAACCCGCAACCACTTCTGTAGGGCACCTAGCACCAATCCACCTCACCAGCATTGCAGTTTGTTCCATGTTTGGACTATTTAATATATAGTATATAGTAGTTTTTGTATGTTTTTCACTGCGTTATATTCGTAAACATTATTAGTGTCCAAACTTTTGAGATTTTTGGCACTACAACACTTTTTTGGCTAAACATGTTCAATGGCCTATGGGTTTTTGACAATAACTTTTGTTGGACTAATATATTTTTATTGTTCTAGTTTTTCTTAGATCGGAGTATGTAGTTGTTACGGAGTGAATAATATTAATTTTTCTGTTAATATTTTTTTTTGATCTTTAGCTTCTTTTCATAATTTTTTTACTTTTTAATAAATTCAGTTCGTCAAGACCACTAATTAATAAAAAAAATGCATATCTAACAAAAAAAAAAAAAAAAAGATAAGAGTATTGTAAAGTGAATGACAAAAATATTCAAGAAGTTGGGCTAAACAAAGAATAAACTATATAAAGGAAAATACAAATTCCGTTGCCAACAGGTACCATTTTTCGAGGAAATCCATATTGATTATCTTGGAATATGTTACTGAATTGTATTTGACCCAAAGTTTAATTTAACTATTGGTAATGAAACATCCCAAAATCACGTACGTCGATGCTAAATTTATTATTGTGATTGATTGTTAGAATTTTACTTTAATTAGAGGTAGAATTCAATTTGTTTCTTAAATAAATGGCCAATATAAACAAAAAAGTATATTAAGTGCATAATATTGCACAATTTCAAACATTAGCATTTTTGAATAATTTCTAAGTAACCTATGTATAATAGATATAGTTTTATACTTTATTTTAAAATAGAATCAGTTTTATACTTTAAAATAAAACAAATTTTTTTAAAAAAACTAATTAATAAAAATGCATGAAATACAAATTTTTTCGCCAACGGGTACCTTTTGGCGATGAAATATTATTTTTCGCGAAAAGTCTTTTTTGCGAGGAAATAAGGAAATAATATTTCTCGCCAAATGGGTACCTTTTGGCAAGGAAAATTATTTAAATCGGCTTAGCACATAGTACCTTTTGGCCCGAAAATACAAATTTCCTAGTTACCCAAAAAGGTACCCAAAAAGGATATCCTTTTGGCAAATGAAATCCTTTTCCTAGCCAAAAAGTCCCATTTGCCGACGAACCCAATTTCCTCACCATAAAGACCCATTTGGCGAGGAAATTTGAATTTTCTCGCCAGATTTTGTCGCTATAGATAGTTTTTGTTCTAGTGTTAAAACTTGAGTTCGAGGTTGGCTTGAGTACTTAACGAGCCAAGTCGCAAGTTGCTCGCGAGCAGCTCGGTTTGTTTTTAGCCTTAGCTGCACTTCTATCGGAAACTATTTTTGATTAGGTTTCCTTTTTCTTTCCAGAGACAAGATATGGAACAAAGTTTAGATTTCTAGTTGGACAAAATGTTGTTTGTGTATATATGTAGGACACAGCCATATGAGCTTTCCAAAAAACGTTGCCAACGAGCTATGAACTTTCTTTGTCCCTATAAAAGACATGCATTTTTATGGGGTGTCAAGTAGCAGAAGCAAATTCCATTCAAAGAAAAATAGCACATGCATTTCCATAGGCTAATACAATAGCTTCTTACAGGAGGGCAGTAGAGTGTTTTTTAGTTAATATTCAAGGATGGAGCCAGAGGGGGACAAGTGGTGGCGGCTGCCACCACAAGGTTTTCAAAAAATAAAATTATTATATAGAAAATAAATTTTTATCCCCGAATTATGTAGACTCGCCACCACTAGATTTTTTTGATCTTTCATCCTCGTAATGTAGTTTGTCTTTATTTTTTAAGTACATATTTTCGCCACCACAAAGGTAAAAATCTGGCTCCATCCCTGTTAATATTGTTGGAAAATATTGAGGACATAATATTTTATCTTGGTTGTGAATGTGAATTGGCTCGATTTTAGGTCGTGTCTTTTTATCCACACGTGTTCGTTGACTGCAACGTAATTTATGAACAAATGTTTCCCTTCCTCCCTGGTATTTATTCGGAGAGTAACAAGTTGGTTTATAATATTGTGTCCTTTATTCGATTTGGAAAAGTTTTTCGTCCGTACTTTCATTTGAGAGAGTGCAAAATACTTGGAGGTTCGACAGAATTGCAGTGCTTTTTCCAAGGAGCATTCGATCAGGTAGTTCTGAGAGATATCTATCTATTTAAATCATAACCACTGTAGCTAGAACGAATCTGTCATAACTGCAGAGTGACACACTCGCCTTAATCGCCATTTTGATTCTATGGATTTCCAGGTTTTGAGTTCCGATATTATTGCTTTTTTTTTTAATACCATTGAGTTCATCACGAAAATTAAACATATATACTTTCTAGCAAATTCAATTGCCAACATAATCACTGGGATGAGCTCACTGTGTTTCACCCAGAATGGAGACTTAGAGAAGAGACGAAATACAAACTGAAAAAGGAAGAAAGAAAAAGAAAACAGAAACACCCTCATGCCAGTAACATGGTGCTGGATTTACGTTATAATTTGCATCCAAAACAAGTAATCTTGGGAAAATGACATTGTGATGCCCATTGGGTAACCCCAGGAGTCAAGGCTCACACCTTTGTGGCCTATCGAGTCTGTTAATAACCATATCCATGTGCTACTGAAGCTTTCTTGGATGGTTGAGTGTGAGAATTGTAGTTATGGTGGTGTTAACATATAAGGCAAAAATGTTATAACTTTGATATCACAAAACAGTGAGCAGTTTTAGTCTCGCAGAATTAATCGATATTTGCGCAAACTGGCATGGTGGTGGAGCGTAGAGTAGTATCATCTCTGGAGTTTGATGCATTACACTGAATCTAGCATTAACAGCACCATCCCCCGTTCCGACAAGCATTTTCATTAACATGTGGTTTTTTTTTTTTTTTTTTTTTTTTTTTAAGGCTTTTTAGTTGGAGAAAGGCTACAATGCACACCCTTATTTGTGTGTGTACCATATGCACCTTAAAATGTTACGAGTTTTTAGTATAAAAGTTATGATAGGCACTAATATGTTATGATTTTTAGTGAAATTGTTATGAATTTTATTGCTGAAAGGTTACGAGAAGCAAATGTTACGATTCCTAGTGAAATATATGAATAAGATATGCTGAAAACCTACGAGTTTTTAGTATAAAAATTATGAGACGCACCAAAATATTACGAATCTTTATGATATATATGCATATGGTACTCACCTTAAAAGGTGTGTATTAAAGGCTTTTCTTTTTAGTTGATACAGTAAAGAGAATGATATGTCTCTGAAAACAAGAATTCTAAAAAAAAAATGTTTTTCTTCGACAAGGACATGGTATAGGAGTTAATCATGGAAATAGGACACAAACTAATTTCTTAATGCCAAGAGGACAAATCACCTAAACATTCCAAAAATGCCCCCGCTAGCCCACTAAAGTGCCTAAATCCCTCAAATCCTATGAAAGTACCTAAACCCCCAAACCTAATGAAAGTTCCTAAACATAAACACTATGGTACCCTATGAAAGTGTCTAAAACCCTAGGGTACCCTATGAAAGTGCCTAAACCACTAAAACCCTATAATGGAAAAGTGCAGCCTAAACCTAAACCCTAGGGTACCCTATGAAAGTGCCTAAAACCCTAAGCTACCCTATGAAAGTGCCTAAACCACTAAAATCTTATAATTGAAAAGTGCACCCGAAGTGCCTAAACCCAAAATACTTAAACCCACTATAACCTACCCCAAAAAGCCTAATCCTCCTAAAATTAAACTCTAAAATTGAACACAATCCCAAAATTAAAAAGACAAAATTAATTTTATCCCACGGACCACGTAAGAGAGAGAGAGAGAGAGAGAGAGAGAGTGACGGGCAGTAGCTCGAATGGTGGTGACCAATTTTCCACATTTTAATTTTTTTGACCCGAAATGAGGAAGTAAATTCACTATAGCCGTTGGGGCACTTTTGTCCGTTAATGGACCTTACGTAGCAGCACCTGTAAGTTCATGCACCCAAAGCCTTGCAAAAAGTTAGCTTTGCCAATTTTCCGAAAAAAGGAAGTCTAAAATGTGGTAGTGGGGCATAGAGTAGTATCACCTCTGAAGTAAGAAGCATTACACATTCAGAGTAAAAGGGACTTCTGATTACCCAAAAAACAATGACAACATTTGATTATGATAATTCAATTATGTTAATTTAGAAGCACCTCACACTTTTATTCATGTACATTGATTTGTGTAAATTTGATAATCAATATTAGTATAAAATAACCAAGGGCTTGTTTGTCAGTGGATTTACGGGTGGAAAAGGAGCTGTAATGATATGGAGTCGAAAATCCAGCGTTTAGTGCCGGTATATTGGATTGGATTTCATTACCCAACGCATCTTTTATCCCAATGTCGCACATAATACACAATTCGAGGGGGGTTGAGACTTAGAATCCCATCCATCAGATTATGTAATTAAAAAACCCATGGACTGCTAAAATTTTGTGAGGTTTAACAGTTTTTGTCTCCCAATCATTTAAAAAACGCATATCAAATTTGTTAATGCCCGTTCAAAACAGGCTTTGAGTCAAATTTTGAGAAAACAGTTATTGGATTTGATTTCTTCTGGGATTAGCTTAATCTGCCTTTTGGATTACTTTGACAAAATGGATTATTTACACACCTTCCTTTTTTTCCCCTTCAATTGCACAGTTTGAATATGTTTAATGAAATCATAATTTATGATTATTATACAAATGTGATGTCATGTACTCAATTAACTGTTATGTGGTTAATGTTTAGCTTTCTGTTGCATAAGCCAAGGTCAAGATGAGAATTTTTGGCTGTTATGAGGACAGAATGGGAAAAACATGTCATAATCATTATATATATATATATTTTTTTTTTTTTTTTTGTTGGTGCAAGTCATAATCATTATATGCACAGTGCATGGCCCTTACACTCCCCAATTTTATTCCTCTTTTTAGCACACTTTTGGATTTTTTTTTTTTTGTAAAATTACTGAAGATTGGTCCCCGCAAATTAGGCGAAATTTGCAATCTTGCAAGCGCCACTGCCCATATCCTACAATTTATATCCCATCATTTTATTTCCGGACAAACAAACGAAGGGGTTGATCATGTAAGAGTATTTGCTACATGAACCAATCTCAATCGTCCAAACGTGTTTTCAAATGGTCCAGATTCACAGACACTTTCTTATCGGTCAAAATGTATTATTACTAATAAGAAAGCTTCAACGAATCTAGACCATTGATTTCCAAGATGGACAGTCGTGATATGTGTTGCACAGTGCAGCGCAGATGATGCACTGCAGGGGGACCCCAGAGCCGATTAATACCATAACCTCGCAAGTCCGACTCCGTTGCTAGCAAAACCGTCTTGGAGGTATTTGAAGGTTTCTTCGGTCATTAATTTTAGGACTTCCAAATTAAAGGAGTCGCGCGTAAATTGACTTGGGTAAGTGATATGTAAAAACCAGTTCTAGGACTTTGGAAATTGGAATTAGTCAAGTTGCGCGTAAATAAACTTTTTGTGTGACTTTTTGGACTTTTGGGGTTTTGTCTTTAGATAAAATTTTTTCGCTTTGCTGGTTTTGCGTCAAATTTTTGTGAATTATTGATTCTATTCGACCAGAGGAATAAAAAAATAAAAAATTATGACCGAGACTCGAATACTTTTTAATAAAGATTAAAAAAACAATCTTTTTTGGCTTTTTTTTTTTTTTTTGTCTTTTTTAAAAAATATTCGAGTTTGGGTCAATAAAAAAAAAAGTTAAGTACATCAAGATAGGCCCTTCAATTATCGTGTATCAATAGGGCGATCAAGTGAGTTATCCTAATTAACTAAAATTAAATTAAATTCCAGTCATTCCTCCTAATGAACAATAAACCCTATATATAAGACCACATGTGTGTTTTTCACAACGCAGAGCGCAACCAAAATCCCCGTCTCTCCTCTTCCTTTCCCATTACCCACCTGCATTTACATACAATATATATACATATATAGTGGTGATTGCCAATTCCTTCCTCTAGAGAGAGAGAGATGGGGGTGAAGGAATGGGGAAAGAGGTCACAGGGGTGATGCTAATGTTAATGGTGCAGGTGATCGGAACAGGCCTACAATTGCTGTCCAAAGTTATACTGGGGAATGGTGCATTCATATTTGCTCTCATGGCGTACCGTCACGTTGTTGGTGCCTTGTGTGTTGCCCCTTTCGCTTTCTTCTTGGAAAGGTACGTACTAGTTACTATCTCGCTTTTCTTAATTGGAATTCAGAAAGTCTACGCATGTAAATCGCGACGATCGCAGATACAACAGTGTCCCGGGATTATATTCTGAAGTTGTGTGCGTTACATTGTTAATTGGAATTCTGGATTAATGTTGTTTGACTATTTTTATTACGAAAATTTTTCCTGGTTTTTTTTTTTTAGTTTAACGAATGTTGATGAGAATTTTGGAAATGGGTTTTGT
The DNA here is from genome assembly GCA_016920895.1 of Vaccinium myrtillus. NCBI lineage: Eukaryota > Viridiplantae > Streptophyta > Magnoliopsida > Ericales > Ericaceae > Vaccinium > Vaccinium myrtillus. The sequence goes on along the minus strand of CM029280.1, from coordinate 29,713,008 downwards.
GATTGCAGAGGAAAAGGAAAAGAGTTGAGTTGGTCAATTGGGTTCTGGCTCTTTATGAACGCATTAACCGGGTAAGCTAAGCTTAAGGTTGAATTTGTTTGTAACAAACTGATAAGGATTACGAAATACTATATCTGTTCCATATCATAATTTTTGCTTTGCCCAAATTATATGCATGGCCCTGTAGTTTGTAAACCCTATTGGTATGGACACGACGTCATTGTTTCTTGTCTCGAAAGTTGCGCATTGTTTCCTGTCTTTAAAAGTTGAAATCTCACTCATCTCGAAAATTCACTTGTGTTTTTAAACGTTGAAGTGAGAAATAATTGTCATTTAAGGAAAATGTTTTCAAAAGATTTTGTAATCGTAATTAGTTGAAGTGATGAATGGTGAATAATGTGAAATACTATAATTTACAAATAGCTTTTCAAAAGATTTTAGCAACCGTGTACTTTAATTCGATGTGAAAAATTTTAAAAATAAAAGGAAACACTTAATTTTTTGAATTTAGCAAATGAGTTTAGCAAAGGTGCTAAAATCATGGTTTTGAAATAAAAAAAAAAATGAAGTGGTTTCGTGTATCGTTTTTCGATTTAACACCAAAAATCGGTAGAAATTAAAGTTTATGGGCTAAAGTGAAACCTGCGGTACTTTTCTAGGGGCAAAAACGTAAATGCAATTTCTAGCCTACCATACAGTCTGATATTTTTGGTTCATTCCCCCTTCTTGTTCAGGGAGTTCCCATATACTCTGTACACTCTTTCGGTTGGGTTTCAGCTTTGCAATAAAATAAAATTCCAGTTTCTCAAAAAATTAATACTGCATCCAGGATAAATATTAAACAAGGTGTTTGTATCTTCGATGAAACTCTCATTACCGGAAAAAGAAAAAGAAAAAGAAAAGAGCAACTTTTTTTTGATAAATAGATAGAAAATTTCATTACCAAATGTAGCAATCTATAGTGTGTAACCAATACAAATACAACTGGTAAAGATAAAAACGCACACAATTAAGACAGATAAACAACTGAAGAAAATGAAGGACGCATCCTGCGGTTAGCTGTTGAGAAACTGCATGATGTTGATGAAACTGCATGATGTTGATAGCCAGAAAAGCAATTGAACTCTCTGTTTGGATAGCTATGTACTCCCTCTATCCCATTCCAACTAAATATGAGAACACAATCATTGTACTTTTTAAAAATCTACATTTTTCATTTTACCCTTTAATCATTACATTTTTCTTATTTTTTCAGTAATACTAATTTCAAAATGAAAGGGTAAAAGAGGATATTCATTATTTATGGCAAATGTTGATACCAAAACAGCTTTTGATTGTGCCAAAACTTCAATGCATAAAATGCTTGTACTTATGTGCAATGTACATGCCTTTTATGCATTGGAGTTTGGCACAATCAAAAAAAGTTTTGGCAATACTACTACCCAGTTAGCCAATATTTTTTGGGTGGCAAAAGTGCCAACTGAGATCATAAAATGAGACTAGATGGTATCTCTCAAAGTTCAGCACCATTACACACCTAGAAAATACACCCAGAATCTACTCAGAACTCAAAATTCAATGGAAAAGACAAAGGATAATAATGCATGCCCTTACTGGAGGTACTTAGAGTTTCCACTCAAAGTTCCCAGGAGGTTAGCCTTTTAGTCAGCTTGTCTTTTTGGTAGTCTTGTCTGGGTTTTCTTTTGTTTTTTGGTTTTTTGCCTACCTGTCTGTGTATTTCCTCTGTGTTTGGGTAGGTTCTTTTGGTTTGGGCTCTGTGTTTCTTTGTGGTGTCCTTGCTGCAATTTTTTGTGGGTTGGCTTTTGTTAATGTTTTTTTGCTTTTTTCTATGTGGGTACTGCAGGGTTTTTGTCCTGTTGTGTCTTGAGTCTTTTGTGGTTTGGGTCTTATGTTTTTGTGGTTCGGGTCTTGTGTCTTGGCTTCGGGTGGGGTTTGGTCTGAGTTGGGGTTTCTATTGTGCTTTGATAATTTTGGGGTCCCTGTTGTGCATCCCGTGCACATCCGGGCCGTTCCTAAAGTTTGATGACAATTGGTTAACTTTTCACCACAGACCTACAAAAATCATAAACCTCTCGGAAGCTTCAAATGTAGTGAGTTTTGGCCTTGTTCGAACACTCCCACTCATCTGTCTCTCTCTATTTTCCTTCGTAAGACCCTCTTGTTCTTTGTAGGGGTGAGCATGGATCGGATTGGTCCGGTTTTGTTATAAACCAAGAACCAAACCATTACCTATAGATTATGAATTTGGAGAACCAAACCAATCCATAAAATTCATAGAACCAAACCAATCCAAACCATTAAAATACGGTTCGGTTTCAGTTTTGAACCACGTTTTTCTTGAAATTGAGATATCATCCTCATAAACAATGTAAAGTACAAAAATTTTATAAATTAACCCAATAACTGTAGTAAAACAAGATCTGTTAAAATAACCAAAACTCACTAATATCAACCAACTAAAATATACTAGTAGAATACTAATCCAGTAATCAGTGAAGAAATAGGGTCATGTAATAGAATACTAGATCGAAAATTAGTTAACAAGAAAAAAGATGAGGAAATCCATTGACTAAGTCCAAGCCGTGCATGTTTAGTGTATTAAAATTATAGGAATAAGTTACCATATATAGAAATTTAGAGGTTTAATCTTGTAAGTGAATGAATAGGATGGTGGAATGAAACATTAGATTAGGAAATTAAATAAATTTCACGTATCATAAATAAAAATATATATCTCTATAAATATTATACAGATCGGATCGGCTTGAAACCGGAACCGTCAACGTAAATCTACAAACCAAACAATTTATCACGGTTTCTAATTTTTTAAAACCGGAACCAAACTACATTACAAGAAAACCGAACCAAACTGTTCGATTTGGATTGGTTTGGACTGAATTCACGGTTTGACGGTTATTTTGGTCACCCCTAGTCCTTTGTCTCTTTCTCAAGAGAGTAAGGCCTATATATACATGCATGCAAATGTAATAATGTCGAAGCAGTAAATCAGTAAATGGAAATCAAAGTGCTAACCACCTCATATCTAATGCATTGCATTCACAACACTCCATCTATCTATTTAATTCCTAGACCATGCCGTCCAAGTAAATATACACATCCATCTTGGACACACTTTCTCACCACTAATATTACTGCTAATAAAAAATATATACGGAATTTATAGTACTATTTAAATCATTTTCAGTAAAGGAAAATACAGGGCATTACACTTTTCCTTCTCCTCCTCTGTTTTTTTTTTTTTTTTTTTTAAAAATTATCGCCCAAGCTCATGCAAAAAAAAATTAATCCAATTTTTTTGAAATTGTAGTAAGTCAGTAATGCATGTTCTTTTTTCTGCTAGGTATAGCTTTTTTCTGCTAGTAGCCCACCTTTTGCTAGGTATACCTTTTTTCTCTAGCAGCCCACCTTTTGTTGTTACCCCAAGTACAAAAGTTAAGTTGTTAAAAAAAAAAAAAAAAGTACAAAAGTTAAAAATCTGACATTTAATGGTTAAGTCAAGTTTCATCCTATAATTAGGGTTAAAAAAAAAAAAAAAGTACAAAAGTTAAGTAGGAATCTGACATTTAATGCTTATCTCTAGTCAAGTTTCATCCTATAATTAGGGTTAGTTGGTTACTAAACCAACAAACTAGCTACTCGAGTTCGAACTCTTTTTTGTATGAGTCTGACATTTAATGCTTATCTCTAGTCAAGCTTCATCCTATAATTAGGGTTAGTTGGTTACTAAACCAACGAACTAGCTACTCGAGTTCGAACTCTTGTTTGTTCACCGAAAGCTTTTTGGTTTGTTGCATATATAAATGAAGTTTGAAAAGTTTTGGAAACTCATGAAGGTTTCAATCCAAGCTCGAATAAGCTTGAAAAACCCTAGATCGCCTAAGTTTAATAATTTGGTAGCTAGTTTTCATATTACAATGAAAAATAACACAAATCAATATATGAACTAATCACAAACGAAAAGCAATCAAACAAATGAACATCATATGACGTGGAAAACCCCTGAATGGGTAAAAACCACGGGAATGAATTAATGCACTATACTCGTTGTGTAGTTACAACTAATCTTACCCCACGATTTGAATCCTCACAATCGCCCTAAGACTTGTGGAATCCACGTTCACCACACCTAGTGATTTGATCGTCACTGCTTTGAATCCATAAGCCTTCCATTTGCCTTCCGGAAATCTCTCGAAATACTTTGTATTGCCTAGGAATCCTCCATTGGGTTTTTTCTCAAATAGATTAAAAACGATATTGAAATCTCTTGGAGATGTCTTCCATGGTCAATGATACACAAAATGTGTGTTTTGTGAATTGCCAACACATAGGGGCTCGGCTTTTTGGAGCTTACAAAGCTATTACTTGACTCGTTCGGCATATGATGTATAAAAAAATTCAAGTTACTTCTATTGGCTTGTGTTTTAGCCATTAAAACTCGTTTGAGATCGGCTCAGCCCATGAATAAGATAAACATGGAACATATTTTTTAAGATCGTTAAATTTTCAAATCAAACTTGATCAACGACCTAATTAGCTCGTTTGATTCAATATTTATCACCCTTCTACCTATCTCATATCTACGATTAGTTCTTCATCAATCCTTAATCCTTATATATGAGATGCAGGATTTCAATGGCTATGGGATTATTTTACTATGGGTTGCGAGATACCACAGCTACCTACGCTACAAACTTCCTCAACCTCATCCCGATCGTCACTTTTATCTTCTCAACTATCACAGGGTATGACATTTACTGATTTTCTCATCTGATGCATCTGAACCGTTGATCTGATATAAAACTTTTGTTTTGACCGGTTGTAGATTAGAGAAGCTGCGAGTTGGTACAAGGGCAGGAAAGGCGAAGACTATGGGGGCGATCCTGTGCGTCGCGGGAGCACTGACTATTAGCCTCTACAAGGGAAAATCATTCTATATTGGACATCATAGTGCTCATCATAAAGAGATCAGCCAAAAGGTTATGCACAACTGGACACGTGGCACTGTGTTTCTGGTGTTCAGTATCCTATCTTATGCCACGTGGTTTATGGTCCAGGTATGCACTCAATCCAACGGCTAACAAAATTCACCTTCGAAAATTGGACTAATTTCTTTTGCGGTGTGGAAAGACGGGCTTCATCTATCTGGTTTCGTTGAGTTATTCTATGCCATTGGTTCTGCCCGTAGAACATAGTTAAATCAGGAATCTGAATTACACATTTGAGTGAGAACAATGTACTTGGGAGTGGACCTCACATATTTGGTGGCGGAGATTTGTGCTCAACCATGTCCTATGGCATTAGAGCATCTCCGTTTGGTTACCTATATTAGCTTTATTAGCTTTTAAGTTAATATAATATAGGGAGCCAAACTCCCCAAATATCAACCTCTCTATTCTCCCTCCCCAAATTATTTTTGCTACAGTACCTACTCAAATTTGAGTAAGCACTGTTCACGCACCTTTTGTTTTTTATTGTTTTCTTTTGGTTATGCGCCAGAAAGTGGGGCTCTTGTTTTTATGCTTCGGGGGGTTCATGTACACGTGTCTACCTGTGTGTGTGGGGAGAATATTTTAATGACTAAAGGAGGGGGGGAGGGCCACTGCACTGCACCGAAAACATCTCCCCAGGCGGGGAGATTAGCTTTTTAGGGGGAAGTTTTTTTTTATTTTTATACTCCCTCAGTTCCTATTTGTTTGTCCACTACGAAAAGTCGTGCTACTTTTCAAATAAAAAAATAAAGTGTTTTCGTATATCATTTTCCAAATTTTTTTACACCGAATTAAAGTACTTATCGTGTACTTTAATTCGGTGCGAAAAAATTTAAAAATGAAACACGGAAACACTTAATTTTTTGATTTGAAAAAAGGTAAGAGAGAGAGTGGGACAAACAAATAGGAACGGAGGGAGTAGATTTGAGGGGAATAATTCAATATAGTGAAGTTAGAATAGAGAGTATGATTTGTGAGTTTTTTAAAAAGTGACTTGCTAAATTATAAAAAGCATTTTTTAGGTTAAATTTGGTGTTTTTTTTTTGGTGAGCCTGATAAGGATACCCTTAAATAATTTCTCGGTTTCATAACAGTATCAACAATGAGCACGGGACTCTATGAGGAGTCTAACTAGTTATAGTAATACGTAAAGGGAGAACATTCCAACGGCAAGGAAAAATCACCCTTTTCTACAACCGCCTTTGTGGGTCCCATTGTGTATTAGTAATTATTGATCTGAATCGATCATTTTTTAGGACTCGCAGAGTAGTACATCCATGCAAAAAATCAACTTGGTTGGACTTCGACAGGTTTATCAAAATTTGATTGGAAGATGTTATAGCGGTATTGTATCACGTAACATCAAATGTTGCACTTTAAATTGATCCCAATCGATTACGTACTTATCTTATCTACGTTATACTCCAATATTATGAGTTTTGAGGGAAAATCACCAGCGTAAATAAAATGGAATCTCCTTATTCAATTGCAATAGCAAAATACTATTTTTCAAGTAATGGATTTACTCATACTTTTCCAAAACAATGCAGGTTAAGCTGTTTAAATTATTTCCCTACAAATATTGGGCCACAATGTTTACATGCATAATAGCATCAGTCCAAGGAACGGTGGTGGGCCTATGCATTGACAGAAACAAGGCTTCGTGGACTTTGGGATGGAATCTGCAGCTAGTTACAATAATTTACTCGGTAAGAACAAGACTAGGGAAACTCGAATTTGATTATCAGAGCCGACTTTGAGCTAAAGTTTAAGTTATGGCCGCTTTACGCTCCCAATTTTTTCAAATAAAAATCTTAAGGGACCCAACACTTTGATACTCTCTCTTATAATAGTCCCATAAAAAGGGGGATATCTTTAATTTTCAATTCAGGCCTCAAAATAGTCCCATTCTGTTCATCTTTTTTTCTTTTGGCCCAAATGGTGAGTCGAGAGTGCCACGTGTCATCGACTTTTTTCCACCCGGTCGTCGAGACCAGAGGGCCCTGTAGTGACGGGCTCTACAGTGGCGCGGTCTCCTTTGGCTAAATCCAAAAAAATTGATTTTTTTGGTTTTTTAAATCTCGTCCTTATTCAAAAAAAATTGCATTTGTTAGTTTTGATTATTTTTTTTGCCTTGTCTCGACGAGATGAATCAAAAGTATGAAATTATTAGCCAAACTTAAAGTTTTGTGAATAAAGACGAAAAATAAAGCAAAAACTAGTTTTTTGTATTTTTTTCGTCTTATTTATTCACAAAACTTTCAACTTTTTCACTTTACATCAACTTTTATACTTACCAAAATTTCCTTCACCCTTACCCATTAAACCCACTAACTTTTCAAAAGGGCAAAATGATAATTCTACAAAAACTTTTCAAAAACAAATGCAAAAAATCAAAATGGAAAGACAAACTTAAAAAGGAAAGTTTTTTTGTATTATTTTTCGTCTTTATTCACAAAACTTTAAGTTTGGTTAATAATTTTATACTTTTTAGATTTCTTTCGTCGAGACAAGCCAAGAAATCACAAAAAATAGACCGAAAACTAACAAATGCAAAAAAAAAAAATGAATAAGGACAAAACGAAAAAAACCAAAAAATCAGTTTTTTTGATTTAGCCAAAGGACGCAGTGAGCCCATCTGGCCGTCCAACTCGACAATGAACACTCAGATTTTAATCCGAACAATGGAAGGCTCGGATCATTTGGAATTCGGATTCAATCCGAGCCGTTAGTGCCGAGATGGATGGCCAGATGGGACTCACTACACCTTGTAGTGAGTTGCCTCACTACAAGCCCCCGCTTTCCTTTCCGGTCGTATCAAAGGCAAGTCATTCACGCCGGGACACGGGATTGACAAGAAATTACTTTCTTCCAACACCTTGGTCAATTATGTCGGGAGCAAACCCACCAACTAACCGGACTAACCCTTCGGGCCGAATTTCGAGTTCTTATAATTACAGGGAATGTTAGCTACAGCTGCGACATTTTGCTTAATTTCATGGGCAGTTGCGAACCGAGGACCAACCTATCCTTCCATGTTCAACCCGTTGGCCCTAATTTTCGTGACTGTAACTGAAGCTCTCTTTCTTGGCGAACCGGTCACGGCTGGAAGGTTAGTACCATACACACGCCACCGTTCTCTTTCTCCATAAATCAATTAAGTCCAACGGTTGATATGGCGAATGACAATGCAATTGCAGCTTGATTGGAATGTCGTTGATCATCGCGGGCTTGTATTCGTTCTTGTGGGGAAAGAGCAAGGAGTCAAAAAATACGAACCAGCCAAAAGTGGCGGCGATTGAAGCATCCGTGGTGGTTCCCGACAAATCTGCAGCATTACAATCGTCAGCCATAGTGATGCCAACTGCTACTCCCAGTAACACCACAGCCGCCACCACTGCCACCGCCTCTGCTAAAGAATCTAGATTTGGTGGCCGGAGCCAAAGGGAAGTTGTGCAGATATGCACCTAAAGCTAATGAAGAATGAGATGGGTTTTTTCATCTTAGAAATCTAATGGCTAATGAGGTTCATAGATATTTAAACCTTAATTTTTGCTTCTACTACAGAGGATTGGCACGAATTAGTTAACTTTTACGTGTCTGGTAAATTAAGATTTCAGTATTTAGATTTGTAACAGGGTCTTAAATCATAGATATTCAATCCACGAGGCTCCTGCTTATAACAAAGTTCGAAAAAGAGACTATGTTGGGAGACAACCTCTCACGTCTTTTGCTTTCACCACAGGGACGGACACGGGGTTGCTGTTGTGCACGATCTGGGTCGTCCGTTCATTCGATGAACGACCCAGATTTCAAACAAAATAGGAAAACTATTCGCGCGAATAGTTTGGTTTCAATCCGAACCGTTGAAACACTTGTGTAGCTTTTGCATAGCAACAACCTCACGTCCCACGGAGATTGGTTCAACCTTAAACTCGTGCAACATTATCTGAAAGAACGTATGAGGCTTGTCATCGCTTTAGGTCAAGAACAACTCGGATCCAGGGATGGAGCCGGGGGCAGTAGGGTCGCTCGCCCCTGTAAGAGTCCAAAAAAAAAAAAAAAAAAACTCTAGTATTACCTAGAAAAGTAAATTTTTTCCTACGAATTATATAAGCTCGTCCCTGCGTAGTAAAATTCCTGACTCCTTCCCTGCTCGGATCTACGCTGGAAAAGAGGTATTTAGGTCTGGTACATTGTTGGCAGAGTTTGACACTCATAGATACTATCTTAGTTTCAAGAAATTATATAGGCCCAAAGTGAAAATGAAAATATAAGCAATAGAAAAGAATTTAAAAAGAAAAGGATTACCAAGGGAATAGAAATTGAATTGCAATAAGAAGCCAGATTCATCTATCTGGTTTCGTTGGTTATTCTATGCCATTGGCCCGTAGAACATAGTTAAATCACGAATCTGGATTACACATTTGAGTGAGAACATTGTACTTGGGAGTGGACCTCACATATTTGGTGGCGGAGATTTGCGCTCAACCATGTCCTAGGGGCATTAGAGCATCCCCGTTTGGCTACCTATATTAGCTTTTAGGGTCTGTTTTTTGGGAAGGACATAGTAAATGGGTCTTTACTTCAATAAGGACATCAACTTTTTTTTAATGCCAAAAGGACCAATCACCTACATATTCCAAAAATGCCCCCACTAGCCAATGAAAGTGCCTAAACCCCCAAACCTATTGAAAGTGCCTAAAACTAAACACCAGTGTACCCTATGAAATCATCTACACATTCCAAAAATGCCCCACTAGCCAATGAAAGTGCCTAAACCCCCAAACCTAATGAAAGTGCCTAAAACTAAACCCCAGGGTACCCTATGGAAGTGTCTAAGACCCTAGCGTACCCTATGAAAGTGCCTAAAAACCTAGGGTACCTTATGAAAGTGCCTAAACAACTAAAACCATATAATTGGAAAGTGCACCATAAACCTAAACCCTAGGGTACCATATGAAAGTGCCTAAAATACTAGGGTACCCTATAAAAGTGTCTAAACAGCTAAAACCCTATAATGGATAATGCGCCTAAGTGCCTAAACCCACTATACCCTACCCCAAAGAGCCTAAACCCCCTAAAATTGAACCCAAAAAATTGAACCCACCCCAAAAATTGAAGAGAGAGAGATTAATTTTGTCTCACCCACCCATGACCCACGCATGAGAGAGAGAGAGAGAGAGAGAGAGAGAGAGAGAGACTTACGGGAAAGAAAGAAAGAGACCCACGCAAAGGACCTGTCGCTGTCAAGGACCTGTCGCTTTCAATGCTAGTCACTAATGTGTGTTCCTGGGTTCGTTAGTCAACATGAGAGAGAAACCCATCTTTTGCTTTCAAACAGTAACGTAAAAAACCCATCTTTTGCTTTTGCACGCAATAGATTCTTCCGCATGGTGAGCATGAGTGGAATGATTCATTAAGGGTATTTTTGTCTAGTGTTGTCCTTGAGCCATCAAATATTTCCTATCAATGTATTGAAAACATTAAAATAAGTTACGCTGGACTAAACACCATTTAAAGCCCCAAACTTGGCCTTTAGACCAATTTTCTCTAGCTTTTAAGCTAATATAATATAGGGAGCCAAACCCCCCAAATATCAGCCTCTCTATTTTCCCTCCCCAAATTATTTTTACTACAGTGCCTACTCAAATTTGAGTAGGCATTGTTCACACACCTTTTGTTTTTTTTTTTTTCTTGTTATGCTTCAGAAAGTGGGGTTCTTGTTTTTATGCGTTATGCGTCAGAAAGTGGGGTTCTTGTTTTTTATGCGAAGAGGGGGGGGGCTACATTGCACTGAAAACATCTCCCCAGACGGGGAGATTAGCTTTTAGGGGAATTTTTTTTTAAAATACTCCCTCCGTTCATATTTGTTTGTCCACTATGAAAAGTCGTGCTATTTTTCAAATAAAAAAATAAAGTGTTTTCGTATATCATTTTTCAAATTTTTTTACACCGAATTAAAGTACTCATCGTGTACTTTAATACGATGCGAAATTTTTTAAAAAATGATACACGGAAGCACTTAATTTTTTTATTTGAAAAAATGCAAGAGAGAGAGAGAGTGGGACAAATAGGAATGGAGGGAGTAGATATGAGGGGAATAGTTTAATATAGTGAAGTTAGAATAGAGAGTCTGATTTATGAGTTTTTTAAAAAGTGACTTGCTAAATTATAAAAGGTGTTTTTGAGGTTAAATTTGGTGTTTTTTTGGTGAGTGATAAGGATGCCCTTAAATAATTTCTCGGTTTCATAACAGTATCAACAATGAACACGGGACTCTATGAGGAGTCTAACTAGTTATAGACTTATAGTAATACGTAAAGGGAGAACATTCCAACGGCAGTGAAAAATCACCCTTTTCTACAACCGCCTTTGTGGGTCCCATTGTGTATTAGTAATTATTGATCTGAACCGATCATTTTTTAGGGCTCGCAGAGTACTACATCCATGCAAAAAATCAACTTGGGCCTTGTTCTCCAATAGATTTTAGATTGATTTTATGAAAATCTCATAAAATGAGCATTTTATGGAGATGTGATAAAATGGAGTTGTTTTCCCAATTGATAAAATGTAGTAGTTTTCCTATAGATTTTAGGAGGATTTTATGAAATTTTCATAAAATGACTTTTACATTTTGTGTTGAGATTGGAGTGTCATAAAATGTGAGATTTTTTTTACCTAAAAAAGAACAAAGCCTTGATTGGACTTTATGATCGTATATCAAAATTTGAATTTTGTTTTGTAAAAGACATGGATTAAAAAATTAAACTGTCTATGATCGTCCATTTTACCAAAAAAAAATTTAAAATTTTATGCACATATCGATGTCCGATCAAACTAAATTTTTGCGTGACCATATTACCCCATGTGAATAACATGACCAAGTTACTTTAACCAGAAAAGAAAATGACCATATTACCCATGTAGTTTGGACATTGGAGTGATATAATCAAGCACAAAGGGGAGAAATTTCTATGTGGTTCTTCCGCGGTCATTCCATGATATTCCCACCATTGTTATCGGATTCCTCTGAACCATTAAGATTCTTAATATGAAATGGAAATTGAACTCAACATCTGTAGAGTGAGATTTTGAGAACATAGGTAGGCACATAAAATCAATTTGAATTTCAACATTGTATCATCTGATAGATTGACCTATTCAAAATTTGCAAATGTACTTTCATTCTAAACTTCTCAGGTATTTCATCGCTTACCATGCTCTTCCATCATCTCGTAATGCGTAGGCACGTACTCAAATCCCGCCATTTGATTGGGCTCTTATAACAGTATCATTTTATGGATTCGATATTACAAAACGTAAATAACCACCACGTAACATCAAACGTTGCACTTTAGATTGATCCCAAGCGACTTAAACTCCAATATTTTGAGTTTTGAGGGAAAATCACCAGCGTAAATAAAATGGAATCTCCTTATTCAGTTACACTAGCAAAATACTATTTTTCAAGAAATGGATTTACTCATATTTTTTCTAAACGATGCAGGTTAAGCTGTTTAAATTATTTCCCTACTCATACTTTTTCTGAATTACACATTTGAGTGAGAACAATGTACTTGGGAGTGGACCTCACATATTTGGTGGCGGAGATTTGTGCTCAACCATGTCCTATGGCATTAGAGCATCTCCGTTTGGTTACCAAATGTTTGATTTCATTCAGGTACCGGCTATTCTCCATAAATCAATTAAGTCCAACGGTTGATATGGCGAATGACAATGCAATTGCAGCTTGATTGGAATGTCGTTGATCATCGTGGGCTTGTATTCGTTCTTGTGGGGAAAGAGCAAGGAGTCAAAAAATGCGAACCTGCCAAAAGTGGCGGCGATTGAAGCATCCGTGGTGGTTCCCGACAAATCTGCAGCATTACAATCGTCAGCCGTAGTGATGCCAACTGCTACTCCCAGTAACACCACAGCCGCCACCACTGCCGCCGCCTCTGCTAAAGATTCTAGATTTGGTGGCCGGAGCCAAAGGGAAGTGGTGTAGATATGCACCTAAAGCTAATGAAGAATGAGATGGGTTTTTTCATCTTAGAAATCTAATGGCTAATGAGGTTCATAGATATTTAAACCTTAATTTTTGCTTCTACTACAGAGGATTGGCACGAATTAGTTAACTTTTACGTGTCTGGTAAATTAAGATTTCAGTATTTAGATTTGTAACAGGGTCTTAAATCATAGATATTCAATCCACGAGGCTCCTGCTTATAACAAAGTTCGAAAAAGAGACTATGTTGGGAGACAACCTCTCACGTCTTTTGCTTTCACCACAGGGACGGACACGGGGTTGCTGTTGTGCACGATCTGGGTCGTCCGTTCATTCGATGAACGACCCAGATTTCAAACAAAATAGGAAAACTATTCGCGCGAATAGTTTGGTTTCAATCCGAACCGTTGAAACACTTGTGTAGCTTTTGCATAGCAACAACCTCACGTCCCACGGAGATTGGTTCAACCTTAAACTCGTGCAACATTATCTGAAAGAACGTATGAGGCTTGTCATCGCTTTAGGTCAAGAACAACTCGGATCCAGGGATGGAGCCGGGGGCAGTAGGGTCGCTCGCCCCTGTAAGAGTCCAAAAAAAAAAAAAAAACTCTAGTATTACCTAGAAAAGTAAAATTTTTCCTACGAATTATATAAGCTCGTCCCTGCGTAGTAAAATTCCTGACTCCTTCCCTGCTCGGATCTACGTTGGAAAAGAGGTATTTAGGTCTGGTACATTGTTGGCAGAGTTTGACACTCATAGATACTATCTTAGTTTCAAGAAATTATATAGGCCCAAAGTGAAAATGAAAATATAAGCAATAGAAAAGAATTTAAAAAGAAAAGGATTACCAAGGGAATAGAAATTGAATTGCAATAAGAAGCCAGATTCAATATGAAGAAGCAGACTGTGTCTTACAGAAAAATGGTGTATTTTAGTCAATGTGTTGAACAGATGAACACAAGCTCAGAAAGGCATCTTCAATAAACTGATGAACCTCAGGTGAGTTAAGAGCAATGTAACAGTAAACCAACTCCTCCATCTCTTCCCAATCTCGAATTCCCACACTCTGAATCATCTCTGAAATCGACTCTCGTATATCCGAAAACGGGTCGTTGGAGTACTTAACCACACAAATACTATCAGCAGCAAAATCCCCAGAAACATCTTCAGGCAAGCTAGCCGAAAAGCTAATTCTAGTACTCCATTTCTTCAAATTCCTCTTCCTCCTCCTCTGGTTCTGACTCTGTTTCTCAGCATTCTCCATAGCTTCAATGAAAAACTGCTAAAACCACTTGATGTTGATTTCAACAGTGTTCTGCCCTTAATTTGTGGAGGGATCTTGGTAGGGTGGTTGGCTGCAAAAGAAGATGGTGGGTTTTAAATTGTATTTTCTACGGAGTTTAGTGAAACACTAGGGATAAGAGTGTAAGAAAGGGACGTGGGATGTCGTGTGGACCAGGCCCATTATGTTGGACTCAGGGTGGCAGATGGAACCACGGGAAGTGCATGCTGGGAGCCAATAAATTAACCAGAGTCCATTAAAAACACAACAACATTCTTGCGAAAGTGTTGATTTTTTAGGACCTGCGTAGTAGTACATCTATATAAAAAAAACAACTTGAATTTTGAATTCAGTTTGACCGGCTATCGACAGGTATATCAAATTTTGAATTTTGTTTTGAACGGTCATGGATTTTAAAGTTAAACTGTACATGATTGTCCATTTCACAAAACAAAATTCAAAATTTTATATTTTATATACCTATCAATAGCCGGTCAAACTGAATTTTTGCATGACCATATTACACAGTGAAATGCACATATATCAAATTTTGAATTTTGTTTTGAACGGTCATGAATTTTAAAGTTAAACTGTACATGATTGTCCATTTCACAAAACAAAATTCAAAACTTTAAATTTTATATACCTATCGATAGCTGGTCAAACTGAATTTTTTCATGACCATATTACACAATGAAATGCACATATATCAAATTTTGAATTTTGTTTTGAACGGTCATGGATTTTAAAGTTAAACTGTACATGATTGTCCATTTCACAAAATAAAATTCAAAATTTTATATATACCTATCGATAGCCGATCAAATTGAATTTTTGCATGACCATCAGGGCCGGCCCTGGGCATAAGCCCACCAGGCCGTCGCTTAGGGCCCCCGTTTTTGGGCCATTAATAGGGCCCCAAATTCTAGAATATCTTATATAGTATGTATGCCACCTTTGCAAATTGTGCTATTGTGGTTCAGTGATAAGGTTGGTGAGTTTTAGATGTTAGGTCGCCTGTTTGACCCTTGACAACTACATTTTTTAAGACACTATACAACGGAAATTTATCAAAAAACCACCTTATACTGCAAGTGCCAAGACAGGAACACAAAACCTCTAGGTAATGAGTTCTATAAACCACGCAGAACCACTGTACCACAGGGCATCTTTAATCATAATTTCAAACAACTGATATATATATATATATATATACGGAAAATTTCTAGTCCACTCCTCCCGGAAACAAGAAAAAAATTGATTTTTTTTGTGTTGCAAATTATTTTTGGAAAATCCGAGCCGTCCAATGTGTTCAGAAGGTGTTTTTAAGGGTCCACTCTGGAAATCATCAAAAAAAAATACCGGGAAGGGTTTGATCCAAACAGTTTTCTCAAAAAATGTAAATATATATTTTTTGCGAAAACTGCTTGGATCAAGCCCTTCCAGTATTTTTTTTGAAGATTTTCCGCGTGGACCCTTGAAAACACCTTCTGAACACATTGGACGGCTCAGATCGTCAAAAAAATGCTCGGATCATGGAGTCCCGGATCCCGGATGTGAAGCTTTCCCTATATATATATAATTGTTAAAAAGGCCCCATTGTTAAATCACGCTTAGGGCCCCGAAAATCTCAGGGCCGGGCCTGATGACCATATTACCAATTGTGGCTAATTTGAATCTTTTGGCCTCCATTCGGTAAGTTTGGCCTTTTGGTCTCTCCGCCCTTTTCCTCGATTGAAAAGGCAAAAGAAGAAATGCTCTCCTACACAAATACCTTTCTAGCTCTCTCGAATTCTCCACTCTGTCCATCGATGGAATTGGAAGCCTCAAAGCCATCTCCATAACGAGCGTGGAAGGAAGCCTCACATGGGAGATCACCCCCAAGGAAATCACGAGCGCCCTCAACCTAAGAACCCTAAATCTGAGTTTCTCTTTTCTTGTTCTTTTCTACCTTTCCTGATTTATGAATGGGGTGCCAGATCCTTTGTAACCATTTTCCTCTGTTCCCATATTCCCAACCTGTTTTAAACCGTTGGATCGTGTTATAAATTTTTAGTATTTAAAAAATTAACATGTATCTAACGGTTGAAAGTATATGAGAACAGAAACACAGAGAAAACTGGCACACAGGATTTGATTCCTATGAATGGGCTTCAGTTCAGGTCTCCCGCGAAATAACAAAATCCCGACTTTTGATGTGAGCCGTTGGATGAGATCCAACGGCTGTTAAAAGAGAGGAGAACTCGCGGATCCAAAACGGGCAAAAACATCTCGTGGGTCACAAGACTCATAACCCTCCCCCTCTTTTCACTTCTGTTGGCCAGACGATAGAGAGAAGAAAAACGGACGAACGAAGAAGAAGAAGAAGCCATCGACCACCGACGCACCACCTCCACCCTCTCTGCAGCATGAAGATTGGTGGCACGTAAGCGTATTATTTATCGATTTCGCGTGAAGCATATGATTATTTTTTCAGACGAATTTTTACTTTAGTTTCCCGGAGTTCATTCGACAAGAATAAGGTTGCGAAGATAACTCAGAGCCACAGCGGCAGCTGAGCTATAGTGCAATTTGAGGTATTTTAGCCAACCAAGAGATGAAAATCTCACCTGCAGCAGCTGAGCTTAACCCTTTGGTAAAGCAACTCCGACTGCAGTACTTGGCTATATTTGCGAACCCTTCTTGACGCGCACACCAGGTGTTTGATATCTTGTCTAGCATGCACAACCATGTTGACGAACGTTCTCCGTTGTCGTCAACGATTGCTCTCAGCAGTCAGGCACTACTCCAGAGTAGTACCACCGCCGCCTGATTGCGGAGTTGAGCCAGTGATTCGAGTTTTCAACCACATATCCCATCTGGGTCTTCCCAAACAAGGCCCAAAACCTCGGCAGCTTCTGTCTTTGCCGCCGTTTCCCGCTCACCCTTTGCCCACAAAAGAATCATCTACCCCTGGGCAGCCCTCTCATATCACTGCAATTACCTGGGTCAAGTATTACTTTGATGGAGTTCCCAATCCTGTCATTCAATCCCATTTCAATAAAGGCCTCGTAAGTGTAATTTCCTTATTCTGTTACTATTGAACTTCTTTCCTTTTTTCTTCCTTTCAAACAAAAATTTTGGATTAGTGTTGGCTAACTTTCGGCCTCTAGCCCATCATTGCATAGATAACCAAAAAAAAAAAAAAAGTTACTTTTTCTTGTGCACTTTAATAACTCATACTAGTTAGCATAAAACTTCTATAGATTTGTTTAATCAGATTAAGAAGTGGAAAGACACATGTTGTTAGTTTCATTTCATTGTCTATAAAAGGTGTGTTATCGGAAGCGAAAAGAGCAGATGCTTGTTGTTGAATTTATACCCTTAAAACATGTTCTAAGTGTTTTCTTTAAGCTTGCATAGTTGAATCAGAATGCCCTCTTATCTCCATTAACTCTCTAAATTCATGAAAGGTTAATTACCACCTCTTTTTCCATGTAGAGTTAACATATTGGCTATTGTCGTAGTATTCGTTGGGGATGATATATTTGACCTTTTCGTAAGATTTGACAACTGGATAATGCCTGATAACGAAAGTAATTTTATTTGTTGTTCTTGCAATTGGGAAGTGAAAAATGTTCATTTCTGGCTGTCTTCTTATAGGTTCAAGTGGAGAGTCTTGATTTGAATGGACCGTCCACCCTGAGTGGAGGACAAAAAAAGACCATGAGAAAGGTGATGAAACTTTGTAATTTAGTCTGCTATTTGTCACAGTTTCTCAAGCCAATCCCAGTAGTATATCGAGGAAGATTACTGATGTTATCTTTGTATGCTTGTGGGTGCTAGTGCACTTGTTCATGATTGTTTTACAGTTTTTTTTTTCCCGTTTCAAGTTTCAACTCAACTTTCTATGCTTTAATTACTCAACATTTCACAGCTAATTTTCAGATTAAGCATAATGAGGTCATGGAGGTCGGGGCAAGAGTTTATGTTCCTGTATCAGTTGCAGAATCGAGAATCTCCAAGAGATATGATGCTATACCTAGCGGAACTCTTTATCCTAATGCTGATGAGATAGCATACTTGCAGAGGCTTGTCAGATATAAGGTGTTCCTTTTTAGTTATAAACTTATAACTCTTACTTATCTTCTTTGATGTTGCTTGTGTCACGTTATGCATTGGAGATCTTTATCTTATTTGGGGCAAAAATTCCTGGCGCTTATTGGCACTCTATGCTTTCGCCATTTTATTATGAGTTCAATATATCCAAAAAAGCTAGTTTGTTTAGTTGTGCATGTGTAGATGGGAAACATGTGATTTTGTGTTGTTACTTTTTCCTTTGATTCTTTATTGATCACTGTTATTGCAATTTCAGGATTCTGCCATAATTGTGCTTAATAAGCCGCCCAAATTGCCAGTAAAGGTCAGCGTCACTTAGGGCCATTCTTTGCTTTGTTTGTTGCTCGTATGTGTAACCTTTTGCGTCTCATTTAAGAACGGTGGCATTGTTCAGGGTAACTTGCCGGTTCATAACAGCATGGATGCCTTGGCAGCTGCAGCATTGTCATACGAGTATGACGAGGGTCCTAAATTGGTAAGCTTCTTCCAGGAATTGTATAATAGGAGTCCTGGATATTCATTTTTAATTTCCTTGCAACAACCCAATAGTACTCGTATTCTGTTCGAAGGAACTTTACGGCCTTCAAATGTACACATATCTAAACTGAGACAGGAAGACAGTAGCTGACATTGACTAATTCATGCTGAACTTTTTTTGGCCCGGATGTTTCAGTCCATTTAGCAGTGCCCCCTCGAATGATTATTTGGGCTATTTGCTCTGAAGTACTCTGGGTCTTCTTGGGTCCTGCATTCTTACTCTTCTTCTTGGTTTGCTCAGAGATCTCTAATTCTCTATGCAGTCAGTAGGAGGTGCTGTCTGAATAACTCAATGGGAGGTAGATTCCATGCATAGTCTTTCCTTTGCGGCAGGTCTTCTTGGGTCCTGCATTCTTACTCTTCTTCTTGGTTTGCTCAGAGATCTCTAATTCTCTATGCAGTCAGTAGGAGGTGCTGTCTGAATAACTCAATTGGAGGTAGATTCCATGCATAGTATTTCCTTTGCGGCAGATTTTTAAAACTGGGTGTGGGTTATCTAATGACAGGATAAACATCCAAAATCGTAGTTCAATGCTGGTAGTTTAGACATCATCCATAGACAACAATATACTGCATGAAACTCTTAAACGATTATCCTCTTCTTGTTATTTAAGATTTTATTTGGTATATGCAATGGAGCTTGAAACACATCTAAAGAGGCCACCAGCACACGTCGACAAGCAACTCTAAACAAGCATAGATAGATTGCTCTTTTGAATTGAGAGGCTAGGGAAAAAAGGTAAACCACATGATCAATGATAAACCCTCCTTAAGGAAAAACAAAGACACGATCCTATTGAAATTGGAGGGGAAGGCAGCCCTAGTGCAACCAAATAAATTAGCTCTTCTCCCACAGCTGTTGAAGATTCGATTTGGTTTTACTTTGTTCATTGGGCCTGTAAGCGGAGAACTGTGGTTGATTTTGTTTGATAGTTTGTCAACCAGCTAAACAAGGGATTTTTGTGTTCTGCATAATTACCCATTAAGAAAGGGTATCTAGCTGTTTATGCCTGTATTGCTCCATTGGTTGTACATGATACTTATTTTGGTTGGGTGCTGCATAATTACCCATTAAGAGAGGATATCTAGCCGTTTATGCTTGTATTGCTCCATTGGTTGTACATGATACTTACTGACCAAATGTTTTTTCCTTAATTTCATTTCACTTTGTGTTAGGTACATCGTCTTGACAGAGAGATCAGTGGCCTTCTTTTAATGGGGAGAACAAAAGACAGCATTGCGTATCTTCATTGGTTATTCAGTGACATAAATAGAGCAAAATCCTCATCTAAGGTATTGATTGGATTTATCCATGATTTGTTTAGTTTATGCCTTAGCTTGAAAGTCTTACCAATAGTGGTACATTGGTTGGTATTCCTTGTAAAGCAATCTATAACTGTGACATTGGAATTTCAGGCTTGGAATGATGCATGTGAATCAACATATCAGAGATATTGGGCATTGGTCATTGGGTCTCCCAAGGAAAAGGAAGGCGTGATTTGTGCCCCTCTTTCAAAGGTTCTCTCTCTCTCTCTCTCTCTCTCTCTCTCTCTCTCTCTCTCTCTCTCTCTCACACACACACACACACACACACATTTGGTTGTTACGAAACAGTAACAATGTAAACGTGTTTTGTTGATTGTAGGTACTTCTTGATGATGGGAAAACGGAGAGGGTTATTTTGTCAAATTGCTCTGGTTTAGAAGCTTCCCAAGAGGCTGTAACTGAATATCGGGTGCTTGGACCAATGATTAATGGATGCTCTTGGATTGAATTGTGTCCACGTACAAGCCGGAAGCATCAGGTAACAGGAAATCAGCTCTATGATTTATGATTTATTTCTCCATATTCTTTTTGTTCTCTTATTGTGCAACGCCAATGCTCTGAATGCTGAATGAAAGAAGCATGGTAATGTGCACATAAATCAAAATGATTCTTGGGTTTGCCCTCTCTGGTGCCTTTTGGCTTTGATTTGAGGGCATGATTCCGCAGCAAACGCGACGGTATAGGGGGACCACTGTTTCAGTGGTATTTTGTGAGCAGCCACTTTGTGCATTTATTGCCAAATGTTAGGTCTGTCTCCAATCCATCTGTTTTAGTGGTATTCTGGGAGCAACCACTTTGTGCATTTATTGCCAAAGGTTAGGTCTGTCTCATATCCATCCCCCGCCAATACCCCCAATTACTGGGGACTAAATGGGTTATGTTATTGTTGTTGTTGTTGTATTCTTTTTGTTCTCTTCATATTCAAATGCAGTTTTTGGAAGTCCTTCATTATATTTATAACCCAGCTTTCTGATTTGTAATACTAATATTTGGGGGTATTGTAATACGGAATAGATTGAAATGTCCTATAACTCCTCGTTCCAGTACTTTCTTGCCGCAATTGCATATGGTAGAATTTTTACATGCTCTTGCAGTGGAGTACATAGCATACAAGGGTTGCCAGTTTTGTCAAAGTAAAAGGAAGATTGGTTAAGTCATGTTTTATAGATGCCTTAATAATTTGTGTACAGCATGTCATTGATCAAATCAAACCAAACCAGACCAAACTATAGGTTTATTGGGATTTGGTACAAGTTTTTCCAATTTTCTTATTTCCGGTCTTAGATTTTTGTCTTTTTTTTTTTGCTTTTCTTGTTTGCGGATGAGAAATCAGGAAAGTATAATAGTAGGGGCTAAATATTTAAAAAGTTCAAAAAACACGAACATAAGCCTGAAAAATTCATCTTATTGATCTTTTTTGGGTCAAAAATCTCGAATCGAGATGTAAATATTTTTTTATTCCAAAACTAACGTCCAGAAATTACGAAAACAATTAAAAAAGGCAGAAGTTTAGTTAGTCTTATGTCCCAATCAATAGGAGTCCTTTCTTCACCATGATGCTTTGGGAAGGGCTTCGTGCTTACAAGTTAAGGAGTTCATTTCATTCAGTTTAATTTATTCTGGTCTATGGATTATGTACCACTTGCAATCTCAATTTTATTTTTTTATTTTGCTCCTCTTTTGCAGCTCCGCGTGCACTGTGCTGAAGCTTTGGGCACACCAATTGTGGGTGACTACAAGTATGGCTGGTTTGTGCATCGGAAATGGAAGCAAATGCCAAGAGCTGATTTTGAGCCGACGACTGGGGAACCCTACAAGTTGCGGAGGCCAGAAGGTTTGGATGTTCAAAAAGGAAGTGTCCTATCTAAGGTACCCTTGCTACATCTCCATTGCAGGGAGCTTGTACTTCCAAATATTGCAAAATTTCTCGAGCTTGGTGTTCTAAATTCGGAAAATCACCCCCAGAAGTCAAAGCATAGCTCTAAGCCAGATCTCCTGCGGTTTGTGGCATGGATGCCATCCCACATGAAAATCAGTTGGAACCTGATGTCCTCTTACTTGGTATGACGATGAACAACCCTTCATTTTATTGAAACTTGAGCTGTGTCACTGTATAATTTAGTTCAGATGGTTCACTGTTGGGGTTTAAGTTTTGCCAAGTCTGGAAAGTTATTTGCAGAAATGATTTTGCAAATTCAGATGGCAATAACTCATGAAATGTCAAACTGTACAGACCTTACATGCATTTATAAGAAGCAGAGACTTTGATTGGTGGCGGGGGGGAAGGAAGGAGAAAAGATAGGGAAATAAAATGAACGAGAAAATTAGTTGCAAGTTTCTTTCTTTTTCCCACTAGGCTAAGAAAGAAAGAAAATGAGAAGCAAATGAAAGGATAAGTGCTGAAAAATCGATTTTCTTCGAGAAGAAGAAATGGGGGGTCATTTGGATCTCGAACACGAACTAAGTTCTCTCCCGGTCCCCATCTCGAACACGAAATGGGGCGTCTTGATGTACTGAAGAGGAAAAAGAAGCCAACCCTCACAATTCAAAAACTGTAGGGGCAATAACCCTATTTAGTTGCAAATTATACAAGATGTGGCTAAGTGATGAGATCCATAAAATATATCTAGATGTGTTTAAATCACAAAGATGCTACCACACTATCTAGTTGGGGGAAGATTTCTTACTAAAATTCTGGAAGAACAGTATTGCGATATGGATAATGATGCGAATACTGAATCTTAGGGCTAAACTGACTGCATCGTAAGTTAATATCGCCCCTAATTTTGTGAGTCTCACCTGGGGGTTGCCCAAGCCCGGAGACTTGTTGGGCTTACCCCAGGGCCGGCCTTGATCATCTCCTTCTAATTAGCAAAGGAAACTAGTGTTCATGGAGGACCGGTAAGAGATCATGTAGAGTAGAAAGAGCAGCAGAGCAGCAACACCCCATGGAGAACCTCCAGCCCTAAGAAGTGTCTCCCTCTCCTCCGGCAACGAGATTGAGAACGGGACCTGCCTTCGATCTTCACTGGATAACCAGTGGACAACCAGAAGCAGTGAACTTCTTAACTTAGAGCCTAAGAGAAAGCAAATCCCTAACTATCAGACATTAACCATCAAGTCAAATCCGTGTAAAAATTCATGTTCGCCCTCGCACATGTAACTCAACCAGGATTGAACCAGCGCAGAAAATCATATACTATGCAGACGGAAATTAAATTTCTCATAAAAATAAATAAATTCATGAGATGAAAATTTAGTTCACATGACTCGAACCCATATCAGTTATGACCGCTTAATTGATTTATCTCCTCACAGATAGGATGAAAATACTCAGGGCACAAACTTGCTTGGGAATGTAGCAGATAAGAGCCTCTCTTTTTTTTCACTTATTTGTGAGAGGTCAAATATGAACGGAAATAGCATCTTGACTCTTTTGATTTTTCTCTCACAGTGGACGGTAGATTTGGCCCTCGAGTACTTAGGAGAGCTGTGCGGCGTGTGCGCAAATGGTATGGCCTCTTCGCATTATCAGAAAAGATATAAATATCAATGGGCCGGACACTTTGCACCGCATAAACTGATAGACATGTGTAACGTCGGGCATGCCTATCAGCTTATGGGTTCTATTTTAGTGAAGGTTGAATGTCACAATCGTCACATTACATTGGCACTCTAAAGAAAGAAGATATAAGTATCAATGATCAGAAAAGATATAAATATCAATGGTCCGGACACTTTGCACTGCATAAACTGATAGGCATGTGTAACATCGGGAATGCCTATCAGCTTATGGGTTCTGTTTTAGTGAAGGTTGAATATCACAATCGTCACATTACGTTGGCAATCTATTAACCTGTGAGGTGAAGGCTAGAGAGAAGAAAAACAAACTTAATTACTCCTATTCTGGACGTGCACTCAACAACATCCTGGAATCGAAGAATATTTCCTTTTTTGTCCCTTTTTGAAATTGCTAATAGGCTCGAACGTACTAATAGACAATCATGGTAAAACCCACTTGAATGCATTTGCCAAACAGGGCCTTACATGTGAGATGCAAGCTTTCCGAATATTTGTCCGATCAATATCAATTATTATGTGCATTTTCTTTACAAATTAAAGGAGTGATACACAGAGCCATCGACCTATCATACCCGGTTGTCCCGCTTTTAGGTAGTCCTTTGATCTTTTGTAATCTGTCTAGGCCAGATTACATACATCTTAATTAATCTCGTTTTATTGATTTTAGTTGAAGGCGTTAATGTCACATCATTAATTTTTTTACATGCACAATCGATAATTTGTTTTTAAGTATTGCTATTTCTTTTAATTTATATCTACTTTTAAAAATATATCTCAATATATGCCCTGCATATTCCGATACCATCAATAAAATGAGAAAAACAATACGCTTTCAACCTCACCCGCACTTATTACTTTTCTTTTTCTCATAACCGAATATTCGGAGCAACTTGCCCTTATCCATTATTTAACCAATTAACCAGTGCAAAAATGATTGTGACATAAACTTTGTGCCACAACCAACCACAACCCACACACTTGGGGATCCGGGGTGCTAGAAATCAACCCCTGCAAATCACCCTGAAAATCGCCCAAAACCACGTCGTTTTGGCATAAAGTTTGTGTATGTATCATTATTCCAGCCAGTGTCCCGAAGCACTCAATTATCTCATACGACTCCTCAATTCGCTCTTGTTGGGCAACATTCTCTTTCTCTTTAATTAAAAAATAAGCACACAGAATATTGATATGATAAAATCTCCAATGAATCACTAGAAAAACAAGGGGCCATGGGAATCACTTCCACTTTGAATATAGTACGTCACTAATCCAGCCATTAAACCTCGTTGAATCAATACCAAAACATAATATAAATGGACTTAGCTCCTCTTGAGTCCATGAAAATGAATTGGACCGTCCAGTTTTTTTTTTATCTGTGGACTCTTTCTGGGCCAACTTTAGTGATCCAACTATCCGTATTTTAGATCTTGTCGAGAGAACAATAGCGACATCAAAAATCAGGTTGATAGATGCCATTTGATATGATTTGTCTTACGATTTAAAATACCGAATCAGAATCCATTTAGCCATTTATCTCAAGACACACGTATTCCAAAATTATATCGGCTGGTATTCGATCAACCTGATGTTTGATGTTATCGACGGGCTCTAAAATGTGAACGTTTTAAAACTGTGAATCATTAGAATAGGTACGGGAAGAGCTTACAAACAAGCCAACTCGACGGTCTTGTCCATTTTCATGAACCGGAGAAGATCCTCTCTTATACAAATCGTCGCCGTCCCTCTCCCGCTGTCCCCATTAGCCCACTGTTAACTAGAGTACGTAGTTTTTACTTAAAAACTTACGTGCCGCCAGCAAAATTTGGAAATTAGGACAAGAAACGTGGGGTTTGCTTGTAGGCCCAAAAAGTGGGAAAGGAATTTTAAGGATTACGTCGTGGACAGGCCGAAAGCGAAAACGGAATGTATTGCCACCATTCACTGAACTTCGCTCAAATGTGACATGTGATATGTCCGTAGAAAAACTTTACCCCTCCATTACTCACTCTTTGGCTCTTTGCCCCATCTCTCATTGCCCTAGCAAGTCGAAAAGAGTGGAGCTCCGAGATTAGTCCCGTTCGTTGGTAGGTTTGCTCGTCACATAAATAATTAGGATTCGATTCGTAGGGTCAATTTGTTGGTGAATCCCGTAACCCCAATGTGAATGGCCTTTTTTGATGGAAACCGGGATGAGAGTGGTCGAGATGTGCGTAAGTTGTCTCAGATATCTCTAACCAGCTTGGGAAAGCTTGGGAAAAGAGTAGAGTTGTTCTTTATCACTCAATGTTAAATTGTTAGCTGTAATTTGCTCATAATCGAATGGGATCCGTGACTCCCAGTTGTAGAGTAATATGCATGTGGAGCTCACCAGTCACCACTTTCCATTGTCTGGTGAAATAGGCAATCCCAGATGGGGACTAATAAATGCTCCCTCCGGGAAAAAAAAATTATCAAAAAAATTTTAGTATTTGTCAAAAATATTTAGTTCTTTTACAAAAATCAATGTAGTTTATTTGAAAAATCATTTTGTACTTTATTTGATTATTTTCCAATTTTGCCCTTCCTTTTTGGTGTGCAATAAATAACTTCTGGGGCTTTGTAGGAGTAAGTGAGCTTAGCTTGTCCAAGAGCCAGATGGCTCAAAAAATTATCAATTCAAAATGTGAAAAAAATAATTTTTTTAGAAATACATGTAAAAAATTTATTTTTTATCTTTTATTTAAGATAATAATTTGAACCATGATTTTGAAAATGTGATTTACACATTACTACTGCCCTCCAATTCCAACTATAACTACTCCTATTTAAATGCAAAGTTGTAATGATTATATATGGGCAAAATGAAAAACACTAAAATGCAAAAGCGTAATGATTATGTCTTGAAAAAAATTACAATCTTAAAACGGGCCTAACTTTTTGGGACGGAGAATGCAATATAAGAGCATCTGTATTTCTCTCGCCACATGGCTCTTTACACTGATTTAGCGAGCCAAAAGCATAAATCTGCATGGCATCAGTCTCGATATTGGCTGCGTGTTGCTAAGAAAATCTAGAATGGTTTGAGTGCCTCTTGAAACTTTTTTGATTAGCAAGTTAAGCAAAGCGAGGCACTGTTCCCTCGTCATGGAATAAAATACTACTTCCAACAAAGAACAAAGCCATCTGGCTTCTATACTTAAAGACTGAGCTGGAGCTCATTTCTTTTTTTCTTTTTCCAAGTTCACTTATCTTTTATTGTTAGAATAGAGAGTCTGATGCAGTAGGCATTATAAAAGTGACTAGCTTAAGTAATAAAGTGACTTTTTAAGGTGTAATTTAGTCCAAAATTCAGAGAGACTGATGCGGATGCTCTAAGACACTCAATTTGAGTATGAGATGTGACTTTTACATTCGAAGTTGATTTAATATTATTTTATTTTTTTCAAGAATTATATATTAACTTTGGCTTTAGGTCACTGAAAAGAAAGGTGAACATGATCACGGGTAGGGTATAGGTGTTTACAATTATGTGATGGAAAATAATTATGCCAAAATTATTTTTGTTAATGTATAAACTTTGATGTATATTCTACTTTATGTATCCTACAAGTGTTTTATGCATTACAAGTTTCGGCATGA
Organism: Vaccinium myrtillus; assembly: GCA_016920895.1. Classification (NCBI taxonomy): domain Eukaryota; kingdom Viridiplantae; phylum Streptophyta; class Magnoliopsida; order Ericales; family Ericaceae; genus Vaccinium; species Vaccinium myrtillus. The sequence goes on along the minus strand of CM029280.1, from coordinate 29,685,523 downwards.
AAAAAAAAAAAGTTTTGGCATGTGATTTGATATAGGGTGTGGGGAAGACCCCTCTTTCAATTGGCATATGATCGATATAACGAGTGTTTCGGAGCCCCATGTTTCACTTTTTTATATTTTTTGCGTTTTGAATTATAGTTATAATGTATTATAAATCTGTAAAGTGTTTGGAAGATATGTACGTGTGAATTGCCGATAAAAAAAAAAGAAGATATGTACGTGTGAAATGTATTTTGCAATATGCGTAGTGTTTGAAAAATATGTACAGAATACAATGTCATTTATGGTAACCAAAATGGAAAAATTGAAAAAAATTGGTCCAACTGAATAACAAAGAACCAAACCAAATTGAATGTCAAACGGTTTGGTTTCTGTTTATATATACAGATACCGAATTGTTCATTTCGGTCTGAGAAAATGCCAAAAATCGAACCAATTACACCCCTATAGAAATGATTTTTTTATAAGGGACAATTGTTGCACCAAAATACGATAATCAAATTTAATCACATATTCATTTATAACTAAATAATCGATATTTGATTCAAATCAACTTTGCTTAAAGTTGGGTGCTAAAAGTCGAATTACTTATCTTAGGAGTTACAATGTACAACATTCTACTGAAATTAAAAAAAAAAAAAAAAAATTCAGGATTTTCATCTAACTATTGAAAACTTTGGAAAAAAAAATGTATTTGTTTTGATGAAAGTTGTATGCAAAATGAAAAGTCAGAAATTCTCTTTAATTTTTTTGTATTTTCACATTAAACCTAATGTCGGATAACTATTATCCTTATATGTTTATTATATATAGGAAAAAAAAAGTGGGACAACGCTTGTTTTGTTTTGTCAACTGATGATAACAATTTCTTCAAATTTTGTTAAACATTTATTTTAATTTCAAAAAAAAGTAAAAAAATTTGAAAATAGAAAAAAAATTTAATTTACATCTAAATTTTAATTTTTTTAAAGGTGTAAGTTCATCTCCTAGAAATGATTTTTTTTCAAAATCTTGAGGGGCACATAAGGCCCATATTAAAGTTTCTAGGCGAGGCTCCGCCCCTGCGTACAACATTCTACTGAAATGAAAAAAAAAAAAAAAACATCTGGGACTAAAAAAACATTTGTTTTTTAATTTATAAGAGAAAGTCAATCAACTCATTAACTATGTCTTAATACACGTGAAATTTTAATGATCTGGTCGGACATCGTGAGAACTTTTACAAAAGTTGAGTTATATCAGGAAAAAAATACTACAACTGTCTACTGATGATCAATACTTATCTTAGGAGTTACAACATCATTTGACGAAAAAAAAAAAAAAATTGAGACTGAAAAAGATACTTGTTTATTATTAATTAAAAAAAAAGGTCAATCAACTAAACAACTATTCAATAATCCAATAATCAAATTAAATTTTTTTTTTGAATAAAGACAAAACGAATAATCCAATAATTCAATTTTTGACTTTTAAGCCAAAACAAATCTTAGATACACGTAACCTGGTCAGACATCGTGAGTTTTCGGGGAAAAAATACAACTCTTCACTGATCATCAGTACATCCGTGGCCAACGTGTGGGGTCCATTAAGACAAAACAAATGTGAATTTTCTCAACCGACCAATACATATAAATAAAATCAACCTAAATTCCTAAATCCGTAAGTCAAGTCTTATGAAAGAATTGGGGGACCTGCTTACTGCAAAGGTCGACAAGTCCTATCGAGCTGATTGGACCGTCCAAACATATTTTGTATAGTTTAAATTTGAAGAGTGCTGAAAGGTGTTTTAAATATCTAACAAAGGTCGACAAGTCCTATCGAGCTGATTGGACCGTCCAAACATATTTTGTATAGTTTAAATTTGAAGAGTGCTGAAAGGTGTTTTAAATATCTAACTCCTCTCAAATATGAACCATTCAAAACAAATTTAAATGATCCCAATTAGCTCGGCAAGGCCTGCCGACCTTTGCGGCCAGCAGGGTCCCAGGTCAAGGGGGCCAAAGGTCCCTTAGAGTATCTCCACTCCTACACCAAATTTTTACTCAAATTTGAGTAAAAATTTAATTAAAAACTTGATTTGATGTCACCCCTTCCAATGGGAAACCCACTCTTTTACCAAATTCTAGTTAAAATTTTGTGAAAAAACAGTTTTTTGCATTTTGGCTCTAAAACTTTCCCACCATTTTGTCAAAACCGATTTTTTTTTTTTTTTTTATTTTGCCTCCAAAACTCTCACTTTCTACTTTCCCAATTTTTTTCCCTCCATTCCCCTTTTACTTTCCCAATTTCTTTTCAACCACGAGCAAAAGGTGTAGGTAGGACATTTACGAGCAACCTGTGAATATATATGAGTTCAAGGTTTATTTATTTCTCACATAGGACATTTACGTTTTTAACGGTAGGGGTGGTTGGGAAGGGAGTGAATACAGAGTACTACTTCAATTGAATACATAGCAGCGCAGAAGCTTTTCTGCAGAGACAATAAAGTCGTTGCTCATTTGGTGTGAGATTTGGTGTTGAGCAAATTTGGTGAAAGTTTGAGTAAATTTGGTGTTGAGCAAATTTGGTGATGGATTTGGTGAAGGAGTGGAGTGGAATTTTTTGGTGATTTTTACTCAAATTTAAATTTGATGAAACATTTGGTGTATGAGTGGAGATGCTCTTATGGAATACCGAAAGAAAAACATGGAACACAGAAAGAAAACACGGCCAATGGTTACATGGGCGGTTTTAGTTTGATGGTGACATAGGATTTATCCACTGTCATCGTAATCATTATCTTATCACCAATTCACCAAGATGACATTCCATTCCCACATGGAGAGGGGTATTTCACGGATCCGGAGGTCCTGTTACTCCTGAGTGAGTGATTCATTTCACAAGTGTGCAAATGATCCAGAAAATTTGATAAAAATTTTACACTTTAAAAACATTTTTACATTTACTTTAACTCCAATTTATCAGGATCGTTGATCGGATCGGACGGAGTAGAGAGAATTCACTACACACATGATGAAAGAAAAACATGAAAGAAAACACGGCCATGGTTACTATGGGCGGTTTTAGTTTGATGGTGACATAGTATTTTTCACAGCGTGCAAATGCAAAATGAGGTGCAGATGACACGTTTCATGTAAGCTTCATTGCAAAAATGAGGTGTGTGTATTGTAACATTTCCTTGTAACATTTTAGTTTGTGAATTTCGTTGAACAATATTATTGTATCAAAAATCAAATTAGTCGGAGAATAGTATTCACATTATTTTGTGCTACATTAAATTTTTAAAATTGTTCTGATCATCCGTTTTTGTACGATAATTTTGTCCGACTAAGGAATTCTCCGATCAATTTATTTATTTATTTATTTTTTGTAAATGATTTACTTAGCGACCCTTACAAATTAACCGGTTCCAATCACATTGATGAAATTTTGATAAAACTTAACATGACGCACTACACCCATACAGTGTATTGTCCTTTGTTCCATCAACTCTCTAACTTGAACGAGTAATTATTCAATGGCTCTTTCTTGCATCGAAGGGACTTGGAAAAGACGATTTATACTAACAGAGTCGGGTCCATAAATACATAAACAAACAAAAACAACACACATTCTAATACACTGTTTACACTTTTCAATACACTCTCACATATCTCTATACATTTTTCATACATTTCAATACACTTTTCTAATCTTAACGTGTGTCTATTAGGCACACGTTAGCATTTTCCTTATTCAATAATTTGAGGTGGAGAAGAGTCCTGCGTAGGGGTGCACACAGGCCCGGTAGCCCGCCCAACCCAGATCGATTTTTTTAGGGATTGAGGTAAATATTCAAGCCCATAGGGCCGGGCTGGGTTGAGATTTTAAGCCCGTTTGCTAAATAGGCTGGGTTTGGGAAATTTCTTTGAAGCCCAACCCGGCTCGATTCAAATAATATTTTATTTTCATACTATATATAGAGATTGATAGATGTTGGAGAGTTCCATCTTTTTAAGTATTTTAATTACACTTTAATTATAGGTCTATTTTAGTAATATTTTTGTAAGAATTTAGAACTATAAATATACTATTACGGTTGTGAATTGTAATTACGATCTTTATGGTTGATTAATTTATGTTTGTGATACTATGATTTAGAAAAATAAATGGGCTTCTTGGACGGGTTTGAGAAATTCAAATTTTATTTGGGTTGGGTTTGGAAAAATTAAATGAAGCCCGATTATAAATGGGTCGGGCTTGGGAATAGACAAATCTCATTGGCCATGTTCGGTTAACAGTTTTGGGCCTGTTTTGGTCCTGTTTTGGTTTGCTTACATCATCATTTCCCTAATTTCTCTCTATCTCTTTCCACTTATTACACCTGCTTACATCATCAAAACAAAACAAAACAAAACAAAACTTGTTAACCGAACAAGGCCATTACTATCTATAGTCCGGCCCGAACCCAACCCGGCCCAGCTCGGTGTATGTGCATTGTGCACCCCTTGCGGCAGTACGTGGCGGTGCTCCATAATCAACAAATAATTTTTAAACTTTTTTTTTTTGTTGGAATTGGAAATAATTTTTCCAACTTTTTTTTTGAACTTCAATAATTTATCCAACTTGCACACGCCAATATGGCTCATATTCAAAAGAATGTACGTATATTCTTTTTTAAATACTTATAAGTGAATCCTATTCGATAGTAATAGACTAATAGTACACTAAAGGACAATACACTCTAACAAGTTGAATGAATAAATTTTGACCTACATTCATTCCGATAGCAACTGCTGTCCCCGTCTCAAATTAATAATTCTTTTTGAGAATTCGTGTTATTTTTCAATCGCTTAAATCTCGTAATACATAGGGTTTTGTGTGTTTCTGAAGATATTGTCTAATAGAACTAGTCGAAATCTATCAAAGTAGATTCATATTGCCCATAAAATTCATTAGCATTTGAAAGATATAGCGGCTGTGTTGTAGGTTTGGGGTTTTTTTTAAGAATAGAATTTTGAATTAAATTACATCATCACTTTTTAAGTTTTTTCTCTTTATAGAATCAATTTGAGCTATAAATTCATTGGTATAATCAAAACAAAATAATAAAATATGTGGATGGTTAACAAAACATTTTCATTTTACGCGTAGTTTTTGGTTAGAATAGAAAAAAGATCATGAAGGAGTAAATTAGAATGAGTTGTAAATTTAGATGATTGAGTTTAAAATTTTTCTACCTTTTGGGAGTCAGATCAGATAAGAAGGGAGAAATATATGGTGAATCCCTTATTCTAAGCGTAGATGATCTGTCTTTAACTGGATCGAGTGCACATAAATTGACCAAAACACCCCCAAGAGTCGAACCAAAAAAAGAAAATCTGATCACCCCACCGACCTACCCCTCCATACCATCTATTTATAGAATCAATTTGAGCTATAAAGTCATATTGGTATATTATCTTACAGAATAAAATATGTGGATGGTGGAGGTGCCGGCAGCGTTGGTGGACGTAAAGTTACACATTTTCATTTTACGTGTATCTTTTATACCTATAAAAAAAAAAAAAAAATGGGATCGTCTATAGTCTCTTAAGAGGACTGAATGTCATGTCTGGGATTTTTCGGGTCTATTTCGATAATCGAGACCGTTGATATTTTAGATCTTGTTGAAATGATTAGGCATGAAAAAAATCCCTCCAATCGAATATTGTTTGACGTGTTCTTGAAACATACTTATTTATAGACTTCATCCGGTGTTAATATTTTGCCACCCATTTTTATTGAGATAAATGTTTTTGGAAAAATATAAATAAACGATAACCGATTAACATGAATTTTGGCATACTTAATATTTTCGACAAGGTCTAAAAAATATCAACAATTTCGATCATAAAAAAGGTCCAGAAAGTGCCCGAAGAGGCCTGTCTAGTCCCTTGAGAGGATCTTCATCCCATAAAAAAAATGAAAAAAGTGACAGCAATCTCTGAATAAACATTAGCCAGAATTAGCAAACTACAGGTGACATCCAGATTCGTTCGTTAGCAAAGGGGGGGAGAGAGAGAGAGTGGAGCAGAAAAAAGCGGTGGGATAGAAGAGAATAGCTTTTTGCCGGCACAATCATACACTTGCTCATGTGATGTGCATAAAATCTCTCTCTCTCTCTCTCTCTCTCTCTCTATATATATATATATATATATAAATAAGTACTTATAATATATATTTATATATTAGGAATTGATATTAGTACTCTCATTTTCTTTATTAGCACTTCTTTTCTTGTTTTTATATACAAAATGCAAAAATAAGTTTACCTAATAAAAACAAAAAAATATAATGCCAATAAAAAAAAATGGAGTGCATATATGTATTTAGTAAATGCTAAATACATAAATCCACTCCATTGTATAAAAGCAACCTATGACGTTTCTCCCCACGCTCACATCGAATTGCGCTCTCTCTCTCTCTCTCTCTCTCTCCTATTCTTCCTCCCAATTCTCTCCCCCTCTCTGAGAATCTGATTCGTTTCAATTCTTATTATAACCAGAACACCAGACATTGTTTATTTCATTGTGTTCATCATCAATTTATACCCCACTTAACCCAATTTGGGATTGTTCTAGATTTCTCTCGTGTGTTCGTCGATTTTCTTTGCGCCTACGAATTCTGTCTCTCTCTCTCTAACGGCGAGGATATAGAAATGGGGAGGAAGAATAGGGGTATGACGAAGGGGAGGGTATCTAGAATCGGAAGTTACGCTATTGCGTCGTCAATTGCCGACCCGACTTCCATTTCCTGTACCACCTTCAACATTCTCGCCCCAATTTACAAGAGACTCAACAAAGAGGTACGATTTCCCTGTTTCCCATTTCTTCAATTCGACGTACCACCCCACCTTTAGGACAGTGGAGAACGCGTATTCGAGAAAAATACTTGGATAATTGTGTGTATCCATATCTGAGAAAAGTATTTTATTCGTGAAAGTGTATTGATATTGGAGAAAATATTTATTGAAATCTTAATTTGTTTAGCATTATATTGCATATTATTCACCGCTCTGTAAGACCCTGTATATATTTGTTTAGTATATTGAGATCTTGATATGGGCATACTATTGTGGAAGGAGCAGGATCAGAGTTGCCGCGAAAGTGATATCAGAGCGTATTGGCTGAACAGGAACCACAGGATATTGGATTGGTTGCTCTGTGAAAAATCTTCGATTATTTGCCTTCAGGTTTTTTACTCATCTCATTCTTTTGCTTATATGGGTGTAGTCAATTTTAATAAAATTGGGAAAAAAAATAAAAAAATGGGGGAGGCTAGTAGCATTATTATTTATGGTTGATTTTTATCAAATTGGAAATACAGTATAGCAGCATTATTAGGATGTTGCCATCATGTAATTAATAATTGTTGGCTTACGTAAAGGGAAAATGTTGTTGTGGTTTTGTGGCAGGAGTTTTGGGTTGGAAACGAAGAACTTGTAAACATGTATGAAAGGAGACTTGGTGATGCTGGCTATATCACTTTGAAGCTCGCCCGCACCAACAACCGTGGCGATGGTATGCTCTCCTATCTTTTGTGGTAAATTATGTTGTGAGGTGCCTTTGTGTTTTATTGTTTCCCCGTGGAGTTACTCATAGGCTTTTACGGAGGCAGAGGACGCAGGCCAGTAGATTTGGTGATGCTTGACTGTTGTAATCCTTGTAGGTTATATATTGGATTGGTCTTCCTCTGGCGTGGACGTAGGCAAACACCGAGCCATGTATATCTTGTGTTCTCTTGTTGTATGTACGATTGTTTATTTCTTTTTATGGCTTGTATGAATTGAAATCATCTTGTTGTAGCATATTAAATTCAGTTTTATTCCGTCCGAGGCTTCATCTTAATTACAATATGTATTCAATAGTATCTGATTATCTTAGAATGTATACTTATGGAGTTATGGTTTTGCATAGTTCTTAACCTGATGTGCATATTATTTCGATAAAACTGCTTCTCTTGGCTGGAGTATCTAGTTTTTGTTGTTTGTAGAGTATTATGAGGGAGAGAGAAGAGCATCATAAGTTTTTATGTGTTACCTATAGAAAATCTTACTCGTCCAGGCTTATTTGATAGTTATCAAATTCAAGGATCACGAATTCGGCTGATTTTCAGTCATCTGTTAACATGGTCTGTCTCCCATATTCTTCTTCTCAGTAAACACAGACTTTCACCATTATATATGTCTACGAGTGGAATTCTGAGTTATAACCTAAGGTGTTCCCTTGACATTTGACAGGTCTGCTGACGGCCGTGCATAAAGACTACTTTAGGGTTTTAGACCATCGAGAGTTGCTGTTCAATGATATTGGAGACCGTGTTGCTCAGTTACTACATGTTGAATTGCTTTCACCCGTCTCACAATGTCTAAGCAACAATGTTCGACAAGAAATGCTTATTGTGAACACCCACCTCTTATTTCCTCATGATTCCAGTTTGTGTTTGGTACGCTTGAATCAGGTAGTTTAATTTTTCTTGGGACTCTTACTGTATATTTGTAGTATTCATTGATGTTTTTTTCCTAATCAAGTTATTTGTATTTCTTGTATTCCTATAGGTCTACAAAATCTTGCAGCATGTGGAATCTTATCAGAAAGAAAACAATCTTAATCCTTTGCCCATCATTCTCTGCGGGTAAATTATCACTTCTTACCTCTAACTCTGTCCATTTCAAATTGTAAACTTATTTTACTTATGATGGATTCTTTTGCCTGCTTTAGTGACTGGAATGGGAGCAAGCGAGGGCATGTTTACAAGTTCCTTAGATCTCAAGGGTTTGTTTCATCATATGATACTGCTCATCAGTACACTGATGGAGATGCACAGAAGGTAATTTCCTTTGCCTGTGTTGATATCCTCCGTCACTTTTTGTCATCAGATGATCATTTTGAATCCAAACTTATTCCTTACCTCTCTAATAATTTCATGCAGTGGGTGAGCCACCGTAATCATCGGGGGAATATCTGTGGCGTTGATTTTATATGGCTTCTTAATCCAAATAGTCACCGTAAATTACTTAAAACATGTTGGACTGAAGCAGTGTTTGGCATGTTCAAGGTGAGCAATTTATTCTCTCTTAACCTGGTATGTACTTCATTTTTCTCCATTAGATTTCTATGAGCAATTTCTAATAAAAACCTGTGGGTTAAGAGGCTGTGCACTTGAATAAAATAGCAAAAGCTATTGAATGTTATGACTTACGAATATTTTGTTAGTTAGGTCTCAAACAAATCTCATTGCTTGATAATGCTGGCAGGACAGGTGCCAGGTCTTTGAGATGTGGTCTCCTGGTTCAATTCCTGCATATGCTCGTGATAGAGGTAGAGACTATAAGTGTTTATTAAATGGCTATATGTTAATGCTAGCACAAATAGAATCAAAGATGGCTGTGGGCTAATAGCACGTGTCATTAACCCCATAGAAAAATCTATTGCCATTGGCAATGAATGGAAGATAGAGTACTTTGGCCAATGGGTAGTAACTTGTCCTTTCTCTCTGTGCTTTTGGCCCTTTCTGCACTCAAATACTCATATTTATTCCCACTCTATGATGCCTGCAAGAACAATTTTGCACGATCCTCTCATAAGTTCTATTGGTTTGTGATCTGTTTATCATGGAGTGTGTGAGGTTTTCTTTTTGTTTGCCCCTTACCAAAATGTTAGGCCATCATCTGTGGAATAGCACAATATTCGGCTTTTGCTGATCCAATTAGGTATGGATGCAGGTATTGTCTTTCGTATAATTCCCTAAGTTGCCAAGTCGATGTGGAAGGGTAGGGAACTAACTTAATTTGCAAGATCAAATGACTCTCTTTCAGGAATCATGATTTTATGTTTTCTCAAGAAAGAGTTATGTTCGAGTACGAGAGAACCCATATAGTGACTACGTTCGAACTCTTGTTTGAAGTGACTATGCGGTAGGATCGAACTCTTGTTTGATAGAATTGAAAAATATTGCAAATCTTTTAAACCCTAAATGCAGCCTAAATTGCCTTTTTGAAGATTGACATTGTTCAGACCTTCTTGGATATACTAAGAAAATGAGTCCAGTTTTGCCGCACAACATGGCGCACAACACCTACCGTGGACAACACCTCCATGTTCTTGTTTGATAGATTGATATTGCAAATCTTTTTTACCCATGCAGCCAAATTCTTTTCTTGAAGAGTGACATTGTTCACCTTCTTATAATGATCATCACTAAGTCAAGTTATGAGTCTAGGATTGTGTACATACTACATAGTGGATAAATCCATGTCTCTCTCTCTCTCTCTCTCTTTGGTCTTTTTCCTTTTTGTTATGAGTCATATGACTGTATGTTCAAGTTTCTGGAAAGAGAGAATTTTCCAGTTATCAGTTGATGCTTGAGGCTAGCAAATTTTTGGCGATAGGATATATCAAAGTAACATCTGAGCTTTCTATATCTAAACTAGAATTTATCGATTTCAGTCTCTACTGCGGCGAGCCTCCCTGACAGAGCATGATGCATTTGCCTTTTTGAAGGCAGACAGCCATGGTGACTACATTACTTACTCTGACTTCTGTGAAGCATTACGACAGGTATGGTCGTTCTTTGAATCAACCTTTTCCTTTCTTATTTAATGGGTTAAGCCATTTCTTCTTGTGAGAATGTAAACTTACTAATGTCCTGTGCTCCTGCAGCTTAGTTTGCTTGGCCATTGCCATGGACTAAGTGATGAAGAGACAAAGGACTTGTGGGTGCAAGCAGACATAGATGGAAATGGTGTTCTTGATTATAAAGAATTCCAGGTCACCTTTGTTCCTCAAAATCACTTTTTATTTAGTACATTTTTTTGGGTAGCAAAAGTCCTTTTCCACCGTCCAATTTACTTGCTGGCTCATATTTCTTAAAAAAGGAAAAGGGACTCCATTCACAAATTACTTTCTTGTGGCACATTGAAGAAGTAAATGGAAGGTCGAAACTTCTACTTTATAATACAGTGACCTGGGCATCAAGAACTTGTGTCATTGAATTGACACATTCGTTCTTTAACCATGACGTTGGTTGGATTTCTTGACCTTGAGAGTATCAGACGTCTCAATTTTGTTGATGATCTTTTTATTTGATCCAGCATTTCCTGGTGTAGCAAGTGTAACCACCTTAACATCTGTAAAATACTAAACAATGTGAGGAAGTGCACAAATGAATATCATATGTAGATTCTATTGAATTTTTCCTTCTCTCTTAATTTATATGTGGTGCACTGGTGCTTATGTTCTTCAATGATGGCATTACAGCAGCGGATTTGGAATCCTACTTGGTCAGAGCAAAGAAATGAGCTATGCAATGAGGTCTGGGAACACGTAGACAGTACAGAGCAAACTATTGGTTTCAGTGTTAAGAATGCGGTTCTTTTCCCTACTGAAGTGGAGAAAGGATTGTGGCCTGAAGACTATTCTCTTTCAGATCACGCCCGACTCACTGTGGTGTTCTCACCGGTAGGAATGCCGTGTCCTCTGATATCCTAACCAATCTTGGCTGGCAATGAAGTTTTTCAAGAAAGAATGGAAAGATGAATAAGAAGGCTCAAGTCAGGCACTCGAATGGCCACAGGAATTTCTCGAACGGGAGATCATAGGCTTGATCCTAAAGGGCCGTGGTCATCAACTCTTGCACCTTCGTGGGGACATTTTAACAATGCCACATCTCATACTTTTTGCAGCGTGATGCCTGATCCAGATTTATTTGCCAGTGGGAATGAAATGGAACAGCTATCCTATTTGACTGTCTTGTTTTATCCTTCCCCTGTGAAAAAAGGAAAGGGAGTAGAAGCAAATAGAAATCAGTAAGAGAGAATCATCACCGTCGTATTGGTCCAAGCGGCATCCAAATGAGCTGGGTTCGGTGTGAAACTCTCCGAAAGAGAATAGAGTAAAATTAGAAGTATTCATTTGTGAAAATATACTTGTAGGCTGGTACTTGGTAGCACTCATCTTCCTGAGGAAATCATATTTGCCTAGGTTCTTGTATTTGACTGCTTTGAGGAGAAATGCAGGAAGCATTCTGTTTGAGCTCTTGATTTTCCTCTGTAAGTTTAGAATTATTTCAGTAATATGTGATTCTATGAAATCACTCGGCAGAGATTGTTCATATCTGCAAATCCTCGCGGCCTTTTGGTTTGCATAAAAGATTGTTAGAGTTAGAAATGGCAATTTGCTCGAACCCGCCCCTATCCGACACTGTTAGGGTCGGGTTTTCTTCAAATTTTCGGGTACTGGATCGGGCGGGTCTGGAATAACGTTGCCCCGCCCCAAACATGCCCCGTAATATTTCCATACAAAATTATTGTTTTGATTAAATTACAAAATAATGTCTATACCCCAATATTTTTGTCATTGTAATTAAAAATAATAATTTTACCTCTATATTTCCATCATTGTCTTAGTATTCACCTTATATAAAATTGTCTTCTTCTATTTTGTTTTTAGTTTGAATAATTTTTCCCATTTTTTATTGAGCGGGAAATGGGAAAACCCGATCCCGACCGAGGCAGAAACGAGGGCACGCCCAAATTACATGGTCAGGGTTAGGGCGGGGCCATTTCTTAATTTTCGAGTCAAGTCGGGTTATGTGCAAACCTACCCCGTCCCGTTGCCATTTCTAGTTGGAGTATTTAGCTGCTTGTAAGTTGAATGCGTGTGCTTTGATGAAAAAAAAAAAGGGCCCAAAAACTTGTCAAAACAAAGAAAATAAAGGTGTATTATATCATTTATTGATAAATGGAATTGATACACATTAGAAGTTTATGATTTGAGTACATCATCAAGTATCCATCGAAATGGTACGGTCTGATACTTCTAGATGCGTTGTGGAATGTCATTTCATGTGTTATCCACCAAGGCTAAGATATCCATTGCTCAATAAAATAAAATAAGACGGGGTGCTTAGCTGGAGTCGTAGGAATCAAAAGAATAGATTCTGTGCTCTCCAGCTGGCACATAAATTTCAAGGCACAAACTCTTTTGTTGATTTTTTTGGGGATGTGCATCAACTTGTAACTATATAACCAAACCAGCCTTATGTCCCAATTACTTGAGACCGACTATATGAATTCTTTTATTTTTTTCCAATGAGTTTTGTTAAGGGTTACTTATTCACTCAAATTTATTATACTTTAAGTCTAAGTCAATTTAAGTCTTCCCCTCCTTCTACTGTTATTACTCAAAGCTATCATATAAACTCTCTTAATTACTATATCTACAGGTCTATGGTAGACATGCCCAAATCACCTTAGTCTATATTCCCTCAACTTCAACATATAAAGAGCAATAAAATTACAACACAAAAATAAATAACGAAAAACAAGATTCAAAGATCCGAACAAAAACAAAGAAAAAAAAAAAAAAAAATGCTCATCTTTGAAACTTTGGAACACAAATACCTGAAAACAAATGGTATTTTTTTATAAAAAAATAAAAATTTTGGAAAATGTTACGGAATGATGCCGATAAAGCACTTAAAGATATCCGATCCCATCATTGATTTTTCCGTAAAACTTGTAGTATTTTGTATACTAGGTCTCTGCGCAGCCCAACGTCTCCAATTTTCGTCAAAAATAAAATAAAGTTTAGTGCCCGTGATTAAAGACGCCTATAATGTAAAAAAATTTAGCCCAAAGTTACAATTTGCTCAACAAGAAAAAGTTATAAACTTCAACATATAAAGAGCAATAAAATTCAAAAATAAATAACGAAAAACAAGATTCAAAGAGTTAACAAAAACAAAGAAAAAAAAAAAAAAAAATGCTCATTGTTGAAACTTTGGAACCCATATATTCATGAAAGTGGTATTTTTTTGCAAAAAATAAAAATGGTATTGGAAAAACGCGGAATGATCGACTTTTCATGTCACCTCCAATCATTGATTTTTCTTAGACGTCTAAACAATAGGGTTTTACTTTCAAAACGATATATTTAAGTTGTTTTTAAATATGTAATAAAAAAAAAAAAATTTAGCCCAAAGTTACAATTTTGCTCAACAAGAGTCGCGACTCACAAGTTTAGTGCCCGTTCGCTAAGCACGCCTATAATGTCACAATTTGTTTGGATGCATAATCTATAAGGAAGGAGGATAAAAAAAATCTATAATGAAGGTAATGGGAATTTTCCCATGGTTGGGAACAAAACCCCTGATGACTAATTTTTAAGCCAAAAATAAAGAGGAGTGGACCAAATCAAGCAGGGGGAGGGGTCTTGTATTTAATCATGGGGGATAAAGGCAAAACTTTTTTACCCCAAATCAACCAACAAAGATAAAAATTCAGATTCTAGCAATTTTAAAATTACAAACAATCAGGTTAAAAAAAACGTTCTGGTTGAGGGATTTCCGCACCATCTTTCGTGTTTTTTTTTGTCGGACCATCGCCGTCGATTTAATCGGATTTTTTCGAGTTGTCTGGTTTTGGTTTCTGGGTGGGCTACTGGAGAACTCGGTTAAAAGAAGAAGAAGATAGAAGAAGAATAAGAAAAAGATGGACAGCTGTCTCTCTGTGGGTTTTTATTTTAAGTGTAAAATTTACACTTTACCCCTGTGTTTCACTTTGTAATTCCCTCAAACCCTAAATAAAACTAGTAACTATAATAAAACTAGTTAATTAAAATGAAAAATGTATAAACTTAATTTATTTAAATGTCTAAACTATTTATTATTCTTAATTTATATACAAAAATAATTAAAATAAAGTTTATAAACTTAATTGCAATAAACATATAACAAAATAATTAATTTTGTATTTATATAATTATTTTTGAATTTATAGAATTATTTAAATTATAATTTAATAAAGGCATTCATAAAAGGACAAAAAGTCATTTGATGATTTTTACATCATTCACCCTCCTTATCCCTAATTTTTAAAGTTCCAAACCATGATGCATTTAATTAACCGTGGAAATCTTAACTATCACATCAATGCAAAGCCCACCTTCTTATTTAATCACCCTTACTATTTTATCACCCCTTATTTATTTAATCCTCTCAAACTAATATCCATCCAAATGAATCACTGGTGGCAAGGGAACATACATGCCTGAATATATCCTGATAGTGTAATCCGGATTCATTTTTGCATTTGTTGTTGAACGTAATGAATTCTGGCTACCTAAGATTTTGCAAAAGTTAATCTAGAAGATTAGAACCCAAAAAAGTCAAAATTGATAGTATTAGTAGTACTTATCAAAACGTTATATTTAAGTTGTTTTTAAAATGCATTTTTCGTAAAAAAAAAAAACAAGAGCATAATTAAGAATAGTACATCATGGTACGACTTTTGAAGTGTCAGAATTCCAAAATTACATTAGGTACAACGTTTTAGGTGTCATAATCTATAATTAACTACTTCATAAATAAAAAAAATCTATAATTAACTAATTAGAAACTATCCAAATACGTTAGGTACAACGCCCTGATGGCTAATTTGTTAAGCCAAAGTAAAAAAAGACCCCCAAATCAGGCTCATCAAATGCATGAATAAATTTGCAAAACTTCTGTTTATGCATCAAACGAGTATCAATGCGGCATTCTCCCATTTTTATTACTTTTTTATTCCGAGTGAGAGGACATCCGACATCTTTCTGTTTTTATTATTTGTTTTATTACTTTTTTAATATAGTGAATTTGAAAATTTTTATTATTGTTTATTTATCAACTTTTGATTTCTCATTTTTATAAGTGGTGTTTGGGAAGCAAAAAACTACTTCTCCAAAAATCGTTTTTCCATTTTTCCATTTAGAAGCCAGAAATCAAAAATAGGTTTGGAGGTGTTTTTTGATTTCTACTTCTCATTTTCCCTTCCAAAACACATTCTGCACATTTCTTCCAAAATCAAATATCCAAAATCATTCGACAAAAAAAGCCAAAAACCAAAAACCAAAAAAAAGTAAATCAAAAGCTAAAAAAGGCTCCCAAACACCCCTAAAAAGTGACTTGTTAATTTATAAAAAGGTGTTTTTGGGGTTAAATTTGATGTTTTTTTTAGTCGCCTGATAAGGATGACCTTAGAGGCCTCTATCTTTTTAAATTCGTTTTTTTTTTCTTTCCTTGGTGCCGGAAATTTAATATTGTTTATATAAGATTAAGAATCGCGTTTATAAACAAAGAGGAATGCAATAAACAATGCCAAAAGCTGAATTCTGGTAGAGTTAAAAAGGTTATGAAGTGATGACAAATTCTCATTCTAATCTAACCTTAAAGTTCCACTTTCATAAAAGGGCAAAAAAAAAAATTGATACTCATACGCATTGGAGTTTAATTAAATGCTTTTAAAGTTTGTGATAGGACTGTTCTGCATTTAATTAACCGTGGAAATTTGGATCTGGGGACTTGTAGGGAGCAATTCTGACTGTTAATTTTCACAATCGATGGTTGATTCATTTTAAGATTTTACCAATACAAAAATATCTCGAACCATTGATTTAAGAGAAAAAACATCGGCCAGACGCGTTCAATATGTACTGTAGATGAGCAAGCCCCCGAGTCCTAAAAATTTCCATTTTTACATGAGTCTTGATGGAGCAAGACGACTCCACGAATTGTTATAGGGAAAAGAAATGCAAAAGTTTGTGAAAAGGTTTTTCTTCCTTTGATCCTTGGGAAGCTATTTATTTATTTATTTATGTAAAAACGATTTTCATAAGTCACTGGTTTTTGAAAAGTCTCCCCTTTTATTTCGCCTTTTGCATTATCACTACTTGAAAAATCAAAATAAAATCATTGTTTATTTTTTGTTTTTTTTTTTTACTGTTAATCCTAATCTACTTATCCAAAGATTTTGGAAAATGAAATCGAGTGTATACAAGTATCTCTAATTTTTGTTCTATGTGTATCTTGACAAACAAAAGATTCAAGTTATTCAACCAAAAATGTCAAAGAGTGTAAATGAAACATGTGGTGGACTCCTTCGTATGAATCGAGACATAGCTAGATAAGTTGGGGATTATGGGGCAATCACAATGGTGAGCTATTTGTGTCTTTCATCTTTAGTTAAATATTTTACATTTTATTGAAATTTGAGGTGTAAAAGATCCCCTAAAATCCAGGACGGCCTTAGTTGTTTTAAGGCATAAGTATTGTTTTGTTTTCAAAAGAAGTTTTCTTACCCCCGAGTTCAATTACGAGGTAGGACGGAATCGATTTTTTACGATGATCATTTAGTCGACTAGCTGTCCCATTGCGGTCCCGATGTCAATTTCATTTGAAAACAACTTCTAATTGCAGAAGTAAGATTGAAAGTACATCAAACTTCCCTGATCCAATAAAAATAAATGGGATTAAACCATTTTATTTTCTTGATAGATCTAGAAAAGAAGATCACATTATTGAGCTCTGAATTACATCCATTTTAAGAGAAAAACACAGTCCGACATCCGATTTCTTATGATCGATTGTTTAGCCAAGATCAAAGTAGGATTCATCTGCTTCAAGTGGTGGACAATGAATGGAAGAAATAAAAGAACTGATAAAGTTGACCGTGCAATTGAATAATGAAAAAGGGCCCATTCTTTGTCTTCCCATATGTAACTGTAATCTTTCCGTACATAAACATTGGAAAGGACAATATTCCTATCTATTAAAGTGCCTTTTATTCTTTTGCATTTGTTACTAAAGTATACGTGGTTACTCAGGCTAATCAAAGTGTAGACCATCTCGCGCATTTAGGCGCCGAACAACATAAAGACCTTGTGGTTAATGAGGTATCTGCTCAATCCATCCGGCAATTTGTGCTTGAAGATGGATTGGGAATTGGTAGGATTAGAGATTAGTATCTCGTTTGCAATAACTTTGGATCTTTAAACTCTCGTTTTCGTCGTTTATTTAAGCTTCCGTTGCACCCAAAAAAAAAAAAAGTGTTACTAAAGTATGTACGCGTCGTGTCTCAATCTCTCTGGGATTACGCCCCATTTGCTATCATTTACAAGTTAATTTTTTGGATTATAGTTCTTTAGATTATTGCTTAGAAAAATTAAAATAAGTTTTGTTATAGTTTTTTGATGAATTGTACAAAAAGTTTAACGTGTTTGCTTGAGTAAGCTTTCAAATGAACTTTTTATGAGGTAGTACTCCAGTAAGCTCTCAGGATAGATACGAGAAAATTTTCATTTGATCCAAAGAATTGAATTCGGCCGTTAATTGTGTTTTGAACGTGTGTTGCACACTTGGAGCCTAATCGTATTTTGGAAATGCCGAAGTGTTTTGATTTTTTGGAAGGTAAAAATAAATCACAATTAAATTAAAGTTGTCAAAACGCATTTCCAATATCAATTTGGAGTCCAAAATGGAAAATGATTGATATAAACAAGGTTCCCAAAGAATTAGCATATAACTTCATAATTAAATGCATAATAAGGAGTAATACGAATCCCTGTTATTCCCAAAGAATTAGTAGAAAATAAACTTCATAATTAAATGCATGAAATTGAACTTTAAGTTGAAATTAATCTTACCCATGAATCCTTGTTCTTAAAGGAGCCAACCAAAGTAAGTTTTTGAGTGTTGAAAATGAAACATCGAGGGTAAAAGTGTTTCAATTAATTGAACTTTTGTGTTCTCTCCCCCATTTGTATAAGTTTCTCTCTCTGGTCTCTCTTAGACTCTTATTTTATGGGGCATTTTGTGGAGCACTTGTGTCTTTTACACATTTATGTTAACAGATTTTACATTTTCTTGAAAGTACATGGGGTGTAAAATATGTAAAAATAAAGTTAGTCTGGCATTTTGAGCGGGTATAAATTAAGATTGGTCAAAGCAGGAATAGAGACAGGGCCAGTAGTCGATTGGTCCAGCCCTGGAAGAAAAAACAAACAAACAAAACCTCTAGTAGTATTACTATATAGGAAAAAAAAGGTTTTTCCTTATAGGCTTGCTCGCCCCTACAAAATATTTTCAAAATAAAAATTTACCAGTAAAATTCATGGCTCCTCCTCTATGTCAACAGTGAAAATTGCCCCCTTTAGAAAAGACCTACTAATTTAAGCATCCCAAAAACTCCCTGTTTGGAATCGATTGAAAAAAAAAAAAAAAACTTTTCCCTATGTTTTATTCTTACTTCAAAGTTAAAGAATTTCAATGTGCCAGGGTATTTTTGGACCTAGTTTAGACAAATTTTTTTTTTTTTTCAGACGTTTTGGTTTTTGACTTTTTAGATTATTTGGAATGTTATTTTGATTTGGTAGATTTTTGGATTTAGGTTCAAATTTTTGATTGAAGGAGTAGTGATTAAATTTCATAGATACATTCTTGGGTATTTTGTTAATGAAAAGGGTTTTAAAAAATGAGAGAGGGCTCTTTTTTCCTTAAATTTCAAACATTTTAGGAAAAGTTTTGGCCCAAGTCTTCCAAATATCCAAAACTCAAAAATTTGAAAATGAAAAGTGGAAAATATCTTTTACACAAAGGACAAAGCATAAACAAATTTATCTCACAATTTTTGACTTTTTGGTTTTTTTGGTTTTTTGACTTTTGGTCAGAATGAGTTTTGGATATGGGGTGTTTGGAATACTTTTGAATGTGTTTTGGATTCTTACTCCAAACATAAGTTAAAGAATTTCCATCCCATTTACTCATCAGAATACTCTTTCCACATAGGACAAAGCATAAACAAATTCACATAAGTAAGAGGGGAGAGTGATTTTTGGTAAATACGAGGGTAGTGTTTGATATATAGAGTAAATTCACATAATTGTAAATGGAAATTTCTAAATTCATTTTTTTTTTGTGTGTGGTCATTTTCTTGCTTTTGGATGTATTTTGATATTTTCGGAAGTGAGTTGGTAAGTTCCGGCCTCGTTCCTCTGCATTTTATATATGTGCTCTCAATTTCAATCAAATTGGAATTGCAATCCAGTGCTCTACACATCGTTTGCAATGGGATGAAGTGATGGCATCTTGCTTACGTGTCAATGTCGCATTGGTTTATCACTTTTCGAGCCCTTCAACTACTTTCTCACGGTTTTGTCAATTCTCTAAACTAACCTTGTATCCTCCCCACCAAGTCCATACACATTACACCAAAATACATTAATTTTGAAGGCCTAATCTCACCGCCTACTTAGGAAGCTCAATTAAAGTCGGAGTACACTACTATATGAACTTACCTCGAAGGAGTTGATAGCACTCGAGAGATTTCTAACCTCGACCTTGGGAATGAGCAAACCGCTCGTTCGAAGAAACCTTAACTACCAGGCTAACTCCTTAGGGTTTGAATGTGAGGGATATTGGGGAGATAAATTTCTTCTGTATAAAAACAAATCTTGTTCAAATTTAATCACTTAAAACTCAAAATATGTAGATTTTTCCATATTTTACATGTAAAAAATAAAATATTGTCATCTCACATTGAAAAAAATCTATGGTTTGTCTTATAAGTTTATTGGAAAGATGACAAAACGACACTCTTACCAAAAAAAAGAAAAAAGAGAGTCTAATCTATACTATCCTAGGGGAAAAGGGAGAGTAAGGTGTAATTTGAACCCTATCAAATGAAGTGCTATTACCTTCCCTACCAGCTGAACTAAGAGGCAACTCCTGAAACTATAGAGTTTATAAGTGTTTTTTCCCGTTGTTTAAGGCTTGTTTTTGGTGATTTTTGTTTCATTTAAAATCTCATTTTATTTTGACTTCCATCTCACACATCCAAAATGGTGATTTTATGAGATTTTAAAAATCCTCCTAAAATCTAGAAGAAAAAAACTACATTTTACTGAAAACAACTTTATTTTATCATTGAACATAAAATGTTCCCCATCTGCATCCAAGACCATTTAATTCTCACATTACTTCCACACGTTAAAGCTCGACTCACCTCCCCTCCCCATCTAACACCTAATTATACTTCCACACGTTTGCTGAGATAAAATAAATCTTTGGAAAAATAGGGAAAAAAAAACTCCAATAAAGTTCAAAAGAAAATCTTGGGAAAAATAAAATTGACACATACTTGTAGTTTTCCATATGGGCATAATTGGGCATGCATATTTCAATGGCAGTTTCGACATTCCGTAGCAAAACCAACGGGTACACACCTCTACGCGGTCTACACACTGCACGGCGTTAAAACGCGGGTTTCTTCACTCTCTCCTCGTTCCAAATCAGCAGCAACCTCACTTTCCTCTCCTCCTCGTCTCTCTCTCTCTCTCTCTCTCTCTCTCTCTTTCTTTCCTTGATCCTTCTCCCCCAAACCCCACTGAATTATCTCTGAATCTCTCTCTCTCTCTCTTACTATTTCCTTCGCTTCCTCCCTAGGGTTTTCACTTCTCCCCATCATCATAACAAAGGAAAAGAAAAAAAAAAACCTACTCTCCTCTCTTTTTCTCATTGCTACATCACACAATTTATCTCTGTTCAACCCTCTCTCTCTCTCAAGGATGGAAGTTTTGCCCTTGAGATCTCTTCCGGTGGGTTACCGATTCCGTCCGACGGACCAAGAACTCATCAATCACTACCTACGATCCAAGATCAACGGCGATGAGGAGGCCGTCAGTGTTATCCGTGAGGTCGATGTCTGTAAGTACGAGCCAAATGATTTGCCAGGTAATAAACAAAAAAGACCCATATTTCATTTTTTTTTTCCCATTTCCTTTCTTCTTCTCTAATTTGGGGGGTTTTCTATTACACAGTCCTAATATTGTAACACACGTGTGTATCTGAAAATTTTCTGCGATAATTATTTTTTCCGTCTCTTCTTCTTTGATTTGGGGTTTTCTATTCCAGTCCTAATATTGTAATACACGCGTAAATCTCAAATTTTGTTGCGATAATCATGTGTATTGGAGGCAAAGATCAATCTTTTCGGTAGTGGATCGTTTTTGGAGCTTCAAATCAGTAGGCGTGTTCCCGTGGATACATATTTCAGATTTTAACTTTTAGGTTTCTGCTTTATAGATTTTAAATTTTAGCAGCAGCAGTCTAAAATAACTTTAGATTTTTGCAGCAGATTATGGTTTTAAAATTTAATTATGATTGAGTTGCAGTATAAGCTGGTACTAATTAGTTCACCATTTTTACGTCTGACTGTAGATATGTCGGTGGTAGAGACGAACGACGATGAGTGGTTTTTCTTCTGTCCCAAAGATCGGAAGTATCAGAATGGGCAGCGATTGAACAGAGCAACAAAGAGCGGCTACTGGAAGGCAACGGGTAAGGATAGGACGATCAAGTCTGGTAGGGGTGCGATTACTATTGGGATGAAGAAGACTTTGGTGTTCTACAGTGGGCGTGCTCCCAAAGGGCAGAGGACTAACTGGGTTATACACGAGTACCGTGCAACCAGCAAGGAGCTTGATGGGACTAAACCGGGACAGGTTCGGTTTTTTGATCTGTTTTTCTTTGTCTTTATTTCTTACCCAATTGTAAGTGTGCTTTGTTTGTTGATCTGATTCATCGGTTTTCCTCGTGTTTGTGTTATTGTTGTGCAATGTCTTGGCTGGTGGGTATTTGAGATACATGACTTCTGGTTATGTTTGAAATTTTGTTTTGGTATGGGGATTGGTTCGTAGACATGCTGGTGTAATTGGGCGAGTACAATGTGCTTCCTTTGTAGTTTAGCATGGCTAGTATTCTATGTTGACCAGATACATTCTGTATTGAGGTATCTTTTGAATCTCTTGAACACCTTTTATCGAGCCATCTGGTAGAAAATTAGGGCGATTAAAACTGTACTTGCTTTAAAGAAAATAATGAGCTTGTTCCTCAGGCTGCTTAGGACACGGTGGGGTGCAAAATTCTTTGGGAGCTTTGAATACGTTAATAGCTTCTATGTTAATACTTTCTCGTATATTGTCACAAAAAAAAAAAAAAAAAAGAAAAAGAAAAAGAAAAAGAAAAAGAAAAAGAAAAAAAAGAAAAAGACGTGTGGTGCTTTTTGCGCTATAATTTGGTTTGCAGCATAAGTGTATCGGAGCGTTTTTAGGTCTGATGGATTGTTTGATGGATTATGGCTTGGGACGGATTTCCTTGGACTGCATACAATGTATTTAATGAGAAGAAATTGTTGTCAACAGGTGTAGAACTTTGCTTTGTAGGAACAATATTTGTCATGGTCACCTAGAAAATATCAGCTTCCTCCTTTCTTTCAACCATGCGGTTTGGTTCAACTTATTATTTCTGTCAGATGATTGCTTTTCTTGTAGTTTTGGAGATCTGGTGTTTTTTTGCTTCATGTGTTCTAAATTTGGTATTCATATACTGCCCCATTTCTAAGAATCTTTTTCCCCTTCCTTCAGGGTTCCTTTGTCCTTTGTAAGTTAATCAAGAAGCATGATGAGAAGCTGGAGGGTATTCAGGATGATGAAGTTGGAGAAGATTTTTCTTCTCCTGCCACTGTTAAATCACCTGCTGATGATATGCAATCAGAACCAGTAACTCCCATTATGAGCGCCCTAGCTGAAAAGCACTCTCCTAGCAGTGAGAGTTGTCTCGCTGACAATTCCGACAGAACATCTGTTGATGCTCCTTTGGCTACTGAATCGCCTGTCCAGGTGAGAAGGGAAATGAAAATAGAACTTTTAGCCCATTTTTTTGGGAAACTTTCTTACAGTGGGTAACAAAATCCAAATCATTTATTGCTTTTTTTTAACCCCACATTTATTACTCACTAGTTGTTCTTTTTTGGTTTCTTTAGCAGGATTTCGACCTAGAACAAATGTTGGCTCAATTTTATGACCCGAATCCAGAAGCACCAGATGGCGTTGGCAATGGCAAAATCTTCTCGCCATTGCACATGCATCACAGGGAACTTGGATCTTCATATAACTTACATTTCACCGCTGGGAATGACATGGGGAATAACCACAATGGGGTGCAGTTTCAGTATGGTACAAATGAAAATGATAATATTACAGATTTCTTGAATGAAGTCTTCGTTGAAAATTCCTATGAAGATCCTGGGAGTTACGAGAATAATGCAGGAAGCGGGCCATACGTTCTACAGATGGCCAATAATACTGGATCATGCAGTGATTCGGATGCAGAAGTGACCCAGCCACAGGTATAACCTTGTTATGCATTCACCAAGGCTAATTTATGCATTCACCGAGGCCATTTTATGCATTTGATTTTGCTAGTCCTTGACGATACTAAGTTTTGGTTCTTGCGTAGTTAATTATTTGTCTATTTCCGATTTCTATGCAATATATTATTTCAACTTTTTTACCTACTGTAAGTTGCCCTCCTGCACCCCAGTTTTATCTTAATTTGGAGTTGTGTGCAGGTTGTTGAGAGGGAGGCTCCTGTATACAAGGTGGCTAAGTCCCTAATAACTTATAGAACTTCCGATATCGGCAACGAAGAGCCTCTTAAACATTCCGTTTTACTGCAAAACAACATGGTTGGAGATCCATTTTTTGCTGTTTCTTCTGCTAGTGGCCAATCGTATTTGTCCAACAGTCCTGATGAATATAGCATTAATAGCATTACTGCTGGCAATGATGATATATTCGAAACCGGAATTAGAACCAGGACTCGGGAACATCATAATCAACCCAGTAATGCAAATTTGGGGTTGCAGGGAACTGCACCAAGAAGGATTAGATTGCAGAAGAAACTCCAGGTTGGACCGGTTTGCTACAGCGGTTTTGGAGATTTGAGCAACAAGGAAGAAAACGCTGAACCGAAAACACCAATTGTAGCTAAGGTGAGAATAATTGTCAGCGAAACCTATGTATATTTTTGTTAAAGCCTCTATTATTTTGTGAACTGATGAACTCCATCGAATGTGCATTTGCAGACTGAAGAAGAGCTTGAACAAGATACTTCCTTTTCCAAAATTGATAACGGCACTGAACTTGCGAAGGAAGTCAAGTTGAAGATGAAATCAAAACCTTCCCGTGGTGCATTGTCGTGGATTTCCTCCGCTATATACATGCTGCCGGTGCTTGTGGTTGTGGGTTTGTCCATTCTCGTCGCGGGCATGTGCAAGAGAAGTTTGAAGTTGACTAGAGAGGAGACTTCTTTTTCCAGTGTATAATTAACCCTAGTTGATGTTTAGCCGGTGATTAGGATAAAGATGGATTTGAGATGTTCATTCAGCTTATGTTTATATAGATCTTTTTAACTATGTTATGTTCATATGAGTCCTCTCTTTTTGTACAACGAGATTCTATCCATCTTTTGGAAATTCATCTTTCTTTCTTGTACATGATTCAGCTGAGAAGTTTTTTTTGTATATCTACCTAATGTCTGAGTTGCTTATAATTCTCAAATTCACTTAGCGATTCGATATCGTAACGTAAGTTTCATAAGTCAAGAGCCGAGCAGCCGAGCTGCTCGGCTCCTGCAGCGTTGAATGGCCGAGATTGGCGGCGGCGTAATGGGTAGGAGTAGGGTTGCAAACGAGCCGAATCGAGCCGAGTTTTAAAGTGTTCATGTTCGTTCATTAAGTTTTTAAGCGAATTTGAGCCGAGCTCGAACTCCACAAAAATTTGATGAGCCGAGCTTCCCTAAGTTTGAGTTGAACTCGAATTTGTTCACGAATCTTAAAAAGTAAAACATATTAGATATCGGGGTGGTTCCATGGACACAATGAATAACACAATATTTGACACAACAATAATCGGAGCCCGACGCTTACAATCGGACCCGTTCAAGTTTTTTAAAATTTGTTTTTAAGATTACCAGTAAAAAATCAATTCATTTGGATATCGGTAAAGTAAAGGCTTGATTGGTTCATTCAAATTTATCCTGTAAAATCTGACAGGAATCAACTAAATGAACTGATCAAGCCCTTACCGATATTCAAATGTGTTGATTTTTTACAGGTAATCTTAAAAACATATTTTAAATAAGCTGAACGGCTCCGATCATTCAAGTGGGGTCCACAAAATTTTTTTATGTCAAATGTTGTGTTATTCGTTGTGTCAACGGAACCGCCCCCATTAGCTATTTATGCTCTTATACATGTTTAGAACTACTAATAAAATTTTCATTTCGTACATAAATAAGTTCATACATATACAAAATTATATAAACATATTAAATTGTAAGCATATTGTACTTTTAAAGATTTATAATTGTACGAGTTATAAAATTTTTATTATGTACATACTATAAAACTTTATACATATTGAAGGTTATATATGAAAATTTATGAGATACTATATACATATACTCCGCGTTAGCGAGCCTAACTGAGCCGAATACTGGCCGGTTTAGGCCTAGCTTCATTTGTTTGATGTTTACGTGGGAGATGTATCTTAAGGGTGAAGTTTCGTCCCTATTAACTCCGTGAAGCTCCGTCCGTTATAAAAGGAGATGACAGTGAAGTTTCATCAAATGTGTCAATCAATGACAGGATTTTCTTACCAGAAAAAAAATTGTTTAATTTCCCTGGATCATTGGAACAAGGAAAAATGATACGTTTACAACAGGGGCTTCCAAACCGGCTCCAACAGATTGGCGGTGGGTCCCACCCGTGGTCCCACCCACTTGACCCAGTTATAAAAAAAAAAAAAAAAAATCAATTTTGAAAATTAGATCAGATCATTGGTTGGTTCAACAACATACACAGAGAGAGAGAGAGAGAAGCAGTAGGATATAGGAAGGAGAGCAATTGAAGATAATTATGAGACTCCTTTGGGGTACCAACGCCAGGAAGAAGGCTTCATTTGTTTGATGTTGGCTTCACAAATCAAAGGAATGATGTATAATGGAAACCCTTGAATTTGAATAATTTGAACTCCCCCGAAAGAATTGAAACCCTAACTCTAGTTAACCCCTTTAGGTTATAAAAGGAATGACTAACTAATGAATTATTTCACTAATCGAAAACCCTAATTTTGGTGGGTTCGATTTTTTGTTGAAAATGGTCAAGTTTTGGGATAAGTTGATTTTTTTACAGAGAAAAATTGGAAATGGAGGTTTTGCCATTTTTAAGTTGGGTTTTATGTGGAAAAGTTTCAAGATTATCAATCATTTTTTAAGTCTAACGTGAGGTCCTCCTATGTGGCATTTCTAAGTTGGAGATGATCCCATAAAATTTTCATGTGGCCCAAAATTTGAGTTAAATGGTTCAAGGAATACATAAACGATCGCTATGTTTCAATTGCTAATCAAATGTGCACAAAAGTTCTAATCATCCTGAATGCTCTCATTGCACTGGCAATGTTCAAGAATTTGAATGATTGACAAAGATTTTAGTGCAAATGGGATATGGTTGTGTTAACCACATTCAGACCGAGCTTTGCTACAAAGATTTGTAAGTTGCTAGTTGGTAGAAGAATCATTTTCTTCTTCATTTTGTCTCTTGTTCCATAAATTATTTATTTTTAAAGTTGATTTTGTTAAATCGAACTAATTAGCTTCTTGTCTCATGTGCTTAATTGGCAAATCGTAATTTAATTTCATTTTCATTCAATAGGTAAAGACTCATTTGCACGCATGGAGTGCCTTGCTATGGTGTATTTGTGTTGTTTTAATAAACATTTTATTTGTCGGTTTTCGATTCTATATGAACTTACTCGTGAGTCTCCCTCTTCTTCCGGCTAGGGCAAAACCAATGCATGTGCAAATACATAGCAAAATGCGAAATTGCATGCATCTTCAGCCTACATGAATTACGTGCCTAATTTTCCCTCTCACTTTGATCTATGGTTGCATTTATTATTGGTGCAAAATTTGTCACATTACATTTGTAAAGAATTGTTGATTTCGCTATTTTACTTCTATTATACGGGTAGTTTATCACAAGTATCCTTATTGATCTTGGTATCCTTATTACAAGAATTGGGTGTTTGATTGTACACCAATTTGTTCACGAATGCGTCTTTTACAATTTGAATCAAAAAAAAATGTTGTAAGACCAAAAAATTTAAATCGTGGTCTAAAATGTCCATATAACACGACATCCTTAGGAAGTTTTTGCATCTTTGTAACTTTTTGTCTATCATTTTTCAATATCTTGCCAAAATTTGTTGTGACCACGTGATTTTCAAAATCAAATTGGAAAGTTTTTTCAAACAATTTGCAATTGGGGTTAATTTTGAATGAAAATAAAAACCTTTTGTGTCACAATGTTTTGAAAAGAGATTGGAAGGCGTGTAACTTAGAGCAGCAAGACCGGAGGGTCGACGGAGGTGGAGAGGACGAGAACAAATTGCTTCGGCGGTTGGGTTGTTTAGAATGATTGTGGACGGGGATTGGGTAAAGGAGTCTCGATTTTTTTATCCGTGAAAATGAACAGTTACTGGGTTTGAAAAAATTGATGGTTGGGACCCGGGGTGGGAAACCGTAGTCCATTTGAATTTAAAACGTATCATTTTTTGGAACAAGTTGAATGGAGTAAAAAAATTTCTAGAGAAAATTTTAGACGGTCAAGATTTTAAATAAACTTTTTCCGGAGTGGGAGGGGTTGTCAAGTTTAATATCAAGTATGTGTTTTGATTTTTACCGGTAAAAATAAATCAAAATTAAATTAAAATTGTTTCGAATCATTCAAAATAAAGATAATTTCTAAAACATCCCCTGTCCACTTTTCAAGGGATTTTGGACGTCAAAAGAATTTATTTAAAATTTGAATAAAAATTTTTTTGAGACACCACCCGAACCCAAGCATGAAAAATTTCTCTAATTTGAAGTCACATCCTCAGTAACAAGAATTGAACAGTTATCTTGGATCCATTGGTGGGTGTCCATTTCAATCACGATTAAATTTTTAAAGAATCAAAATTTTTTTCCAAAAATTTATCGTGGAAAATGTATATCAGCACACGAGTTTGGACTTCTTAATATCAAGCCAAATTTGTTGTAGGAGTAAAGTAGGAGTAATTTTTTTTTATCCGAAGTAATAAAAGTAGTAATTTTGGTAAAATAAAAGTAGTAATTTGATTTAAAGTTTAAGCAAAAGCTAGAATAGACGTACTAAAAACAACTTTTGAGTGCGGGATTGAGTCAATTTACATGTGTAGCTTTGAAGGAGTCAAAATGAAAGATCGGCATCCTAAAACCGCAAACGTTTATGATGGTTGTTGTTATTTATATAGAATTTTAAAGGGAATAATTTTTTTGATATTAAGATTAAAATAGATAAGGCAACATGCAATATGTGTTCACTAAACAATCGAACTTGCGGGGCTATTAATTTGGCAGAAAATTACCAGTAGGTCTAGAAAACCAATCCTTAATTCCCACTAAGGATACACTCAATTTTTAATTACCTCTAAGTACAATCTCATTATTAAGATTACCGTTCTACCCTTGAAACACATATTTACACTTTACAAAAACATAGTTGATTCCCATCAGGTTCAGATGATGAAAAATTGCGAATTTGTAAAAAAAATGCGAATTTGTAAAAAAGTCGGCAAAATTTGGGAAAAAAAAATTGCGAATTTTAAAAAAATTGCTGGTACTTTTTTGTCAAAAAAATCCATGTATGCTGGTACAACTCCCAAGTGCGAATTTGTAAAAATGGCGAATGTGTAAAAAATTGCGAATTTGTAAAAATTGCGAATTTTTGATTT
This sequence comes from Vaccinium myrtillus, assembly GCA_016920895.1. Lineage (NCBI taxonomy): Eukaryota > Viridiplantae > Streptophyta > Magnoliopsida > Ericales > Ericaceae > Vaccinium > Vaccinium myrtillus. Next base: position 29,656,034 of record CM029280.1, on the reverse strand, counting down.
CACGCTCTAAATCAATGGTGGGACCACCAATTTTGGAGCGAATACACGCCATGTATGTTGGTACAGCTCCCAAGTGCTTTCTTGGGCCCATGGAAAAGCCATACAACTTGGAAAATCACGTCTACAAGTACAACTCTAGTCAGCCCACTTGATAGCAAAAGTACTGAACCCCTGCAACTTTTTCTTTCCCAGTCCAACATGAAGGCCAGTCGCAACTAGGGCGTGAGCCCCACTCTCTTCTCCTTCGGACTCATCTCTCCATGAGTGGACAGCTAAGTTTGAACACAAATTCGCAACATCAAAATACAAATTCGCAGGCACCGGCTGTGGAGGCAATGACAATGTCTAAAATTATTTTGTTTCGAGCATGGATCAGATACCGTACAATTGTATATCGGTGATCCAAATCAGCAAGATCTTGACATCAAGCGGCTGCAAAGTCTTCGCCGAGACTCTGCTGGGCTCCGATGCCGAGAAAACGTACGACGACAACATCGACGGCGGATTGACGGTGTTCTGCCCCAACGACGACTCCTTCAAGAACTTCTTGCCTAACGTGGATCCAGCCGGTAGTGGAGGAAGGTAGCGGCGCGGCAGAGTTGAATCTACGCATGGTAAAAGCGGCGTGGATTGGGAGGCTAGGTTTGATAACTGAGATGCTTGGGGTAATTTGGGAAGAAACTGGTGTAGTTACCTTGGTGGGAAATTTTAGGAATGGGGCTGGACCCGGAGGGAACTCACTCCTGTCTTTGGTACCGGCCCGTCAATTCCTCTTAATTTGGAGCTCATCTAAAACCAATAGGGCCTACTATTGCCCAGAGAGTCTCTCTCTAAAAATTAGAAAAAACTAGGGTTTTATCCCTCTTTTTCGCCAGCTACTATCCCTTCCGGCCTCCTTATCTCAGATCCACCCCTTCCCTCCCCTTCTGTCACCTTCTCCATCAGTTATTTGGGGGTGGGGATGCCGCCTCCGCGCCCCACCCCCGCCGGCTTCCCCTTGCGTCGGCGCCCGTTTCTCAACTCGTTGCCATTTTGCCTCCAGCCGGCCTCCTCCACCACCATCCATCGTCACCCTCTTCAGCCTTCTCACTCCGCCACCTCCACCGCTGCCTGGTTCCAGATCTGACTTTGGGTTGATTCACGGGTGTTTTGGCCCCCTCCGATGCAATAAAGTCCTCAGATCCAAAGGCGGCCGGACCAGGGACTTGGCTCTCGTCCCGGAGAAGCGGCCGGCTTGTTAACTCGGTGCATTTGAACCAACTTAGTGGGCGACTCAGTGAGTTGAATCGGTTGTACCAATCTCCGAGTCCGGATTTGCTGGTTTTTTTAGTTTTTGCTTCGGTTTCGTTTGTCTTTTTGGATTACATATGCACTGCAATGTTTTATGGTTTGAGCTGGGTTCCCCTTTGGCTTCTCTTCTGCTAGCTTTTGACCGGATTCATCATCCCGTCCCGTAGGTGTCGAGTCTGCTTCGGCAGGTGTGTCTAAGAACCGGTGACCTATGCTAGCCTACAATGCCGTGTTTGTTTCATTTGGGAGTGGATTTGGTTTTCATTCCTATCTTTGATGTAATCGGTGCCGGATGGCTTTGTTATATAATATCTTGACATTTTCAAAAAAAAAAAAACAATCGAACTTGCGAATTTGCTTATTATGCTTCAAAGAATAAGATGAAGGGGGAATGATTTTGCACTCTACTAATTAATTAATGCACTCCAAAAATTATTATCTTCTTGAGTTTCAAATTGCATACAATACCATTTTCAAAAAAATATACAAAAAAAAAACTTTCAAAATATTCTTTTTTAAAAATCAAGTGCAAAAATTATGGTAATTGATTTCAACACTTTTTTTTTTTTTTTTTGTCTTTTAATGAAATTTTACACATAAAAATTTGACTAAAAAACAAAAAAAGGAGTGTGGATATCAATTTGGGGGTGTAAAAATCACTCCCCAAAATTATTTATGAATTAAGAAAATGAAAAGCTGAGTTTGTCTATCATTACTTAGGGATTTGTTTTGGATTTTCACTCCCAAAATTTTTTGAATTAAGAAAATGAAAAGCTGAGTTTGTCTACAAATTTTGTTGGTTTAAAAAAAGAAGAAAAGATATGTTTTGGAATTTCTTCTCCATTTTTAATTAACAAAATTATTAAGCATAGACTCAGAGTAAACTTTTTTTTTTGGACACCTTCTAGAATTTTTTTTTTCTTTACACTTGCCTTGATACTTTCCTTCTTAATTGTTATTAATTTTTTTTCCCTTTTCCTTGGTTATGAACAAATATCCCAAACATATCTTAAGGATTTGTTTGTAACTTGTAAAAAAGAAGAGAAAGTAAAGTAAAGTAAAGAAAAGGAAACGAAAGGAAAATTAAAAGAATTTCTTCTCCATTGTTTAGTTTATTAAAGGTTAAGACGAGAGAAAATAATAAATTTAAATTTTATGCACAGCTTTGGCTAAAAAACCATAAAACAGTTTTTTGGTTTATTTGTTTTGTCTTTATTCAAATTTTATTTTGCGAAAGTTACTTTTGCGTCAAGTTTTTGTAGATTATTGCTTTGTCTCATCGAGACGAATCTAAATAGTATTAAATTTTGGTCAAAATTAATTATTTTTTGAACAAAGCAAAAATTAATCCAATAATCCAAATATTTTTGGCTTTATTAAAAAAAAAAAGTTTCACCATAATTTTTTTAGTAAAAGTTTTGACAAAAAAAAAAATTTTTGAAAACTTGACGCAAAAATAACATTTGCAAATTCTTTTTAAATAAAAACAAAACTAATAAACCAAAAGACTGGTTTAAGTTTTTTGCCAAATCACCCCCAAAAATTTTCTTCCATTTTTCCTCGTATGTTCTTTTCTTCTCTCCTATTTCAAGTTCCAAACGGAGCACAAAATTTTGGGATTTTCTTCAGTCTCGAGTCTTTGACTCCTCCAACTTGGGCAGCAGTTCGACGATCCCTGCGCTACTTTACACTTGATTTCTTGATTCAAATGACTGATTTCTCTTCCAGCCTGTAATTTTGTACTCTGTCAAAAAGTCATGGGTGTTTCTTTGGTGGCTTATCTTTCAACAATTTTGCTGCTATGGTTCACTGCACTTTGTGCAATTCAAGGCAGCTACGACCAGAGCTACTCGAAATCGATTCTCAGCTCAGCCAAAAAGGATAAAGATTGGCTAGTCTCAATAAGAAGGAAAATCCACGAAAACCCAGAACTTAGATTCGAAGAACACAACACCAGTGCCCTCATCCGTCAAGAACTCGACCGGCTCGGCATCTCTTACACTTACCCACTTGCCAAAACCGGTTTGGTGGCCCAAATTGGCTCCGGTTCGAGACCTGTTGTTGCTCTTCGTGCCGACATGGATGCCCTTCCTTTGCAGGTAATTCGGTTTCACCCCTTTTTTTGCCTTGTACCAAATGTGAAGCCAAGCCGAAATTTGGCATCAAGAATGGCAAAAAATTCCTTTGGACCCTTGTGGCAAATTCAACGTTAAATCTTGGAAATGTCATTCTTGGGCAAATTTGGCAACTTTCAAATTTGCCACAAAGTAGAGGAAGGAGAGGTAGTTGCGAAGGAAAGGGTAATAAAGGTGGTTATGTCAAAATGGCATTGCATTGATGGAGCAACCGTGCCCTTTTTTTTTTAGCAAGATGACAGTATTGCCAGCCAAAAGATAGCTTTGATAATGTTGTTGTTGTTGTTGTTTTTTTTTTTTTTTTTTTGCATTAACGGCTAGACTTGCTCTTATATGTGTGTGTTTTAATGTGTTTCTTCTGATTATGGTTTTGAGTATCTTTAGGAGCTAGTTGAGTGGGAGCATAGGAGCAAAATAGATGGGAAAATGCATGGATGCGGACACGATGCTCACACAACTATGTTGCTCGGTGCTGCTAAGTTGCTCAATGAAAGGAAAGATAGTCTTAAGGTCAGTTCTGAATTAGTAGAAACTATATGATGTTCGCGATTGTCTAATGCCTCGGAAACCAATACTCTGCTATTTATGTGTTATGGACTTATGGTAAACTACACTCTTAGAGCCAACGGATCTGTCAGTCCCTCACAGTAGAAAGATTTGAATAAATGAATCATCTAGGTGGAATGGAATTCATTTTCCTCAGGTGAAAGACTCTAGAATTCGATGAAATGTTTGGTTTGGATTGTAATGAATTTATAACGCCGCAGATCCGGATTGTAATGACTCTGAAGCCGGTGCTGGCTCAGGAGTTTCGGAGGCCCGAAACGGACTCCTTAAATGAGGCCCTCCTTATATTTTGCATAAAAATTGTTCAACACAGAGTCTTCTTAAAGAACCATTACAAAAGATTTACAACTGTAAAAATTTAAACATATTGTTATTCAAAAATAAACAACCATCACAATACTTAAAAATCTATCATTTAAACATTACTCTTCTTGCACTTTTAGCTCCAAATGTACTAATTAAGTCTTCATAATCAAGCTCAAATTAGAAATTTAAAATTGTGCTAAAACTAAAAATTATTTGGGCCTAATATATAGGAGGCTTACATATTTGGGGCCCCTATTTTAAATATTTTCTGGGCCCCAAAACTTGGGTTTCATTGGCTGTTGCCATGAGCCGGCTCTGTGTGAAGTGACAGCATTTCCTGCGATTTTGACCCTATGTCACCAAACTGCCTTGACCTATTAAACCTTCCTTCAATCACCAGTTCTATGAGAGCTTATCAAGTTAAAGAACTAATAGGTTTATCAGTTATCACTCCTGTTTATGCCATGTGATCATTGTTAATGTCACTATGTTCATTTACTGGCTTCCTTTAAGTTAATGCCAAAGGCAGATTTTAGGCTAAAACATGCACAAATCAGAATTACTAGGTATTCCTCCAAATTAGAATGGCTTCGGTCTCACTATGTGGGGCTTTATGGAAAATATATATATTTTTAAATAACTCGCCTTTTAGAAAACTGCTATAAATTTTTAGCATTCTTCTGCAGCTAGTTATATAGTCTAGGCTTGTCGGATCAGGCAACTAATCATTTCGTTTTCGCACTCCTTTGGATGCTTATGAGCATGGTAAGTTTCAATTGCAGGAATGCATAGATTTCTTCCTGCTTTTCATTGAGATCTGAATGCATATTTACATATGATGCGACTTCAAGGACGGTAGTATGCCATCTCTGTATGTATGATAGAAGGAATGGTTGATTTTCATGTCCTCGAGCTTGGAGCCTTGAACTGCATAATTTGGCTTCATCTGTTTTGTGCAAGTTTTTTGCCTGAGTTAGGTGTAAATTTTATAGCACAATTTCATTTAGCTAGTTCGCATTACTGAGTTTTTGATTTGTCATGTGATTATGTGGTTGCATGACTGTCAAGTAGTCTATCTTTATTGTTCAATGTAGAACTAGTGGTTGATTTTCGTGGTTTGCACTAGTTGCAGCTTGAATTACTTGGGCAGTTGTACCACTCCGGATCCGCTGTCCCATAATTGCTGTCCAACAGACCCCAAGGATGACGACACGTTGTACTCTCCCCCTCCCAACCTAACCCCGTTTGGCCTCCGTGATGTGATTAATTCCACACCCCAAAACTCCTCACTTGTGCGTGTTAGGGCCATTAAAAAACACCCCTACTATATCTAATTGAGCTGATTTTTTACATATATGTCCAAAATATTAAAATAAACAGATTCGAATAAAAATCAGCTCAATCGGATATCGAAAACAGGTAGGAGTGTTTTCTGAGTTTGGTATCCTGTATTTTCAAAAAAAAAAAAAAAAAAGTTCATTGTGATACATTTTGGTTGATTGGTTGGTTTGAGGTCAAGGCACGCGCGATGCGTGTGCAAATCAAATGTCGACAAAACAAACCGGAAGGTAATGTGCAACTTGAACATATATTGTGTCAACATTCAAGTTGCACATTACCTTCCGGTTTATTTTGTCAACATTTGACTTGCACATGCGTTGTGTGTGCCCCGGCCTCTAGTTTATCGATAATGTAGACAGATATTAATACAGGGGTATGCTATCAACCGAACCAAAACTCAAACCAACCAATAAACCAGAATGTATAACTGTGAACTTATTTTTTGAAAAATATACATGCTACCAAACTTAGAAAACTCTCCTACCGGTTTTCGATATCCGATTTAGATGATTTTATTTGAGTCTGTTTATTTAATATTTTGGACGTATATGTAAAAAATTAGCTCAATCAGATATCAGTAAGGGTGTTTTTTAATGGCCCTAACACGCACAAGTGAGGAGTTTTGGGGTGTGGAATTAATCACATCACGAAGGCCAAACGGGGTTAGGTTGGGAGTGGGAGAGTGCAATGTGTCATCATCCTTGGGGTGTGACACAGACGTCGGACACCATGGGATGGCGGATCCGGAGTGCAGTTGTAGTACTTCCATAATTCGTCTATTTTTGCGATTGCATTAATTTCTTTTCTTTCTTATTATGGCGGATTTCAATTTTGTCTTGATTGGTTTTGGATTTGATCATATCTTGAAAGCTGGTCATATCACGCTGCAATTTTATTTTGAAATGCTCCGAATGAATGGTGGATCATTGGCTTGACTGAATAATGTTGCAATTGAATCATTACTCCATTGTCCGAAGAAGATCTACCTCTCCATCTCAAATTTTGCTGTCATGTAATTTGTTGACATTGGGTTACTTAATCTTATCTAAAAAGGGAACTGTGATACTTCTTTTCCAACCTGCTGAGGAGGGAGGTGCTGGTGCATCTCACATGATAAAGGAAGGGGCTCTTGGCAATGCTGAAGCGATATTTGGTATGCACATTGACGCTACAAAACCCACAGGAATGATATCAACTGTTTCTGGGCCTATTCTAGCTGCCGTATCCTTCTTTGAAGCAAGAATAGAAGGAAAAGGCGGGCATGCTGCAGCACCACACATTAGTGTGGACCCAATAATCGCCGCAGCTTTTACAATTACGGCACTGCAACAGCTCATCTCAAGAGAAGTAGATCCCCTCGAAAGTCAAGTATGTCCTTAAAACATATCTTGCTTTACTATGTAATTTTTGTTTTGAGTCTTGCTTTTTAATATTAAAGTTTCTCCAGCTCTTGACCTGTAACCTTCCACTAAAATACTCAACAAATTCGCATAATGGATACAGTTTATTTGAAAAAAATTGTTGCAAACTTTATTTTCAGTACCCACCAACTTTTCAAAAGAAGTTTCTGTACCTACGTATTGGGTGTTTTTCTGCTTTTAGAGAAATGGAGATGCAGTTGGTTGAAATAATTCTAGGATTTAGAATACTGGTATACAGCTGATACTTGGGTTTTTGCTGAAGGTGCTATCTGTTACTTATGTCAGAGGTGGGACGGCGTTGAATGTAATTGCCCCATACGTTGAGTTAGGGGGCACTTTAAGGAGTCTTTCAACTGAAGGCTTGCACCAACTGCGCAATAGAGTGAAAGAGGTATTCCGCATACCATAAACTTGATTTTGGCATGTTTTGAGTGCCGTAAGTTTAAAAGTAAGTTAGTTTTCTATACATTGTGGAAGAGAAAAACCTTGCATACTTCTAGTCCAAAATACTGCATCTTCTTAAGGTATTTTGGTCAAGTTTTTGATAGATCTTTTGGCGTTCTATCAAAATCTATCAACCTTCTTTTGATCTTGAGCAATTTTCGAAGTCGCCATTCAAACGGAGCCAAGTGTTTTCACATCTAACAATTGCATGAATATTCCTCTGCATATAAAACCCACGAGGGTTTTAACTCCATCTTTTACAGAAGAAAAAATGAATCAATTGAGTAGCTGATCCATTTTAGAAATCACTCGCACCTATACGTCTGGAGCTTGTAGGTTATAGAAAGACAAGCAGCTGTACACAGATGCACTGCCCATGTAGTGATGGACAGAGAAGACCATCCGCCATATCCGGCTACTGTGAATGATGAAGGCTTGCATCAGCATGTGAAGAGGATTGGCGGACTCTTGTTGGGTCCTGAGAATGTCAAGGAGTGGGACAAGGTGATGGCAGGTGAGGACTTCGCCTTCTACCAGGAATTGATTCCCGGAGTCATTTTTGGTATCGGAATAAGGAACGAGAAGGTGGGTTCCGTTCACTCCCCACACTCTCCTCACTTTTTTCTCGACGAGGATGTCCTTCCGATTGGGGCGGCATTACACACTGCTCTTGCTGAGACATACATAAATGACCACCAAGAATCTGTTTGGCTGTAAAGATTTCACCGGTTGAATAAGATGGTCGACACGAGCAATTACTTAAGATTCCACACTGCCATGACTTGAACCTCAGTATGTGTATAACATGAAAAATAAAAGAAGCTGTGGCATTGTTAAGCATTACTCCATATTCCAGTACTTCATCTCTTCAGTCTGTAGGATCTGGAGTCTGTATTATAGAGTGATCAGTTCCTTTAGCTCATCATAAAAAGAAAGTCCTTTAGCTCTGTACTGTATTTGGTAATGCCGAATGATTGTGATATCATATGTCTTCTGCCATCACCCGGTGTTTGCCATTTTATCCTTGCCATTCTAATTTTTGAGCAATGAATCATTTTGCCGAAAAAATTGGCAACGTTGTCACAAATTTTGCCATTTTTGAGAAAAGAATTGGCATTTGCCAAATTGAGAATTTTTTCGGTTGCAGGTGTGGCGCCCAATTTGCAATTTGTTCATATTCTGTCAATTATAGCAACTGGTGTAGTTGCTCTAAGTTTACTTTCATTAAATCCAGTAATTTTTGTGGCTCTCAATAACTGAGTTTTTGTTAATTTTTTCCATCTTTTAGCATCACCATTAGCAGACCATTCCATGGTGTTGGAAAATCACTTGTGTGGGACAAGCAAATATATGGGGTCCCATTTTTTCCCATGCCCAGTCCATACATACATTGCATTAGCAGCAAAATCTTGAGAGCCAATATTGATCTGTTAAATGTGTACTAAATTACAAGATGCAGGATTTTCTGTTTTGCAGTCCAAATACTTTCCCCATCCCTATATCCCTAACAGCATCTCGAACCAAGCTTTCATTTTTTTTCTTTTTGGTTTTTCATATTTTCATTTCAACTGTTTTAGTAAATAAGACAAAAGCTCTGTTCGAGCTTTACCAAGTTCGTTTACAAGTTGAGCCTCAAATTGATCGCAAACAACTCGATTCGTTTGCAACCCGAGGTAGAGATGCTCTATAGGCCTGATCTCTCCCTCCATCCCTCCCTCTAATAAGTGATAAAACAAACTCCTGATATATATGATAATTGGACTTTGTTGTTATACATTCTCAAATGCCTAAGTTACAGGGAACTATGGTGAATCTACCTAATGGCTGACGTGGTACTTATTGATTGGCTGTCTGTGAACAGTTTTATTTGTTTATTTTTTTAAATTGGCTACAATAACACCGTAATCTTCTCATTCCAAACTTGTTAGGTAAGGACCTTATAAAATCAATCCAAATCCCCAATCTGTACACGCCATTTGTCTAGGGAACAATCTTCTTTCTTAGGTGGGTAATTATGGATAAATTCTTTGGTGTTCTTATGGCACCACCACGTGCTGCCTCAATACTTTTATCCACCACACATTTCTGTGGGGGAGCTCGGTACTAAGTGTTTGAACCCCACAAATATGTGGTGGATAAGAGTGTTGAAGCACCACGTGACAGTGCCCCTAGACCGCTCAATAATTACTCGTAATTATGATAAATTAGCAATCATTAATAGTAATTGAAATCATGCATGCAATTTGAGTTAGTTGAAGAAAAAGTTTGAGTGAATGGGTGGTTGTGAGTATCTATGTTTTTTGCTAACTAGACAAAGCAACTGTCCAGGTGCTGGTACCCCCCACCTAATTAATTGATTATTGCTTAATCAAACCCAGCCTATGAAAAAACAGTTTTTAAAATGATGGAACTAAAACTAAAAGAGATAAATATGAAATCTACTTGGGATGCCCTCTTTTTTTGGCTGGATTATATGTTATGTTTGGCTAGTCCCTAAAATTGACATATCAGACTAAACCTGGGGTTGTGGTGTTGTACTGGGATCCCATGCTGAGTCATGTCCACCCATAAAAACTACCTTTGGAAGGTAGGCACCACCTTTGGAAGGTAGGCTTGGAGTCTTTATGGGGGTTACAAAACCCACATCTTTTTTTTCTCAATTTTTTTTTCTATAATGGAGGAGAATGCAAATCTAAGTAGGAAAAGTGAGGCTTTGGGTTTTCTATTCCAAGAGTTTGTTTGGTTTGGATGTGAAACACATCAATATCCAGTTTTGATTTACTCCTCCAAGAAAATGAAATTGGTGTGGAAAATTATGTTTGTGGTCCTTGTAGTTTCATACTTGTGACCATGAGGTCCTTGTCTTTTGGATTGCAACATTTTTAACATTCATATCCTCAACTAATTTGTGTTACCTGAGGACAATAAACATCTTAGATTCAGCCGAAAATTGGTGCAATTACCCAGTATATAGATAGGTTTCGAACAACGAGTTCAACCCATAGAAATTGTAAAGATAGAAAAAGTGCGTAATAAACAGAAGACAGAACGAAACACGGATATACGTGAAAAATCTAAACGCGAGGAAAAATCATGAGCCACACCTAAGCCTCATCATTTGGCCGACGAATCCGCAATATGAGTGAAAAAACCCGCCAAACATGGCTAGCCATCACCAAACTTTTCCATGGGCGGGAATAAAATTTTAGTACAAATCTTCTCTCTTCTCTCTTAGAAGTGATTTCTTTAATTACAAACTCAAAATAAAAATAATCTTTTGTGTATAACTATGTGTATGCATCTCACAGTAAAGTTCTAATAAAAAACTAAACATATGCATTAAAATTTTCTCCGAACATATCATTGATTAACCATTCATTTGTTGCATGGGTAACTAACTTTGCTCATGGTGTATTATCATTCTAGACAAGGTTTGTTGTAATTAAAAAAATGGCTCCAAAAGTTTAGTCATTGTAACAAAAATAAAAATAAAAACCAAATAGCCTAGCCCAGCTACACAAGACTCATCCTCTTGTAGGCTTCAACTTTTTCCGGCCCGGCCCGATGATGGAGGGTCCACTATAATCAAAGGGAAGTAGGGGAAGTGGTGGCTAAATCAATTTCATTCTTCTTTTCCACGACCGTCCACCTCTCTCTACCATTGTAGAAGGGAGGGGAGGGAAGAGGGGGAAGGTGGTCAATTCCATCCACCGAAGGAGGCTGTCGGTGGCTCGACTTCCCTTTGGCTATGTTTGGATGATCGGAATCTTAAGTAGCAATAGAAATCTGACTACTGGGAATCAAATTTTGGGAATTTTCTTGGGTGGGAATAAGAATATGATTACTGGGAATCTAATTTCAAGGAATTTGATACCTAGAGTAATTTTATTTTAGTATTTGGATTAATTTAGTAATCTTACGTGATAAACAATTATTTTGGAAAGTTATTAAAGTCAACATTTTATTTTCTTAATGAATGAGCCTAGAATCTGAGATTCTCATGGGATAAGGGAGGAATCAAATTTCCACTTAGTTTGGGAATGTGATTCCTGGTTGAATGTGTCATCAGGAATCACATTCCTATTCTCGACTGTTCCAAACGCCGGAATCAATAAGCATGGAATCACATTCCAGTTCTTGTCTGTTTCAAACATTGGAATTATGAAAAGAAGGCATCACAATCCCATTCCCTCTCGAGATTGTTGCCATCGAAACTGAGCCTTATGTAAAGAGAGATGGGGAAGATGAATGATTAGCTTCAAAACAGAGTCAAAACGGCCCTGTTCGTTTCCCAGTTTAGTTTTAGTTTTAGTTTTGATGACATCATCATTTTTCTCATTTCTCTCTCTATCTCTCTCCACTCATTACACCTGATGACATCATCAAAACTAAATTAAACTAAACTATCTAACCAAAGACAGCTCTCTCTACCCTCGCAAACATGTTGAAAGGAAATGGGCAAAATTGACATCACCAAATCTATAAGGATCACCTATGTTATTCAAAGTATAGTGTCCACAGGGAAAATTGGCATGGCATTAGAAAATGAAGATTATGAACTTCGGAATATATGAAAGGGATGCATCAGCAAAGCATGTGGACCCCAACTTTCTGGTACCCACATCTTTATAACACGCAAAAGCTCGAGTTGTTTCAAGTCCCCGAGCCAAAGCTTCATTGATGTATTTCCCATACCTAATCTCAAGTCATAAGAAGAAAAACAGAAAAGGAAATGAAAAGTAGAGATAAATGTGGCTTTTGTTGCCGACTGATCTGCACAGAAAGTTGATGAATATATGTCAAAAGATACTTTAGAAAACGATGAGGATATATGTTGATTTCTCTTTTGTGCAAATTCGACGGCCGGAAATGTTGTACAGGCACTAAATTCTCTATCAAATTAACACAAATTAGCGATTAATTGTGAGATCTTAACAAAAATCTTGGCAATCGACTATCAAATTCAATAGCATAATTCTGAGAGAAATATGATCGTCATCATTCCTCAAAATAAGCTTCCCACTCCAAGGTTGGAAAATGAATTTAAAATTCCAACCTTGGGGTGGGAATCTTATTTTGAGGAATGATCACTTAAGTTTCAATAGTAATTTTACAAATTGTGCATAAAATATGGAAAATTTTCTCTTTGGATCGGTTGCCTTGCTTTTAGATCAATTACATCAATTTTCCGTCTAATCTTTTGAAACCATGGAGGTTTGGATTGTCTCACGTTCTTATTTTGGACTGGAGCAAACAGTAAGATTTCGGCCACCTAGATAAGAGATTGTCAATAAATCTATAACATTCATCGATTGGATGGATAGGGGTTGGAACCAACCGCGCGCCGCGAAAACAACGTTATTCTACAGGACCTGTATATTTCTGGGGTATTAAGTATGTTGCTGGTTGATTAAGAAAATGTGTTCTATATTTGGGTATTATTAACTTTAGAATGCATGTGTTTTTTCAAATATTAAATATATTAATGGATGATTAAGCTATGCAAATGCATGTGCATTTTTTTTGAATTTATGAATAGTTAACCTTGGACACATATACTTATTTTGATAGTCATATTTATTTTTAGTGTCACATTTGAATGGAAATCCTGACTCCACCACTTTAAATAGATGGCTTTTAATTTTGCACCTGTCAAATCCAACATGAGAGGATGCCATTTCATTTACAAAAAAAGGCAGTAAAATCAAAATTTTATTCTTTCTCAACGTCATCAATACTCACCTCTTTTCTCTATATAAATCGGATCAAGGAATCCTGTAATGCAACACCGCACTACAGGCTTTCCCTCTCCCTATAAATCTACACACCCTCTCCTTTGTTTTTCCTCTCTCTCCCTCACCTTGCTATAAACATATCTCAAAGAAAGGAAGAATTAAGTAAGAAGAAATCCCTTTTGTGGTTAATTGCCCTGCATGTGCTCTGGGAATCACAGGCTTCACTTTATAGCATAATTATCCCCCCTCCAACCTCCATTACAATCCTGCTCCCTATATAAATCAATCACTGCCTTTGATCAGACCTCCTTCCCTCCTTCGTCTGAGCTCTTGCTCTCATTTTTTCAGAAAATTATTTCCCTTTGTATTTTGTAAGAAACAGAGCCAATGGGTGAGGAAGCTAAACAGGTAATCAACGAAGTTTCTGCATTTTATGTTTCTTCAGAGTTTATTATGCAATTCCATATGGGTGTCATCATGCTGTATTTGATTCATGGAATTATTCATGCAGGAAAAAGTTAAGGCAGAAGCTAAGCCAGAGGAAGAAAAAAAAGAAGAGAAAACAGAGGAGAAGAAAGAAGAGCCGAAGCCACCGGCGCCTTTCGTGTTGTTCGTGGATTTGCATTGTGTGGGTTGTGCCAAGAAGATTGAGAAATCCATCTTGAACATAGCAGGTCTTTTCCTCCCTCCCTCCCTCTCTCTCTCTCTCTCTCTCTCTCTATATATATATATATATATATATATACATACATATATGATATATCTATCACTATGCTTGAGTTAGAACAGGGGACTGAAACAGGGTTGTGGGTAATTGACAGGAGTTGAGGGGGTGGAGATTGATATGCTGCAAAACCAAGTGACAATCAAAGGAGTGATTGAGCCTCAAGCCGTATGCGCAAAAATTATGAAGAAAACAAAGAGAAGAGCAAGAGTTTTGTCCCCATTACCTGCATCTGAGGGTGAACCTATACCCGAAGTCGTTAATTCACAGGTAAGTTTGCGTCATTACTCAGGTGCTCGGGATAGCTTAAACGCACCTTGACTAATTTCTGATTACAAAATTATGCATGATTTTGTAGATTTGTGATTATCTGAGGTAATTTTGTTTGTTCAGGTTAGTGGATTGACAACCGTTGAACTCAATGTGAACATGCATTGTGAGGCTTGCGCTGAGCAACTTAAGAGAAAGATACTCAAAATGAAAGGTAACAAATAGCTTTTGTTGTTTTCACTAGTTTTATTTTGTTTTTCGGATGTCCGTGTATTTGGTCTGCTATGTTTCTGTAGCAAGTTGACCCAGACATTCGGTTATTAAAAAAAAAAAATTGTACAAAACGTTTTGTAGTGGGGACCACACGCGGTGAGAAGTATTTGAATTGAATTGGATAAGTAAATTAAGATCGTATGGGTGGCATTTGCAGGGGTAACAAGTGCAACAACAGATTTGAGCTCAATGAAAGTCACGGTGACCGGCACAATGGACGGAGATAAGCTGGTGGATTACGTTTACAGGCGCACCAAAAAGCAAGCCAAAATCGTCCCACAGCCCGAACCCGAACCAAAGCCCGAAGAGAAGAAAGAAGCTGATAAGCCAGCCGAAGAACCGAAACCAGAAGAAAAGAAGGAAGGAGAGGGTGCCGATAAAAAACAAGAAGGTGAAAAGCCACCGGAAGAAGAAAAGAACGAAGGCGGCGGTGAAAACGAGAGCGCTGGAAAAGAAGAGCAGCAGCAGCAGCAGCAGGGGAAGAACAGATCATTAATAGTAACATTGTGACTGCTGGTGATGAACAAGCCATGCAAAGAATGATGTATTATTACCAGCCCGTTTACGTTATGGAGAGAATCCCACCTCCCCAACTCTTCTCCGACGAGAACCCGAATGCCTGTTGCATTACGTGAATTCGAAAATTTGTCACCAACTTTGATCATGGCTCCATGATACTAAAATTATAGCAATAAGAAACAAGGTGATGGATTTTAGTTAAACAATTGTCCTGTCTTGTGTGTGTGTGTGTATAATCCTCAAATCCTGTAAATATGGCAATTATAAGCAAGATAGATACAGCTGCCTGCACCTACTTAATCTTTGGGGAATTTGTTCAGTTAAACATGAAACCATTTGGTTCGATTTTTCATGCACTGTGTCTAATTTTCCAACCAAAACAAACCGCAAAAAATCAAAACTGACATTGGGAAGTGACTGGAAACTGCAGAGGAAGAAACAGCTTTCGTTGCGGTGAATACCCCTCGTGCGTGTTCGTGATAGCAGCGGATACAGATTTTAGATTCTTGCGTTATCTATTGCAGATTCTAGATTTCAGATTTTAATTGAAGTAGATATGAAAGTTCACTACATCAGCATAGATTCTAGATTTCAGATTTTAATTGCTAAGTAGATATGAAAGTTCACTACATCAGAGTATAGATGTGGCATTTAACCTGTAATAAAAGTTGATACTATTTGCTGCTAAAAGTTGAGAGTTAGGGGCCAAAATCTTGAGAGACTGCCTCTTTGCTTGGAGCTTCACCTTTAGAACTTTTGTCTTGGAGATGGCAGACTTTGACTCGAGCTCCCAAACAAAATCACCAAATAATTGCCCAATTATTTACACACGTAGTAATTCACTATTGATCAACATCCTTTTATATTGAGATTCATCTAGACTCCAATATACTGAGTTTGGTCAGATCACACATTTATTACCTTTCTCGTTGTTTGGGCATATCGACACACTTTGAACATCCTTTTGGCATGCTTCATCCTACCCCTCCTATAAATACCTAGAGATCTTCCCGGTGAAATCATATTTCTACCTACTCCTTTCATCACCATCAAATTTGGCGTGGGCTTGTAGGTTCCTCGCGGATATTTTCATCATTTGAGACGATTCGTTATAGATTTCATTCGTTCATGCTTCTTCTCAAATTTATACGACTTTTGGCGGAGATCCTGAGGGTGGGGTTTCGTATATTGATGCGTGGCTCCCCAAGCGCTTCCCCTTTGATTGTACCAAGTTTGGTCATTGACTGAGTCAGTCGTACCAAGTTTGGTCACGGGGGAACTCCTTCCTCCCTATGACTAAACTTGAGGAAACTATCGACGTCTATAACCCATCTCCCGACTGGAGGCAGTTTCCCTTGGCTGGATTCGGCTCCAGCTCTTTATTGATCGGGAGTTGTTTGTTCAACCTTTTTTGCCCTCTACCCTAGTTCCGGCTTCTCGGATCGGGAATCCGATCCATCAAGTGAAGAGAGGAGTTTGCCGGGCGAACATGTTCATCCGTGGGCGTTCATGCATGACTCAAAGCTTTAATACCGATTGTAAAATTAGTAACTATTCATAGGCATTTTCGTTTTTACTCTGGCCGAGTCCGATATATAATATCCTTGTAACTCTAATGATTTTGACTCTTGCTGATTTTGACTTTTTCAAGGATTATGCAGGCCCATCTATGCTTTTTGACTGTGGAACCTCAATTTTTTGTTTTTACTCCACACAAATACCCCTGCATGAGAATAAAGTATCATGCACTTGAATACTGATTTCTTGGAATCTAATCTGTTTCAGGAGATATAAAGAAGGGAATTCAGTAATATATAATTATGAAATACATCCATACAAGAGCACAGTTTCACCGATTCAAACTTGCAAGTAACATGGGACACACTCACCATCAGAAGGACCAGTGTTTTAGAATATAAAATTTTGACACTAGGGTTAGAGAGGGAGGATTTGATGTCAAATTTAGAGATATCAAAATGTCACGTAAAGTGATGCAGTGAAGTCTTCTTTTACGAAACTAATTGTAAGTAGAAAACGCGAATAAGTTTGAGCAAGATATACTCCCTCTATGAATGATATTGAGTAAATACTCAATTTTCTTTAATCATATGGAACCATTCTGCCATAAGGCTTACAATGATATTTGTTAAAGAAACCGTGGACCAACTAGGAAATAAATGACAAAAGATTAGATTTGCTAACCAAGCCTAAATCAAAGGAATTACGAAAATTACCAAAAATGTAAATTCGAAAATAAATGACAGAATAAAAAACTAGAAAGAAATATAAGATTGTCAAAACAGATGGCAACTAAAATGGATTTCCTACCAAAAGTTATAAGCAAATCTAATATTTTCTAAAATGGCAAAATCCCCCTTTTGAAGGCCTAGATGACATTGAACGACCGAAAAACATCATCGGGCATTGCCGGAATGTCGATCATTGTTGAACTAAAGCCCGTTTCCAACATACCATACAATTTCTAGGCCTTTTCGCCAATGTTGGTCCATGCAATTTATTAGTGCTTTTTAGGTCGTGAACGGTATAAACAATCAACAAATGTGGATACTCTACATAATTAGAGTACCTCTTGCTCAACATGTTTGTGTTTTCTACTTTCCATTAGTTTCATAAAATTTATTGTCTTGTAATTTCATGGGACAAAATTTATAAAATTTGGTTGAATGTCATTCAAATTAACTCTTTCAGACAAGTTGTCAATTAGTATTATTAGGAAGTTGTTTTTTTTAAAACTCTAAAGGCCAAGTTTGGAGTTTTAATTTAAACCACTAGATAAAATTCTCTTGAAATTTTTTTGGCATCGATGTCATTCAAATTAACTCTTTTCAGAAGTTGTCTATTAATATTATTAGGAGTTGTTTTTTTTTTTTTCCCCAAAAAATTGGCCTAAAGGCCAAGTTTGGAAAAAAAGGTGTTTAGTCCAGCTTAACTTATTTTTAAGGTTTCAAATACATTGATGTGAAATTTTTGAGGGTTCAAGGACAACACTGGACAAAAAAACCCTTAATGGTAAAAAAAATTACAAAGAGAAGTTAAAAAAAAAAAATACCCTTAATTTTTTTTAGGGTTTAGGTACACTTTTCAATTATAAAGTTTTAGTGGTTTAAGACTTTCATGTAGCATAGTAGGGTTTAGATTTAGACACTTTTATTAGGTTTTTGGGGTTTTGTTTAGACACTTTCCTTAGGGTTTGGGGGTTTAGACTTTTGTGGGCTTAAGGGGCATGTTTGGAATATGTAATTGATTTGTCCTTTTGACATTAAAGAATTAGTTTGTGTCTTATTTATATGATTAACTCTTATACCTTGTCCTTGTCGAAGAAAAACTTTTTTTTTTATAAATGTTTTGGTCACTCTTTTCTAGTTAGGGTTGGTGGAATGCACATGACCGGCTCGATCTAGTGTTTCTGTTTTGGTCAGTTTTTCCTGTTTAGGGTTTGTGGAATGCACATGAACCGCAAAGGCAAAAAGACCGATCATGATGTTATTCCGAAGTACCCAAAAGGAAAAAAAATAAAATAAGAGACTGATCTTGACGTAATGATAATGCAATGTGAGTAGAATTTAAAGGATTGTGACCGTGGTTAATCGACTTGTCTCGACAAAGACTTATTAGTTTGAGATCGTAGGTCCGTTCACTTTGACAGAGATATGTTCTTGGGACCACCTCACTTCACTCAAACGCTTGAAAAAAGCTGTAGAAAGCCAGAAAGGGCCGGAAAGATTAGTCCGATTCATCGGGAGCAGTAACATAAGATTCCCCTGATCATATGAGAAAATCAAGGCCGTGGGTTTCACATGGTGGGTCCTGAATTGGTCTCCCCAGTATGTAAAGCAACAACACGATGGACGAGTACTTACCGAGGACCCATTTGATCCTTTTAACGTGGCGGTGTGGTGACTCAGCCATATATCATTCCCCTGTCAATCATTTTTGTCGCATGCGCACCCACCACAATCACACCCTTAACTGATGTTTGGTGTTTTTTTAAGGGAGTGGATCAAATTTTTCAGAGGGTCCATGTCCATGTGGAGTTCTTCTTTTCATTTTCTGTTTATTTGGTTTTTCTGACCCTTAATTTCATACTTCACTTCATGTTTCGGACCTTTCGGTGAAAAACCGAACCGAACCAAACCAGTAACCGATGGCTTTGGTTATAGTTTAAATAAAAAGAAAATTGTCTGTTTCAGTTAAGGTTTTTGTTTTAGTTTTAAGTTTCGATTTTAATGTTACCCAAAACGAACGGAACCATTGTCATTCTGGCATTGGTTGATTTATTAGCCTAAAAAGTGGAAGCGAAATCACTAGTACCTGCAATGCTTATCTTTTGTTCATGCATGTTACTTTTGTTTTTCTGTCTCTTCTTTTGTTGATGTGGCTTTCCTTCCTTCTATTTACGTGTTGTGTCACACTTCATGAACCTTACTGACATGAAACATGACATTATAAATGGCGCATCAAGCAAAACCTGTCTAAAGGTCGGCTGAAACATTATTTTCTTTGATAATACAGGTTGTTCGCGCCAGCTTACGTGCTCCTCGATTAATCTCTGAAAAACTAATCTCATCGTCCATTAGCAAAGCACATTAAAGCTGGGGCCTATCCAATGGTTTGCTAAAACAGTGGAGTATTTTCTTTGAAAAATACGGGTTGTTCGTGC
Source organism: Vaccinium myrtillus (assembly GCA_016920895.1). Classification (NCBI taxonomy): domain Eukaryota; kingdom Viridiplantae; phylum Streptophyta; class Magnoliopsida; order Ericales; family Ericaceae; genus Vaccinium; species Vaccinium myrtillus. The sequence continues at coordinate 29,636,328 of CM029280.1, read as the reverse complement.
CAGCTTATGTGCTAATCAATTAATCTCTGAAAAACTAATCTCATCGTTCATTATTTATTACTCTTCGACGAAACGGCACGAATGAAGAAAAATGACACGGCACGGCACGATTAAGCACGGCATGATTAACCAAACGGGCACGGGCACGGTTGACACAAAAGAAAAGCTGCACGGCACGGCACGACGGGCCCGTTTGACACCTCTACTCTTCGTTCTGTGCGGGCCTTCTCATGAAAAGCTGCTACTTTGCTAAGCAACGTAACCCACATGGGAGCCAAACTCGTTGTAGACTACCTAAATCCTATGAAAAGGGTTTGGAATTCTCTTTTGTTTTGACCAACAGAGATGATTGAGTGACGCATCCCTACAGTAGTCCGAGTCATCCATATCCTTTTTCCAAACAGGAAGAATCTACTCATATTCAAAGGGTGTATGTATATCCACAACAGAAACCTCTAGAACAAACTTAAGCCTCACCACCGTCAGTAAAGAATTAACAAACAAATTTGAATTGATGGAGGGAATGACGTGTACTATATGCGCCTATTGTATGGTCCAACCCGGTCTAGTGGTCTAAGCTTGGAACGTAAGGGTTTGCTTCTTCCTTTGGTTTTAGATTCGGTACCTCTTAGATTCTATCAACTCCTTTGAACTCAGTTCATACAAAGTTTTGCTTTAACTTTAAATGGAGCCCCCGCTAGGGGATAGTGAGATTGGTTAAAGTGCGCGTAAGCTGGTCCGGACACTAGGTTATCAAAAAAAATCATGACTCTTGTCCCTTCTTTAATATAGGGAACCTTAGCTAGCTAGGGTTTATGTCTTCTGCCTTTTCATGCACATGGATTATCCAAATTAACTTGTCATCGCTGCTCTTCAGAGTCCTACATATAAACAAATATATAGGCATCAAAAAAAAAATCTTGAAGTTTGGAAGGCACTAACCATATAAAACATCAAACAAGAACAGAATACTTACCTGATGATAACATTTTTTGTATTACTCTTGGTTCGTTTTTATTACTCAAGTGTCCGGACCAAATTACGCGCACCTCTACTAATATCGAAACAAAGCTCTGTTTAAGTGGCATCAAAGGAATTGGATGCATGCATTACTCTTCGTTTTGTGCAGGCCTTCCAAGCTTCTCCAAAGGACCAAAGCTACTTCTTTGCTAAGCAACCTAATTAACCCACATGGGAGCCAAACTTTGAGACTGTCCCATCCCTAGAAAAACGGGCAGGAAAATTCTCTTTTGCATTGACCAACAGAGATGATTGAATGATGCATCCTTACACTTGTCCGAGTCATGATCCATATCCTTTACTACAGCTAATTCCAGGGTTGGCTCGGTGGTCTTGTCCCAGAACTTACCGATTTTACTCCATTTTGTTCGATTCTCATTGCCAGTAATTTTTTAGGCCACCTAACTTCCCGTGGAAGCCCAAAAAGAACTATGGGAAGGAATGTAGGGATTAATCCGAGGTGCGAGCAAACTAGTTCGAAAACCCTGCATTACCCAAAAAAAAAACTTAAGCCTTACCACCATTAGTAAAGGATAACCAACTACTTTAACCAAAAAAATTAGATTGATGAAAAGGAAAAAAAAAGCTAAAAGAGCCATCAGCAATGACTCATGTCCCTTCTTTTGCAGGGAACCTAGCTAGGGCTTGTGTCATCGCTGCTTTTCATGCACATGATTATCCTAAATATAAACAATCTTCAAGTTTGGAAGGCACTAACCATATAAACCATCAAAGAAGAACAGAATACTTAACTGGTGATAACATTTTTGATTGAGATTCGAATGGAGAACTCACAAATTGTGGTAGCATGCAAGAAGAACGTAGAGGCTCAGAATGTGGAAATGAGGGTGCCTCTGTATTCTTATGGGTGTGAGAAGAAAATAAAGAAGGCTTTGTCTCATTTCAGAGGTAACAATCCATCAAATTATGCTTAATTCTACTTCTCATCAATGCTTATGTCACGGTATCGAATCAGTCCAAATAAGATACGTAAACTTGGGCAATGCTTATGGCACATGACACGTATCATGATACGATTTATGAAATGAAAAAAACCAATACATGATACGTATCCCGATTTGAAAATACTGGTCGAGTCTGTTGGACCCTGAATTTATGCATTGTTTGTGGCGAATTTCCTCCATTTTAAATTTATTGATTGATTGTTGATTGACATGAACATGTGCATTGTTGTGCAGGAATATACTCTGTGAACGCAGACTTCAATCAACAGAAGGTGACAGTGTGGGGAATATGCAACAAGTATGATGTTCTAGCAACCATAAGGAGTAAGAGAAAAGAAGCTTGTTTCTGGAATCCAGAAGACACTGAAGAAATACTGGAACAATCGAAACCGAAACCGCCGTCGCCATCGCCTTGTCCTCCAAAACGATCAATGTCGTTTGCTCTGTCTAAGGCTCGGAGACTCAGCTGGAAATTAACATTGAAGAAAGTCTTCATGAGATCCAATTCCTTCTGAAATTAGTCCTGACCAAACAGAGAAAAGTGATGTAATTTTGGTTACGAAAAGGTGCTTTGGCTAAATAAGTCACTTGGCTTATTGTTTGTTTTTATTCAAAATTTTCTTGCATTTGTTAGTTTCGTATTAAACTATTGTGAATTATTCGTTTTTGTTGACAAGAGGAATCCGAAAAGTAAAAAATTATGATCCAAACTTAATTTTTTTGAATAAAGACAAAAATTAGTCAAAAAGCCATATTATTTGGCTTTATTAAAAAAAAAGAGCTTTGTGATCAAATTTTTTTTTTACAAAGAATCAATAATCCACAAAAATTTAATGTGAAACTAACAAATGCGAGAAAAATTTGAACAAAAATAAAATAAAAAAATTAAATGACTAATTTAGGCAAAACAGCACTAAGAGCATCCTCATCTGGTATGGTAAAATACTGTTTTTGACAAATTGTTGAGCCAAACCCCCCAAAACCCCCAAAAATCAGCCTCTCTACTTTCCCTCAACAAATTGTTTTTGCTACAGTAACACTACTTCCCCAGCGAATCACTGTTCACGGGACAAACCTTTTTTTTATTGTTTTTGCCGGTGGGGCTCGATGGGGACGGGTGGGGCTTGATGAGGACGGGGGAGAGAGAGAGGATCACGTGGAGAGGGAGGAGAGAATTGAAGGCTGACGCGTGGGCATCCGAATAGTGATTTGGACAAAAGTCCTGGGCATCCGCAACTCCCAAGGTGGGGAGTGTTAGCTTTTTAGGGGAAATGTATTTTTTTTAATAGATTTGAGGGGGAATAGTTTAATATAGTAAAGTTTGGATAGAGAGTCTGATTTTTTGAGTTTTTGATAAAGTGGCTTGCTAAATTGTAAAAGGTGTTTTTGTAGTTAAATTTGGTCCAAAATTTATTGATACTGATGAGGATGCTCTAAGTGTTCTTGTAATATCTTATGTAAATAAGTTGGTGTTTAAAGCAATTTGGTTTCCTTTAACCCCAGTTGTTGACATGTTTGGCAACTTCTCCTTTAATTCATCCACTTATAGCGTTGTTCAACATAAGTCTTATTTATTTTTTACTTAACCTAGGGTGTCCAGATTAGTTCACGCTGCCCGCACATTTAGAATAATTTTTGGGAAACCGATCTCGCTGTCCACCAGCGTGGTCCAATTAAAATCGCAACATAGTCCCGTATGAACCGGGGCCATAAGCGTTGACAACACTTTGAGAAATTTCAAACTTGAAATCTTAGAACGAAACAAATCCTGAGTCTCAGTTTTTGAAAAGTTGGCCCAACTCCTTTGGCAAATAATCCATAATCCGGATTATTGGATTATTCGTTTTGTTTTTATTCAAAAAAAATTTGCATCAAGATTTTGTATGTGGTTTCTGGATTCCTCTCGACGCTACGAATCTAACAAGTATAAATTTATGGTCAAACCAAATATTTTTTTGAATAAAGCCGAAAATACTTGGATTATTGGTACAATTTTGGCTTTATTAAAAAAATTTTGAGTTTTGACCATAATTTTATACTGCCTCCGTCCCTTTTTAAATGTGTTGCTTCGTAAATCCAACTTATTAAAGAAACGTCATCATTACACATTTCACATCAACTTTTTCCTCCTCTTTACACTATTCACATCAACTTTTTCCTTCTCTTTACACTATTCACATCAACTTTTACCTCTACTTTCCAAAATTATCCTCCACTTTTACCCATTAACTCTTTACCCACTAACTTTTCAAAAGGGCAAAATGATAATTGTACAAACTTTTACCCATTAACTTTTCAAACCACACACTTATTTAGGGACAACCCAAAATGGAAAGTTAAACACTTAAAAAAGACGGGAGAAAGACTTGTTAAATTTTAAAACTATCAAAATTAGAGAAAACCATGAAAATCTTGACACAAAACTAACAAATGTCATCCTAAAAAAAAAAAAAAATGAATAAAAACAAAACGAATAATCTAATAATCCGGATTAAGTTTTTTTTGCCAAATCACCTTACGTGTTCATAGTCCAAATTCTTAGACTAAAAAGTGCTTGGTACATTTGAAGGAAGCTGGAACTTGTCATTTTGTCTGTCAATGTTGGTTTCCGATAATCAACTTACGTGTTCTTTCTTTCTTGTTCTCTTTTTGGACCAAATGATCATATTCTAAGTAAAGCGTGGAAAAATTGGAACCACTACTTCCGAAGCTTCGTGTATTTGTTAATTTTTCTTTGAACTTCCTTGTTAGTATATGGTATTCCCTCTGTTCTTAATTGTTAGTCCTACGATATCACTATGATTTCATTATACAGAGTTTGAATATTTATGATTTCATCCTGAAACTACATGATTGGACCATTATGCCCTTCTGAATTTGGCGTGTGCATGTGGATCTCTTAAATTTTTTAACAATGTTTATCATGTTTGTTAGTGGTAAAATAATAAAGCATATTCACTGTGTAAATAACCATATTTCAAAGGACATGTGAACATGGTTGATTAATTTACCATTTTCTTACCAAAGTAGCAAAACAACAAACCATATCCACTACTCCATTATTTAACTTTCTTTTATGAATTTGGCCCGCGCATGTGGCTCCTTGAACAATTTTAACATTGATTTTTCTTTATATTTTCATCCTAAATTCCATCGTAAATTATTTATGTTTTCATCCTAAAAATCTTTGCCTATAAGGTAAAGATTTTTGGGATGAAAATATAAAGAATGTATCCATCCTAAATTGTTTATGTTTTTATCCCAAAATTCTTTGCCTAGAGGGTAAAGATTTTTGGGATGAAAACATAAAGAATGTTTCTATCCTAATTTCCTCCTAAATTGTTTATGTTTTCATCCTAAAATTCTTTGCCTATAACGTAAATATTTTTGGGATGAAAATATAAAAGTATTTTTGCATCCTAATTTCCATCCCAAATTTTTTATGTTTTCATCCTAAAATTCTTTGCCTATAAGGGATGAAAACATAAAGAATGTTTCCATCCTAAATTCCATCCTATATTGTTTATGTTTTCATCCTAAAATTCTTTGCCTATTGGGTAAAGATTTTTGGGATGAAAACATAAAAAATATTAAATTTTTTAAGGGAGCCGCTGTGCGGACCAAATTCATAAAGGGAAGTTAAATAAAAGTAAATATGGCTTATTGTTTTACCACTTTGGTGAAAAATGGTAAATTAATCAACCATATTCACATGTCCTTTAAAAGAGGGTTATTTACACAGTGAATATGATTTATTGATTTACCTATTCGGTGATTTTTTATAATAAACATAAGTATTTTAATTATGGATAAAGGGCCTTTTAGGTATTATTTAAAATACAGGATGTAATTATAAGTATTCAAACTCGGTAGGATAGAATCATAATGATATTATTGATACAGGATATCTAATTAACTCTCCCATTTTTCATATAAAAAAATCAACTATTCCATGTATGATTTTTTGAATTTTTTTAGCACCGTATTAAAGATCTCAATTAGTACTTTAATCCGGTGCAAAAAAAATCAAAAAATTATACATGGAAGTACTTAATTTTTTTATTTGAAAAATAGCACGACTTTTCGTAAGGGACTAACAGTTAAGAACGGAGGAAGTAGTATTTTGACTATTTTCTGAATACTCAAGTTAAATTTTATGAGGGTTATGGTTTTAAATCGATGTATTGGGAATGTTGTTGCCCCCAAGTACATCCATAAAACTCACACACGCCAACTATACACAAATACCCAAGTAATTTCACGTGGTCCTCCAAAATCGGGTACGTTCACAGGAGAGGAGGAATTTTACAGGAAAGATACAAATATAATGGAGGAGGAGAAACACCATTCTACTCAACTCACCTTCTTGCTCTAACTCTCACCGGAGCCTCGGCTCACTCGACTCCCTTCCGAAAGGAGAGCTTCTAGGAGATCTCATGGCACATACTCAAATAGGGTTGACCCTTCCCAACAAAGAAAAGTAACATTATTGGTGATACAGCTACATATTGGCTGATATCAGACATATTATTGGTGAATAATACTCCCTCCATTCCTTAAAAAATTGTGCACTATGAAAAGACGTGTAATTTTCGGATCAAGAAATAATAGACCATTATTTAGGAACAGAGAGGGAAAAGTATCGGAGTTCCAAAATCCCGTTACATTATACGATACGTAACATTTATCGAAAACGTGTTAGGTGAACAAAAATAGAGACAAGGAAAGTCCTTGTCCCAAAATGATGGTTAGTAGTGCCAAGGTCCACATGACAAAAACTTCAAGAATTCGGCAGCTTTCGGCACCGTTCTTACGTCACGTTAATCTTCAAGAATTCAGAAAAGAAGCAGAAAAAACGGGCAGGACAAAATCAAATGGTCAATCCACATTTATGGTTGAAAAACTAGTTATAAAAGTAGTTGTATAGCACTATAAGTTAGGCTGAACAAAATTCAAACCCCTCACCTAACTCATCTGCCAAATTTTCAATTGCGTTCTTACTCAAAATACTATATATATACATACAGTTACATACACATTCATGTCCAGGCTTAAAACAGCAATAACAAGTTGAAGGATTTGAAGGAAGAGAGAGAGAGAGAGAGAGAGAGAGTGCGCGAGCGTGCAAGAGAGAGAATGATAAAGGTTGGAATGATAGCGGAGCTGTTGGAGGACTACAGGATGGCTATGGCAATATTGAGGGAGCATTTTTTGGTTCCAAGGAGGGAGCAAATGGGAGTTCAATATTTTCTTAGGAGTCTCCGTTCTGCTTCCACTTCACCCGTCCCGGCTCAAGACTCCGCTACTTTCCTTATTTACTTCTGAAAAACGGTTCAATTCGTGTTAGGCTCCTCGATTAATTTCTTTCTTCTCTGCTCACGTAACGTTGGCCATAATTTTGGTATTTGTAAACACGAGATATATATATATATATATGCTTTTTATTGAACAAGATTTCAATTATGTTTGGCTGCTCGAATTTTTTCTATTCGTTATTTATTGATGTAGTAGCTCTGGAAACTGGTAGAAAGTATCACGTGACAACTTACATAGGTGAGACTCGAACAAGAACATTATGCTCGCAAAACAGGTAATCAGACAATATTTACGCGTAATTACATATACAGTATTCTCTCAGTATCACGTGACATTGTTTGTGCGATACTTTCGAGAAATTACGTGGCAACAAATTTAGTGGGTGAGACATGATGCCACACTTTTGTTAGGTGAATGAGAGACAAGGCATGACCTAAAATATGTTTATGTATGTTGTGATAGCTCAATCCCAATTCCCAAGTACTCCAGGAATACCAGATAATTTTCTCAAAAAAATAAAAAATAAAAAAATAAACAGCTATTTTTTTTTAATATTTAATTTTAATCATTCTCAAGGTCTTGTTCATTTTTTACTATTATCAGCAACAGAACAGAACATGTTGTTCTGGCCCATTATGGTATGAACCGAAGGAGGTCCAACGCCACCAGGTGGACCTTTGGAGCCCAAATAATGTGGGCCTGGTTAGTCAAGTTGTAACTCAACTGTGAATGCGGGAAATGTTAATAAGTTTTGTATCTAGTGGAAGCATGACATCAATTTTATAATTTTTAAAAGGTTGTAGGTTCGACTCGTATTCATAAAGAAATTCTTGTAATTACTCAAAATTCTTGTACGCAGTGAATACAAAATGAGTTGATAACAGCGGAAAGGTTTCAAACATTCCTTAGGAGGGAAAATACCGTTAATCTCAAGTTTTGACAACCAGATCAATCAATCATGGGCGGATCCATTCATGGGCTAAGGTGGCTATAGCCCAGGTGAGGTGTAAAAAAAGGAAAAAAAAAAAGAATTATATGTAAAATTTTAGCCCATCTCATTTTTGTGTGTAGCCCAACCCATTATCTCTGACCTCCGGTCTTGACGCCTTCTTCGAAGTTGTCCCTAATCGATCCTTTAGCTTTTCTTATGAAGATTTTTTCGTCTCAAAGTTTTTCTTCCGAGTTAAAAAAGGGCTTTGGGGATAGGAAAAGGGTTGGGAAGAGGATATTAAAGTCCTTAAAGTTATTAAACAATTGATACTGCAACAATATATATTTTTTATTGAAATAGGTATATATATAAGATATTTAGCAAATACTAATTTGTAACGATTAATCCAAAACGGTACCCGGTAACAAATTGGCACCAATAAGTACCACACAAGTGGTAAAAACGATACCATGCTCCGTAGAATATTCAAAACTTAGGTTAACCCATGACAGATTAGGCTCCTGAATCTGCACTTGCTTGGAGTTCCCTTGCAATGGTTATCTTTTGTGCATGCATGTTGCTTCCTTTATCCGCACTTCTTGGCACACTTTATGAACCCGAGCAACATGTAATATGACATCACATATGGTGCATCAATCAAGACCAGTTCTTTTCAACAAAGCTCGTGTGCATGCGTGCTCATACGTTATTTTCTTTGATAATTCATGTTGTACCCTAGAGAAAAGTAACCAAAAAAAAAAAAAAAATACTTCCTCCGATCCAAATTATGAACTTTTGAGAAGCAACTTTTTGTAATATAAAACAATGCATTAATATTCTGAACAGGTTGTACGATCGAGCACATTTACCGGCAAGCCAATTTATAGCAATACTTGGAACCGAGCAAGATGAAGCATGATAGTAGGGGTGCACATACACCTATGGGCATCAAGTTAGCGGGCTTATACTTTGATAATAACGAGATTAGTGCGCATTCCCTGTACCCATTTACAATCGGGCTTCATTTAATTTGCCCAAGCCCAACCCAAATTAAATTTTAATTTCTCAAATCCAAGAAGCCCATTTATCTTACTAAGCATAGTATTATAAACATAAATTAATTACCATAACGATCACAATTACAATTCACAACCATAATAATATATTTAAAGTTCTAAGTTTTTACAAAAATATTAAAAACAGTCCTATAAATTAAAGTGCAATTAAAATATTCAAAAAGATGGAACTCTCCAATATCTATCAATCTCTATATGTAGTATTTAAATAAAATATTATTTAAATCAGGCCGGGCCGGGCTGGGCTTTAGAAGAGTTTCCCAAACCCAGCCCATTTAGTAAACGGACTTAAAAAGACTTGGAACTGAATATTTATTCCAACCCTAAAAAACCCATTTGGATTGGGCGGATTGATATTTGATAGGTGCACCCCTAATTAATAGGGTGTGTGGAATCCCCCGTCGGTTAGGCATGTTGTGTTAGAAGATGCCATGCGGATACAGAAGACCGACAATAAATTCAAATGAGAAGCTCTTATTATTGAGATAGGAAAACACTAATATTTGGGGGTTCGAAGCGGTAGCTTCCTTTGCTTCCCTCTAAGCAAGTTCTGAGCACGTTTTGAACTTCATATCTTAGGTTTTGACCACCAAAACCAATTCTTTGGGGTTCGGCCATTATTTTTATTTTATTTTCTTTTTTGTAACTGGATTTCTGGACTAATTGCACCACCGCGATTAATCTAATCTAAAGTTAACGACCAAGCAACCTCCCTTGAGTTTAGAATATTTGGCCTAAAGTGAGATTGAAACATGCAACTCTTATGCAACTCTTATGGAGTTATTGCTTTCTCATGCCCACTTGGCCAAATCCCACGAGTTGCACATTATCCATAATCCAGATAACATTGTTTGACCAAATTCAAAGTCTTTGTTTATTGTTTTCAACCAATGGGTATGTAAAAATGGGTTCTCTTTTTCGACCAAATCATGTTTTTTTTGTCTAAGTAAAGCGTTGGAAAATTGAATTTGTTAAAACCAGACAAGAAGGTTCTGGGGTGAACGAAAGTAGAGACAAGGAAAACGAAAGTCTCATGTCCCAAAGTGTTACGTAGTGGTCCAAGGGTCCACTGGAACCTGAAAGTTTCGGAAGCTGTCGGCAGCTGATCTCCATGCCCATTTTTTATATCTATAATTTTTTAGATGACTGACTGATTCCGATTGAATTTGTATACGCGCATTTTAACTAATTTCCAATGACTAGTCTACGGGTCATTAATTGGCAAATGTATAGACTAATCGACCACAACAAGTTAGTAGCACAAAAGAGATTTTGAGCCCGAGATTTAGAAGGATCGATCAAACATGAAACATCTGAATTAAGAAATTAGAAACCCTGGAAAATGGGCTGACAATGTGCAAAAAAAAAAAAAACACTTAGGCCTTGTTTTCCAATAGATTTTGTACTTTTCACATTTTAAAAAACAACACATAAAAAACTTTTATACATAAAATTTTAAAATCTATAGGAAAACTACACATTTTTAAAAACATTTTATCACAGCCTAAAATGCTCATTTTAAATTTTCTAAAATACATAAAATCTATTGGAGAACAAAGCCTATTCCAATGTACTTTTTACACACTTCAAAACACATTGACAAACTTTTATACACTTTTTACACATGTTAATACAATTTTTAAAAACTTTAACGGCAGCCTATTGGACTATTTTAAAATTTTCTAGATATAAAAGTTGCATAGCACTATAAGTTTGGCTGAACACCAAACTCTGCCTAATTGTCAATAGTATTGCTCAAAACACTATATACATACACATTCATGTTCAGTCATTACAACTGCAATAAGTAGAATGATTTGAAAGAGAGAGAGAGAGAGAGAGAGAGAGAGAGAGAGAGAGAGAGAGAGAGAGAGAGAGAGAGAATGATAAAGGTGGCAATGGTGGTGGAGCTACTGGAGGACTATGGGATGGCGATGGCAAGATTGAGGGAGCAACTTTTGCTACCAGGGAGGATGGAAATGCGAGTTCGATTTCTGAGCAGTCTACGTAATGCTTCCACTTCACCCGTCACTGCTCAAGACTATTCTTCTTTCCTTATTTACTTCTGAAGAACGGTTCATTTTGTTTGGCTCGTAGATTTGTTTCTTCGGTTGTGCGTAGATCGAAGATAATCACTTTTATAAACCGGAGTTCCTTTCATAACTATAATTCGCACAAAATTTCACTTCGTTTCTTTCTCTTGTACACTTTAGCAGCAGAAATACATATATTTATGTACTGGAGATGCAATAAGAAGAAATTTTGATGAGACATGGAACATTGTGATGCCGTTATGCCATGACTGATTTTTTTCTGTTCTTTCCCCTCTTTTATGTGAAGCTTTTTGTGGTGAAGAAAATTTCTAAGTGTAATATTGAATATTGTGCTTTTGATCATCCAGATTTGGGCTGGAGTATTTGACTTTTGAGTTCTTTTCTTGGTGCTTTTAATTCAAGTTCAGTTTCAAATCAAAACATTTGTAGCTCTAGAAACTGGTAGAAAGTAAGGGGAGGAAGAATGTGCAACTCAAATATGCTCGCAAAATGGGAGTCTGAAAATATTTACGCGTAGTATCATGTGATACTGTTTGTGTGATGCATTTCACAAATCACGTACGATAAATTTAACAGGTGAGACATAATGACACACTTTTGTTAGGTGAGTGAGAGATAATGACACACTTTTGTTAGGTGAGTGAGAGACAAGACATGACCCAGATTAGATTATGTGGTGCGATAGCTCAATCCCAAATACTCCAAGAATACCAAATAGTTTCTTCTTCTTTTTTCTTTTTTTTTTTTAAAAAAAAGCTTTAATTTATCCAATATATGGTGTTCTAATTTTAATTCTAAGGAACATAGCATGTTCAGAAGCATCCAACGTCCAACAAATTAGCCAAATAATTCCAAGGGTGCATTAAATGTGTGACAATTGATTGATTATCTGTTCAGCACTTCAGCTGATGATGGGAGAGTTATTGCCTTGTTGGATTTTCTCAAGGTCTTGTTCATTTTTAATTATCAGCAACAGAGCCATGTTGTTCTGGCCCATTTTGATATGAACCAAATGAGAGGTCCAACACTAAGTGGACCTTGGCAACCGAAATAATGTGGGCCTAGTTAGTCATGTTAACGCAACTGTGAGTGTGAAAATGTTGATAAAAAAGAAAAAAACTAAGAACATACCTTTCGAACACAATTAATTGTGTTCGGAATCATTAGATGCTTGTGGATTTACAGACATTAAACTGTGTCCGGAGTTCCGTTTTCCTATCATTGCTTAAATGTGAATAAGCTTGTATCGAGTGGAAGCATAACATGAATTTCATAATTTAAAAAATGTCATAAGTTCACTCTCTATTTAGTAAAAAATATTGTTGTCGTTTTCTACTAGTCAATAGAAATATATACTCTTTTTGTCATCCCATGGCCTGCACCTCTCCTTATCGTTGATGGTGGTAGGTTGTGGCGGTGACATGGCATGGTACATTACGTATCCGATGTGGGTGGTGAGGTTTTGGCTGCTGTTTTTTATTTTTCTTATTCAACCTTGGGTTGGATTTCCCTCTTTTTTCCTGGTCGATGTATTCATTGTCAAGTTTCTCTATATATTGAATAATTTTGTCGTTTAAAAAAAAAAAAGATTGATAATTTGGGTTTGTCTATGATACAGACAATTACCCTCCCCCAAGTCGATGTGAGACCATAAGGAAATTTTGTTGGCTCAATGAAATTTATACGCAGAGTTAATTAGGAGTGATTTTTTCATATTAGTGTTTGGTTCTCTTACTTCTTTCCAATGGAAAATAATTGTGTGCGAGCGTGTCAAAGAGAGTTTTTAATCTCCTCCCTCAAATTAACTTTTGAAAACCAAATCTAATCAGGCGATTGTGTTTAAATGGTTCAATTACCTCAATTAAGAGGATTTCTCTTTCAAAGTGAAGAAATACAAACCAATTTACTTAAGAAATCAAAGAAACGACAAAGAAACAAGGTACTTTGATTGATAAATCACAAGTAGACTTACTTCGAAATCGTCTTCAACTTCAAATAACAGATAACAAGAACTTCGAACACTTGATTGTTACAAGAACAACTAAAATTACTTCCTAATCTACTTCGAACTGAGTCGAAATCCTAAAACTACAATTCTACTTGCCAATGAACAAACCAAGCATCATTTTTTATTGCTGTTTGTTGAAGATTTGTCCGGGGACTTTTCATTCTTCAACTTCTTCTATTTATAGACCTTGCTTATAATTTGAACTTCCCGCTCAAAGCATTTAAACTTGGCTTGCTTCGAACTCTATCATTGTATTTTAAATGAGCAGTTTCTTCCCTCCAACAACATCTGAACTTGAATTTCTTTGATCATCCTTCAGAAGTTTTAATTTGAATCTGCACGATTACTCAAACCACTCATATGATTAGTTGTTAAAGAAATAATTGCCTTGCACGACGTATTCCGCGTGTCTCAACTGTCAACCACTTCATTTTATACGTTTACACATGTAATTCATGCATTTAACAATTAAAAGTATGGCTTCGAAGTCAATTTTGTTACTTATCCTTTGACTTGTAACTGCCAATAACTGCCATAATTAATCTAGTGATCCAGTGCTTTTCATTAACATTAATTTGCCAACATTTGACACTCTTAATTACGTGTCAATTAATTACTGGATTTGTCAATTTTATATGTAAACAATTAGCCAAGCGTGCTTAATAACACCACATAAGAGCAACAGCAGCAGCTAAGCCAAGCCAAAATTTTGGCCAAAAAACCTGGTGTACAATGCATATAGCTACACTGTCACTATCAACACTCCAACAATCCTATCCATTTTACCTTACTCTTATTAAAATATTTTTTTTTTTTCATTTTTTTAAATATATATTTATACCCATCGCCATCGCCTCCATACCCATCGTCGTCACCGTCGTTCGAATCCCAGATCCGGCGAGCCTCTCACGCCGTCGCCGTCGTTTGAATCCTCCACACGTCACCGTCGTTCGAATCCTCCACGTCGTTGTTCGTCGAATCCTCCACGTCGTCGCCGTCGAATCCCAGATCGTCGCCGTTGTTCGAATCCCAGATCGTCACCGTCGTTCGTTGAATCCTCCACACCGTCGTTCGTCGTTCATCGTCATCGTGGCCGTTGTGGAGAGAGAGAGAGAGAGAGAGAGAGAGAGAGAGAGAGAGACAACTATAAAAAAATGGGATGATTGGTGAACAGTGCTTGTGTAGAAGTAGACAAGTACTGTTCACATATGGATGGTGTATAATGATATACCCAATCTGCTGCACCTCCATTTTTGCTGTTGTCTTCTCCATTTTGCCTTGAACAGTGCATATAGCCAAGCTGCTGCTGTTGCTGTTGCTCTAAGAGTCATTTTTTGGGTTCGGTAACAAGTAAAATAATGCGGAACTCATTAAAAGCATGCCGATTGAAAAAAATCTCTAACTCGCCCAACGACACACTAAATTATTAACCCACTGACTCCACTCACTTGTTAAGAGTTTGGTGCGAAAAAATAATTCTCAATAAACTTTAGAGAAGGAAAGAAAATGTGTTCTTGAATGGATATTATGAGATAAAATCTATTTTTGATAAAATGTAGTTTTGTTTAGAGGTGTGATAAAATGACATTGTTTTCCCAATGAATTAAATCTATGGTTGATAAAAGTGTTTTGTAAATGGTTTTGTGAGATAAAATCTAGTGTTCATGAAATCTAGTTTTGCTAAAATCCGTTGAGAATATTAGATTTTATCAAAACTAGATTTTATGAGATAAAATCTATTCAAGAACAAGGCCGTAGTTCATTAAAAGGAATCCCTAAAAAAATTAAATGTACGAGTATTTCAACCGTCTAGGAAACTAGTGTAAAAATAGGCATTGTTACACAATCCTTTACTTTGTACAGGATTCGAGTTCCGCGATTAACCAAACCTAATTGGAAAATAAGTACGATGTAGAAACCCTTTTTTTGCTAGCTGACCATATAAAAAATGGACAATGATAGGGGTACGACCCTAGAGGTACCAAAATGGTATAAACCATCTTGCGGAGTCCACTTTTGAGTTTCGCACAAAATCCGAATCATTCAGTAATTTTAAAATAATTTTTCGATTGTCACTACAAAAAATTAGCTCAATTAGATATGCCTAAGTAATTGATCCAAACTTTAAGTTTTTCATTCAGAATAACACTAATCAATTATTTTAAAATTATTAAACGGTTCAGATCATTTATGCAGGACTCAGAAGTAGGCCCCGCAAGCCGCTTTTTACCAATTTAAAATTATTACACTAACAAAAATACATTACATAAAAACACCAACCCAAAGTATTTTTTTTTTATTTTTTATTTTTATGCAAGTGGAGTGGAGTGCAGTTGATGCTTCCCTTATACTCCCATGCACATGGCGTAAGAGGCGGTTCGATTAAAAGACCCATCCCCTCCCCAAGTCCCTTAGGATAGAGTAGATTAGGATTAACGAATGACAAAAAAAAAAAGTATTTTTTTATAACTACGGGTGCAATTGTGGTTTTACCAAAACAAAAAATCGTAAACTAAAAATTACCTGCCAAAAAGGAATGACACCTTGGAGTCGCCAAAACTTGAATTTGGAGAGGCGCTGTGCGGTAGGTGTTGTGCGACATGTTGTGCGGCAAAACTACGTCGTTTGCTTTTTTTTCTTAGTATATCAAGGGCTGGCTCTGTTTGAGAGTTAAGTGTTGGGTTTAATTTTGGGGTTGATTTTAGGGGATTTAAGCATTTTTCTTTGGGGTAGGGTATAGTGGGTTTAGGAGACATTATTTGGATTTAGCATTTTGGTTAGAAAGACTTCAGGTTTAGGATTTAGGCGCTTTGGGTTTAAGCACTTTGAATTGGTTTTTTCTTCCTCCAAATGAGTTTTGAAAGGCTTTGGAGTGTTTGCGACAAAAACAAGAAGTTTGTAGTTTTCGCCGCACAACACCTACCGCATAAAGACCCACCCCGGATCCCCAAAACTTCACGTAGAAGTAAAGCAGAAGAGAAGAAAAGAGAGAGAGAGAGAGAGAGAGAGAGTGAGAGACGACTCTGCTTCGGTGCTTCCTCTTCGGGTCTCTCGCTTTCTCTCACCCGTATGTTTTTCCCACATAAACATTATAATTGCATTTAGATTCTCGATAATGTTTTCTAGTACTATGTTTCAATTCCTTAACTTTTTGTTTTTTTCTTACGTTGGAAATTAATTCCATAAATTTTCTCATGCCTATTTGTTGCTGTTTACAGTTGATCCTTACTTCTTAGCCTGTTTGATTTATCGTTCTTGATAATCGCTCTGTTAACTCTCTTTTTTTTGTGGGTTTTGCATCAGTAGACTCAATCTTTTTGTACAGAACCCTCATCATGGCTTTAGGGTTTATGGGTAACGGAGGTTCTTCATCGTCTTCTTCAAATTTATCACCTTTAGCTCCTCCTTTTACCGTTGATCGGTCCAATCCCAAACCCAATTCAAACCCACTTGTGCCATTAACTGAACCGCCTTATTCTGCTTTGGCCATTCAATCTTCTTACCATAACTGGCCATATTCGGACTCTTCGTATAATGAGTATGGATACATGGGTTCACACTCTGTTAGTTCAACCAATGCCCATATGCCTCCTTTAAACCCTAGTGTCACTGCTGCAAACGATGCATTCACTTTTCATCGGTATTCAACTGACAAACCAAAAAAATCTGTTCAAACCAAACCGTATTATACTACGTTGGTCTCATCATCTGCGGTTGACGATGCTATCCCTTTGGTGGCCCTCAATGAACCTAGCTATGACATGTTGCCCAGTTCCTGTGTTGTTGCCCCTTTAAGTGGAAGTTCTCAAGTTGATTATACTCGAAGCTTGTCTGGTCTGGAGTACACGCCTTCGTGGGGTGGGGTTTGGAACAACAGGTTGGCTGACGAGGAGACAAATGATGCTGGTTCATATGTTTGCAAGGAATATATCAAACAAGGTATCGTTATTATGTTTGGAATGTGGAGTCCTTATGATTTTTCTGTGTCGCGGTATTGATCATTTTTTTGTGATATTATGTCATGACTTTCCTTTTCTGATAGTTCAGAATGTACAACATTTTTTTCTATTGATGCTTTTTGTTATATTTTGACAGGAATTTTTACATCATTGTCAAAAACCCTGCTAGTAGTTCTGCAGTGATCAGCCTGATTTCTTTGGGGATTTAGTTGATTTTGAGAATGCGAGCATTGAGCACCTTACTTTTTCACTCAATGCTCCGTAATTACTTACAGAAATCACAAAAGCATAGAAACCTGCTCCAACTTCCTCTTATATCTTGTTCATCAATGCCCTTGTGAAGAATCATATAATATACTTAGTGAAATTTGTAGGGAGAAATTGACTTCACTGTCAGTGTGGCGTTGGTTGGTTTGGGCTTTTGTGTCTTTATTTTTATTTTTTTGTAAATACAAGAAGAAAAGAAAGAAATAAAGGTTCATGTAAGCCTATTAAGCCAATTTTGTGAGCAAAGGGAGGAATTTCATGCGGCGCTACGTAAAGCCTTCTTGCCCAAAAGTGTATTAGCTCTTGATTCTACGTGACCAAGTCATTTGCCCGTTTTGAGTTGGCTTTGTGAATGCTTTCCTCTTTTTTGCTAGTCAGTATTATGTGTTCCCAACTGCAAGTTAGTAATATCCGCTTTCTTGGAGAATAACATGCTCAAGACTCTCGTCTCTTTGTCTGCGTCTAGGAGTAGCGCCGGATTTAAGAAGGGTCCAATGGGGGCCCCAGTCCCCCACTGCAAATTTCAAAATTTTATTTTTATTTCAAAATCTTCTCTCATGATTCTATGGAATTAGTGACTAGCACAGAAAATGGAGGAGTCTGGAAGACCCCGAGTTTATCCATTGGTTTACTTGCTTTTAGTTTTGGCATTAACTTTACCCGTTGCGACTGCTACAATTGTGAGGGCGTTTTCAGCTACATATGAATTATGTGAAGAATCAATGGAAAAACCAAATGGGTTATCAATGTACGAGTGATAGCAAGATTGCATATATATGAGAGAGACGTATAACGTATTTGATAGCATTGACAATCAGACTATCGAGCAAAGCTTTCAAAACTTGAACACTCGTCGTGGTCTATTGTAAAGACCCTACTTTAGTAACTTTTTTTCATGACTATGATAGTTTGGAGTAGTATGTTTAATGGAAAGGTTATTAATTCTAATGTCGGTTGATGAATATGTTACTTTTTGCTACTGTTTTTAATGAAGAAAATTTGTATTTTCTTATCATTTTGTTTGAATTTTTTTTCTTGAGGTTGTGTTTTCATTGTGCCCCAGTGCCCCTTATTCTTTGCTATGCCAGTGTCTAGGAGTGCCCGGGTCAGTTTATCAAACCTACGACTTAATAAACTAAGAGGGAACTCCGCCTGATGCTTGTTTCAGTGTTTGTACTGAATCCTCTCTTGGATTCACAACCTTCATTCATCATTTTTTAAACAAGTCGTTGATGACCATAATCTTCGTTTTTTCATTATTCTTATGCTGGGACTGGTACAGCTGACGGCCCAAGCAAATGTGATGAAGCTTCTGCCATTTCACGCAAAAGGAATGTTGATGTGTGGGGTAGAGGAAGCCGATTTGTAAATCCAAGTATAGGAAAGTTGAATGATGAATCCTCTTCAATGCAAGATCCAATGTTCATTCCCAACGTATCCCAAAGAACATTCTCCGGAATGTGCTCAACACTTCAGGAATCTCATGCACAGGAGCCATCTCTACAATCTGCCACGAATTTCTGTTTTCATCAAAATTCATACGATTCATCGTATGATAAGTGGTTCCCCTCGCTTGATCCTTGCATTAACAACTACGTAGCTGTGAACAAAAGTTCCCCTGCTGTTGTCATCAGACCACCCTCCAATAGCACTAATTCTAAAGTGGCAAATGCCACTACACCCGAAGGTTTAACAATTAATAGCAAGGATGTTGGTTGGCATAATCCTTCTAATCAAAAGGAGACTCTTATGTCTTCGAGTGATGGCAAATCAGGTTGCTTGGTTTCTAGCGGACCCATCTTACATGTGGAAAGAAGTGACCACGTCGTCAATGCATCGCCCTCCACTGGGAAAGAAGAGCTCTCTTACACTGCCAAAAATGGAAAGGAGTTTGAACTTCCTGATATAAACGTCCCATATGGCTTAACTCTGGAACTTGATAATTCTAAAGGCTTTTGTTCAGCTGAATATTCTTCTGAGGGTTTGGAACATTATAATCCTGCTGTGGATTCACCCTGCTGGAAAGGAGCTTCAGCTTCTTGTTTTTCTCTATCCGAAGCTTCTGAAGCCGTAACTCCAGAGGCTCAGATTTGCCCTCCCCGTGCTGATGATAATGTGAATTTTTCTTGTCCATCTATATGTGGAAACAGCGAGTACAAGGAGAATGGGTATGTGGAACTTGGTTCATTGCTTTGTCCTGAGAGACTTTCAAATGATATTTGCCCAACCGGGGAACAAACTTCAGTTGATGCTTTGAGAGCCGGATTCATTTACCCAAAATCAAGCAGCAGCAATGAAGTACACTTTTCTAATGACATCAACAAGAAAAGAAAAGAATGCGATTTGTCCAATGACCCAAAAAGTGACTGTGTTATGAAACTTTCTCATGCCAAACAACTGGATCTCGGCAAGGGTGACTTTATTCCTGAAAGAGAGTCCCAGATGTGTGCTGGGGTTGCGGACTCTGGATTGAACACTAAAGATGCCTCGGAATATGGTACTGTGTCGTTCTGTGGAACGGAAAGTACTTCACTTTCCCCTTGTTCTGTAGAAAATGCCAATAAGCTGGTCAAAATGCATGAGACAGAATCGAGGCCAAAAATGGATGTCCAAATGCTGGTCGATACAATTCATAAGCTTTCGGAGTTGCTTGTAGTTCAGTGTTCTAATGATGCCTCTGCAGTATCAGAACAAAATCATGAGGCCCTTAAGCGTGTAATCAACAATCTTGATACATGTGTCTCAAAGAGGATTGTGAACATGACCCCAATACAGAAGTCAATGTCCACCCAACAATGCACTTTTTCCAATCAATGTGGAAACTTGCCTGATTCTAACAAGGTATGCTTTTTTACCATCAAAACAATTAAAAAGCACACCATGGCTTCTTTTGAGACCGCCATAGTAGTGGGATGGTTTGTTGAGATCTGTCACTTTTCATTTTTGATAGTAAATCAAGGTTTTAGCGGAAGTATGATGGAAATCGTCCTAGTTCTGCCAAACTTCAGGGGTTGCCATTTATTTGGTCCCACGACTTGTTTGGTCTTTTTTTATTTAATTTAATTCTGAGGATGAGTGCTGTCTTTTTTTGGTGATTGTTGTGAACATTTCATGAATCTACATTCCTTGTCCACAAGCAAATGGATGCCAAAAAAAAAAAGAAATTTTTTTGCATTGAGTTCTTGAATTTGTGGAATGTAATTTGTGGCTTTTATTGTGCAGCTGAACAATGTCTTTCTCCAGGGTGTCAGTGCAGGTAGGCCTCCGGTGACAAAGGAAGAAGGTGCTAGTTCTCAGAATCTGTTTGATCACGACAGCGCACATGTGGTAAAGAGGAATGGGGATATTTCTGGTAAGGTAGTTGAGAAATTTCCAGATCTTGTTTCTTTGGGGGCCAATGCAGATAATGTCAAAGATGATAACATGGTCCAGGTATGTTTTAATCTGTTAGTTCATATTCTTCTTTGTTTCTTTTCTTTTTTCTATTTTTCGGTTTCTTTCTTCTTTTTTTGAATATATCAAACAAGAATATCGTAGTTCTTGTCATGGATATGGTCTGCAGGCTATAAAGGGGGTCCTGGAGAAGGATTTTAATTGTGAGGAAGAAACACAACCAGAAACTCTCTTGTATAAGAATCTATGGCTTGAAGCTGAAGCTGCCTTATGTTCCATGAGTTATAGAGCTCGCTTCAATCGCATGAAGATTGAGATGGAGAAACGCAAGTCACATAAGGCCAAAGGTTAATATGCCGCCTCCAAACCCGCTTCTGTCACCACTACTTCTCATTGCTAGTTTTATTTGACTTAGGATTCCAAAAGGAAAATTTTCTGAAGAACTAATTCTATTTCTATGCTTCGGATTTGTCAGAATGTTCTATGGCTGTTGACAAGTTATTGAACTCCAAGGTTTCTACCGGTCCAAGCACAACTCAGAAAGTGATACCCGAGTCTGAGAATAGCCCATTGTCAGATAACAACGTCAATGATTCCCCTGTTACAACCAAGGAGGTTGATGATGTCGAGGCTTCTGCATTGGCCAGATTCGAAATCCTAAAATGCGGGGCTGAGAACTCAAACTCTAGAACCGCGAAAGGGAGATACAATTGGCCATTATTAGGAGACCCAACTCAGGGTGGTAATTTGGACGCCACTGTGAAACCTTATTCGAAATCCTGCAGTGTCGTCAGTGATAAAAGTAAAGAATTTGGCTCGTATATAGGTCGGTTTGATTATGGAACTGTGAAGGAGTTGGAAGTACGTGCGACAGATGATCGGGGGACGCAATCTTGTCAGAAGAACAACAGGTTTGAGTGTTTGCTTCCCTCAGGTTGGTGTGATGGCTCTTCATCCGATTGGGAAGATGTTCCAAAGGATGAATTTGCATCTCAGAACTGATGGACCTCAACTTGAGTTCAGAATCGACACGGTAAAGGTTTCATCTTTTGGTTTACCATTTACATACTTTCCGAAGACTCATGTATATATCTTGTGAAAAGACAATGTTTTGACGTTATTGAAGTTTCAGGTTTTTAACGAGGGCTCCAAATCCCAATACATTATTAAGCATATCACCACAATAATATTGAAAAGACAATGTTTTGAGGTTCGTCAAGGATTGAAGTTTCAGGTTTTTAACGAGGGCTCCAAATTCCAATACATTATTAAGCATATCACCACAATAATATTGAAAAGACAATGTTTTGAGATTCGTCAAGGATTGAAAAGACAATATTATTGTGGTGATATGCTTAATAATGTATTGGGATTTGGAGCCCTCGTTAAAAACCTGAAACTTCAATCCTTGAAGAACCTCAAAACATTGTCTTTTCAATATTATTGTGATGATATGCTTAATAATGTATTGGGATTTGGAGCCCTCGTTATGTATATATCTTGTGGTGTGAAGTGTGAACGAATGATTTATCCTGGCTTGTATGTAGCTTTTTGGCTTTGCTTTGCACTTAGAAAACCTTTGTTACCTGTTGCATGAAGTCTTCATTGAATTACTTGTCTTTTGGATTTAACTATATATCCACCATTTTTGGGAACTCGGTATCTGGTTCACTAGACCGACTAATCCGGCAAATTCATCACAAGACGTGTCAAATCCCATATCAAAATGCTTTCTAAGATTCCTGGTTGTCAGGTGAGGAGAGTTATTCATGTGACAATAACACGAGTCTTTACTTCCATTTTTGAAGTGGATGTCATGAGAATGCTAGTAGTACTAGCCTAGTACTCCCTCCTTTTTTATAGACTGTCACATAATAAATATTATCCATTTTGTAAAGACAGTATATTAAAGTTTGTAAATTTTTTATTTTTGCTATTAATGGTAAATTCTTTTTAAAAAGTTAGTGGATAAAAATGTAACGATGACGTCTGTATAGATGGTAATAGTAGAAAGTTGTAACTTTAATAGTGTAATTATGATGTCTCTATAAAAAGTTAAATTTATGAACTCTGATCCCTGTTTTGTTATCCGTAACGTGGCACAGTTGTACTGGAGGGGATCATTCTTGGGTACAAACAAGTAATCATTTAGTCAACTACGGACCCTGCTATGGGTACAGAATTTTTTGTACAGAAATTGTACATATCGCTTTCGGGGACCCACTTTTGGGTCCTACAAGAGTGATCTGAACCGTTCATTATTCTTAGAACATTTTTCCGAGGGGCCCCACAAAATTTCAGCTCAATCGGACGATTAGAAGTGCTTGAACCAAAGTTCCACCGTTTCAATCACTTCTAACCGTGTGGGACTTTGGTTCAAGCACTTCTAACCGTCCAAATGAGTTGAAATTTTGTGGGGCCCCTCGGAAAAATGTTCTAAGAATAATGAACGGTTCGGATCACTCGTGTGGGACCCAAAAGTAGGTCCCCGAGAGCGATTTGTACAATTTCTGTACAAAAAATTCTGTACCTGTAGGTTTACCCGTCAAGTACTGCATGGATAAAAAGAGCAGTACATTGAGGTCCAAGGACAAGTGGATTCTTTATCTTTATCTTATTTTTTCCCAGCTAGCTATTGTAAACGTTCCCACTATGGGTTACTTATTCCATTACAATTTTATCTGATTTTTATCTCGACAATAAACGGCTCAAATCTGCACGGTTCGAAGAGAAATCCAAATTGTTAATTGCGAGATGGACAGCTTGGATATCGTATACTCGTACTACAACCTTGTAATGCACCCGTACTTCAACCTTGTAATGAACCCGAACCCGGGGGCCCTGTAGTGAAGGCACTCACTACAGGGTGTAGTGAGCAACAATGGCCGTTGGATTCAGCAATCAATGGTTCAAATTTAAAATAAAACTCTTACATGTAAGAGACTATTCTTACATGAAAGAATTTATTTTAAATCTGGACCATTGATTACCATATCGAACGGCTACCGTTAGTCACTACACCCTGTAGTGAGTTTGACTCACTACAGGGCCCCCGATTCCAATGCACCCATGTAGTACAAGGTCCCCGGTTCCACAAACCAAGACACAACTGGATACAACTCAATTCCCAAGATGCCCTTTAGACCAAATTTTTTATCCTTTTCAATTTTTTTCCCCCCTTTTTTGGGTTGGCCGTTATGGTGGCTGAATTTATATATTGTCATCAATTGAGGCAGATTTTCCGGTGATGTCAACTAGTATAATTTTGTTGACAAAATGTCTCAGTGATGGAACTAGGAATCTCTCCTATCTGAAATCCTAATAATTTCATCAGAATTCAGGGGTTATGGGCACGGGTCCGAACGCTACAAATTAAATGAGTCGTTTTTGAATTGTCCGAAACTCCACTCGGCAGAGGCTCGTTTGAATTCGATTCGTCTACTAAACGAACCAAACTTAAATCTCATTTTAGGATCGTTTAATAAAGTGAGTCAAACTTGAACCTATTCAATTCAGCTCGGCTTAGCTAGGCTCGCAAACCTAGAATAAAACACATATATGTATATGTTTTCGTATTTTAATATATGGATGAACTTGTTTATGTACATCATAAAAATCTTATTTGCAAACTTAAGACCTACATAAGGGCTTAATGCAAGAACTTTTGGTTCGTTAAAACTTGTAAACAAGTTCGAATCAAACATAGGCAAGCTCGGCTCGAGCGAGCTCGTCAAATTTTCATTGGGCTCGAATTTGCCAAAAAAACCTTGACGAACAAACCTAATATTCTAAAGCTCGGCTCATTTACCGTCATACGCATGCATGACTTCATAGTGTTCATTCTCCTCTATAAATTGCATGCTGTTCATCCTCAAAGCACAATCACAGAGAGAGAGAGAGAGTGAGAGTGGTAACAATGGTGCTATACACAGCCTTATTCCTGGTACTAAATCTGGGCTCCCAATTAATAGGAGCACAGCAGCTCCAAGTTGGGTTCTATAACAACAAATGTAAAGATGCTGAATTAATAGTGAAAGAAGAAGTGGAAAAAGCCTTTGCCAAAGATGACGGAATCGCTCCTGGTCTTCTTAGAATGCATTTTCATGACACTTTTGTTAGGGTATATATACAGTAGAAGTACTTACCCATATTTTTCTTCATTTTTTGTGTGCTTAATTTCCTCTTAATTAAAGATTTCTGAGCTAATTAATTCAGCAAAATCCAACTATGTTATACTTAATCACATGGGTTTTTATTTGATTAAATTTCAGGGGTGCGACGCGTCTATTTTGATCGACTCAACCCCGGGCAATCTAGCAGAGAAAGATGGCCCCCCAAATGGCATCACTCTCAGAGGGTTTGAAGTGATATATAATGCAAAGGCCAGGCTTGAAGCCGAGTGCGAAGGGGTGGTTTCTTGTGCTGATATCCTCTCTTTTGCAGCCAGAGATTCTGTCCACATTGTAATGACAAAAACCACGCTCATAATTGAATTCATTTTTGCACTGACTATATAGTTCGATGTTTATTTTCGCGTAATGCGTGTTGTGGTGATCGTATTTGTTTGTTGATTTGTGTGTAGACAGGAGGTATGTTCTGGGAGGTTCCGGCAGGAAGGAGGGACGGAAGGATTTCGCGGGCTTCAGAGACTGTTGACATACCTCCTCCTTTCGGCAACCTAAGCGTAATCACTCAGGCCTTCCGTAAGAAAGGGCTTACTCAAGATGAAATGGTTGCACTTCTCGGTAACGTTTTTGTTTTCTGCTTTTGCTTCAACGTGACTTGGTAAACATTTTTGTTTGACAACTGTTTGTTTTTTTTTTCCCAAAAATGAAAACCATTTTCTGTTCCATTCTGACTTCTTCCAGTGCTACTCTTCATGTTATGATGATGCAGGAGCACATACAATCGGCCGATCCCATTGCACTTCATTCAGCAACAGATTATACAACTTCAGCCCAACGAATAGCCAAGATCCGACGTTAGACCGCTTCTACGCATCCCAACTAAAGCAGGAATGTCCCCATGGCCCTGGAGGAAGTATCGATCCAAATCTCGTGGTTGAGATGAACTTGAGCCCAGCTTTAATGGACCCGAGCTATTTTGCAGATGTTTTAAAATGCCGCGGGCTGTTCACCTCAGACCAGACTCTCACTACCAGCCCACAAACTAAGAACCAGACAGAGGAGTATGCCGGAAATGGGCTGATTTGGCAGCAAGATTTTGTGGCGGCTATGATAAAGATGAGTCAGATTGAGGTTCTCACCGGGGCTCCGGGCGAGCGCCCTTCTGAGATCCGGTCTAACTGTACGAGGATCAACCCATAAAGCCTTGATGTTGTTAGTTTCTTTCATGTGCTACTCTTAATAAGTTTTTGCTCGAGCGAGAAATTTCTTAGTTGTACTCAAATAAGGGTTGATCCAGACCGTCCAAAAGGGCAACTAAGAAATGTACTCAAATAAGGGTTACTGCTTACAGTTTTGGCTACTGCCAGGCTTTTGAGAGCTTCAATTGTTGTATTTTTTCAGTTTCTGTATTACAATAATATGGTCCATTAGAAAATTATATTTGCATGTGTTCTGTTTTTGGTTCAAATGGGTTGCGTTTGAGTAACCTCTCTCTTCGTTTGAGGCTTCATTTAAGCAGTCAACAACTGCATGAATAAAGAAATGTACACTTAGTG
This sequence comes from Vaccinium myrtillus, assembly GCA_016920895.1. Lineage (NCBI taxonomy): Eukaryota > Viridiplantae > Streptophyta > Magnoliopsida > Ericales > Ericaceae > Vaccinium > Vaccinium myrtillus. The sequence goes on along the minus strand of CM029280.1, from coordinate 29,609,656 downwards.
GCCGTTCTGCAACAACTAACTTAAGCTAAAATAGCTTTAGCACTTTCAGTCAGTAGTAAGCTAAAGACGTGTCATTCCACTGACATTGAAAAAATTGCTTGGAATGACCCGACTTAAGAATGTCATTTCCCGTTTCCCGTTGTGAAACAACCTGTCTTGTGTATTTTTGCGAACCTTAAGTCAGGTGTTGTGAAACAAGGCCTTAGATCTAAGGACAAGTGGATTCTTTACCTTGATTTATTTATATATATTTTTTCTAGCTAGCTTATTGTAACCGTTCCAATTATGGGTTACTTTCTCTATTTAGAATTTCCTCTGATTTCCTGGATCTAACTTCAATCCACCACCCAAATGGATATAACTCAATTATGGAGGCAGATTTTCCGGTGATGTCAACTATAATTAAGTTGACAAAATGTCAAAATCTGTCGGTGATGGAACTAAGAATCTCTAGGCCTTGTTTGGTAGCACTTCTATTTTCTGTTTTCAGAATTTTCACAATTTAAAAAAGGAATGTTGTTTGTGTGCCACTTCCACTTTCAAATTTTACTTCTTACTTCCACTATTTATGAAATTTGAGGAAGTTGAAAATCTCAACTTTCATTTTTTGTTTTTGTTTTCCCACTCCCACCCACCACCCCAACCACCATCACCGCCACCACCCCCACCACCACCACCACACCACCACCACCACCACCTCCAACCACCAAGCACCACCACCACCCACCATCACCGCCACCACGCACCATCACCGCCCCACCACCACCTCCAGCCACCACGCACCGCCACCACCCACCATCACCGCCACCACCCCAACCACCAACTCCACCCACCACCTCCAGCCTCCTGCCGGTACACCTCCAACCGACTCATAATTATGTTTTTATTTTTATTTTTTGAAAATAATTTCACACAAACATATTTTTTGTTTTCACTTTCTTTTTACGAAAAACAGAAATTAGAAAACAGAAACAGAAAACAAAAAACAGAAGTGTTACCAAACATAGCCCTAGTATCTGAAATCCTGTTGTCATCAGAATGGGCATGACTTCATAGTCTTCATTCTCCTCTTATAAATTGCATGTTGTTCATCCTCAAAAGCACAATCATAGAGAGATAGAGAGAGACATGTAGGGGACGCAGACAACTTTCATCAATACCTAGCTTGGGGGTGAGGGGGCTCCACCTCCTCGATATTTTGTGTTTTGACAGGGGTAATTTCGGCTAGCGGGTCTTACTTATGTAAATTGCAATATCGTTGTAACTATGGTTAGTGCGTTTCATTCTAAATACGAGAGGAAGAGAGAGAGAGAGAGAACTTTTCAAAGAGAGAAGAGAGAAGACTTGTGCTCCATCTTCTTTGATTATAGTGGACTAGTGTGGCTCCCATATTTTTCATCGCGTTAAAGTTTTTCACGTATATCTATGCGACTTTCCAATTTTTGGTTCAGTACACACTTTCTTTCTGTTTTTGCAATTTATGTGACTCTAGTTTTCAAGATTCGTAAGGACGTGGATTGAACCTGTTGTTTGATTCCTAATAAGATAGAGTGGAAGCGATGGTGCCATACATAGTGTTATTCATGGTGCTAAATCTGGGCTTGGAATTAATAGGAGCACAGCAGCTCCAAGTAGGGTTCTATAAAAACAAAATGTGAACATGCTGAATTAATAGTGAGCCAAGAAGTGGAAGCAGTGGCGGACCCAGGAATTCAACCTAATGGGGGCACCTTATTAATTACTCCATAATCGTGCAATTTTTTTTAGTCAACGATCTTGCTAAATTAAGATATTTATTATGGATTATAAGGTTCATAATGCATACGTTTTATAAATAAAAAAAAGAACAAAAAATGAGCACAAAATTAATTCTACATTTTTATTTTTGAGATATATGTAAGTGTGTAGGCTAAATATAGCGTTATATTACATAATTGTGCTAAATATATAATATATATATATATATAGAGTTTTGAGTGGGGGTCAGTGGGGGCACGTGCCCCCACGTGACCCCCCTTGGGTCCGCCCCTAAGTGGAAGAGGATATTGCCATAAATCCAGGATTCGCTGTTGGTCTTCTCAGACTAGAGAAAAATTTGGGTCTGTGTAGGGTATTACGTGGCGGTACTCGGCGCTTATTTCAACCATCCAAAAATATTTTGGACGGTCTAGATTTTAAATGAACTCTTACGGGAGAAATTTCACTAAACCAGAGAGAAAACAATAGTATTCATGAATATTTTGCTCGAGCAAGGTATCATGATTTTCTCGAATATTTTACTACTGAACTTTGTTGAAATTTCACAGAAATTGGATCATAGGATTCCTTCTAGCATCGTTAAAGTCTTAAAGATATCCGATCCGATCTAGATCAATAAAACGACAGTAATTTGGAAAGTCTTGTCATTTCATAGTCCACCGATTCTTATCTACACTAGCAAGTTAACTAATCCACCTTCTTTATTATTATTATTATTATTATTATTATTATTATTTTATTTTGGATAATTCGGTACAGTCGATTCTATGAATCGACTAATCCAGATGACCAGACTAATCACACAGTCTTCTACTAGATCGCTCAATGAAAGCCGAGACAAAGTCCTTATAAAATGATCCAACACATGAATTTTGATAGTTCGCTAGTGAGAGCTAAATCACGGACCAAAGCAAGGATTTAAAAATCGGATGTTACGTAACGGTCTTTCAGCCTTCCGATATGTTACACTCAGATATATTAGTAGAAGGGAAAAATTGCATGCGTAGGCTGGTTCGTGTGTGTTACATATTGGTTTGTCTCCAATTCATAGACCGATTCACGGCCGTTATGGATACTTGACTGTTACGGATGATTTATGCACCTTAAGAAGAAGAAAATTTTCTCAAAAATGATTTTGAAAATTCACGACCGCAACAACCGATTCCCTATTTATGGTTCGATACCTGATACTAGTACACCTTGACCATTACTATTACCCTGTCCCCCGATATTTTAAAACCTGAAGGCTTTCAGAGAATTTTTTTTTTTTTACAAATAAGGAAAACAAATCAAAGAATACTGATCTTAAACAGACTTATTTTCATGAAAGCAAAAGTTCAAAAAAAAAAGTAAAGATTATCTTTACTTTAATTTATTTATGAAAATCCAAACTTTACACATTTGTTTCAATTTTGAGGTCCAATCTTATCAAAATTTCATCCGTCTAAAAATTTCCAAACGGAAAATGTTGACGTGGCATCTAGGCACACCAAAACGACCCGTTTTATAGCCTCATCCCCATATCCCCTGTCCCATTTGCCAAAACATGACACGTTTTCTCCGTAAAAAAAAAAAAGAGACAAAAGACAACCTTCCAATCCCCCCTTGAAAAGATCATCCGATTATACCATTATGCTTAGAAAGCTTTCCCGGAACAAATACCGGACTTTTTTCTCCCCTCAAATTGAAACTTTAAAAAAGATACTTTTCCATACATAACATGTTAAGTATATTTGGGTGTATTTTATTTTCATCAAATCAAAAGCTTTATTTTCTCCATTAGATCAACTAATTGAAGCTCCGGTTGAACCACCTTATGAAAGTTTACCATTCGAGTCTCGGATGAGAGATGATGATGAAGGAATCATTATGATTCCCCAAGATATTGGAAGTCCACCACCCTCGATCTTCATACAAAAGCAAATAGTGGCGGCGTGGCCCTAGAGAAAAGAGGAGTCCCAAATTGGGTGTGTTTTACACTTTTAAAGGAGAGAGGGATCATTTAGGGTTTTTTTAGTTTTGACTTTGTTTTGGTGTGCCCCAGCGTCGACGTTTTCCGTTTGGAAATTCCGGATCCAAACGGCGTGGGCCTAATTGAAACAAACGTATGGTTTGGAGGTTCAATTAACATACTATTACACCTTGACCATTACTCGAGTTTAGGCCCTGTCCCGCAAAATACCGATATTTTATGAGCCTAAATTGTCAACTCACTATGCCCGGGGTGGTTTAGTTAAATAATTCGTTAGCAGCTCAGTAGTCCCACTGCTTGTCAAAGATACTGATCTTAAACAGAGTTAACAGTATGATTGAGACACTGAAAGCAAAAATGCCTGCCCAGAAAACACTACACAAACCTAACCCAACATTCAGACTAATCAAACACTCATCACAGCCAAAAGCAAATTTATGCTTTTTAATACATAAATCTCTAACCACTACACTTGGATTCTCATGCACTCAAGTCCACACAAATTCATTCCTTAATCCATTTGCTGATTAAATACCCTGTTCTACGCGTATCGACTAATTCAATAACTATATGGATGTATATAGTCAAACATGTCCAAACTCAATTGTCTTTTCTTCTGCTTTTGCACATAAAAGTGTACACTGTGATCGATCTTTCTTTCGTGACTAACCAAAAACGACAATAGATTCCAGCTTATTGCCTCCCCACATGGCACTCAAACGATTATAATACTCGAATAGGGCCGGTTGATTAATCCGTTAATCAATCGAAAAATTGCTATATATAGCCTTATAGTAATGTGATAAACCTTCAAGTCATAGGAAAACTTGTGAGAAAGAGCAATGAGTTCAAAGAAGCTTACTTGTGTCTGTTTAGCTTTCTTTCTAGTGTTATGTCAATTTTTTCGGTTAGAAGCTCAGCTGCAAGTGGGTTATTATTCCACTTCATGTAGCATGGCTGAGTTTATTGTTAAGGAAGAGGTCACAAAAGGGTTCCTGAGTGATAATGGAATGGCTGCTGGTCTTGTTAGAATGCACTTTCATGATTGTTTTGTTAGGGTAAGTAAGGCTGTAATTGGGTTGGCTAGAAAATCCATCTTCTTTGTTCTTGGCTTTTTTACCATCAAAATAAGTACTCCTTCCGTCCCGAATTTCTTGTTCATTTACGGGCATGCGTGCCAATTTTCCATTGCTTATATCTTCTTATCTATAATGGTTTTTACAATTTTGAAAACTTTGTTTAATAGAACTCATCTAGAACTATCAAACGAGATTTATATTGATATATATATAGCATTATACATTTTTAAATATAAATAATTTTTTGAGGTGTCGTGAATAATGCAAGTGGACAAGAAATTTGGGACGGAGGGGAGTACCATATTTTCACTTTCTATTTTTGTGGAGTACTTTGCTCATTTATCAACTTTCAGCTTTTGAAGGCCACGGGATTCTCTGTCACAAAATATGCCTCCTCGGTCTCTAACGTACTCCTGCCAGAGAATTGTCTGGTTCGGCATGTAGTGGAACGAGGAGAAGATTTTGAAGACCTTCAAAATCTATATGTTCGACTCTATCGAGTTATGACTTGAAAATGGAGTCCTTTTAGCAATTGAAGTGGAAAACCTAACTCATTTATTTTTTTGGGTGATTGCAGGGTTGCGATGGATCTGTTCTCATCGACTCAACACCTTCAAACACGGCGGAGAAAGATGCTCCGCCCAACAACCCTAGCCTCCGAGGGTTTCAAATCATAGACAACGCGAAGGCTATACTTGAATCCGTCTGCAAAGGAATAGTCTCTTGTGCAGATATCATAGCTTTCGCAGCAAGGGACAGTACTGAGTTGGTAAAAGCAAAACACATATTTTCTTCAAACTCTTGCTCTTGTCCAGGAAAATTTGCCTTGTAACACTGGCTGTTTCCTTTATAGACACATGGAATTGGCTGGGACGTCCCGGCCGGAAGAAAAGACGGCAGAGTATCGCTTGCTTCTGAGGCGTTGGCTAATCTCCCCGCTCCCACGTTTAACCTGAACCAACTCACCCAATCCTTTGCAAGCAAGGGACTTACACAAGAAGAAATGGTTACACTCTCCGGTACGAATGGTTAATTAATATGCTGATTTACATGAAAAACTTTTCACCGAACAACTTTAAGTTCTCGAGTTTGAATCAAAAGTTATATCTCGTACCAGTATCGAGGCCTATCACAAGGCCACTTCGATGATCTGATCTGTTCGTTTTCAAGTTCTTACGTTTAGTTCGTGTGCATGAAAAAATATGGGCCGATAACTGGAGTATTGATCTTCCGTTGACAGGAGCACACACCATCGGCCGCTCTCACTGCACTTCCTTCGTCGCTAGACTTTACAATTTCAACACAACACTCGGGCAGGATCCAACACTGGATGCTTCTTATGCAACCCAGCTGAGGCAGCAGTGCCCTCAGGGCAGCACGAACCCGAACTTGGTTGTCCCAATGGACCCGTCAAGCCCAAACACCATGGACACCGGCTACTACGTGGACGTTCAGGCAAACCGCGGTTTATTCACTTCGGACCAGGCTCTCCTGGCAGATGCTGCTACTGCAAACCAAGTTAACCAAAACGCCATGAACACATTCCTTTGGCAAAGAAAATTCGCAAACGCTATGGTGAAGATGGGTTATACCGGTGTTTTAACGGGAAGTGCCGGAGAGGTCCGATTGAATTGCAGGAAGATCAACTAAAGAGAAGGATGAATGATTATGGAAGTGTGAATTGTTCATCCATCTTGTGTTACTTATGGATATTTTTTTCTTTCATATAATTATCCATACAAAGTGGAAAATCATTGCACCTGTTTTTTGTCGATTAGTATCTGTTAGTTTCTGCTCGTTAATAGTGAAACTATTGTAACAGCTATTCATCAATAATTTGTATGCGCTTCTCCGATATCTGATCGTTTGATCAATTTATCATTTGTATACCCTTCATTTGATGCAGATGTGTGATGGGAAATGCTATAATACACACCCCTTATTGAGTGTGTATCATATGCACCCCTATAAAAGTTGCAATTTTTTTTTTTATAAAAGTTACAAGACACCAAAATGTCACAAGTCATAGTTTATGTTACGAATCATATTGTTAAAAAGTTACGAAACACTAAATGAAATATACAATAGGTACATATGATACACACTTTTAATGGGTGTATATTGTAACCATTCCCAAATGGTTACTTCTTTCGTGAGCAATACATCTTTCAACACTTGTATTATATGCACATAACGAGTCGCAATATTTACTATCAATGAAGCTCTTACTCTTCTGTCAAAAAAAACCAAGAAGGATTCAATCATTTTCACTAACTACAGTATTATGAAATCAAATTCGTGACCAATATTCAAAAAAAAAAAGAGATTGAGGAAAATGAAGGCCTGAAAAACAGGGGTGTATTCTAGGGGGATATTTTCTAGTAACAAGCACCGGACCCTACACAAGATTGATACAATCCAACAATCCAACAAAACAGGACTAGGAAAACAGGAAGGAAAATTATCCAATTCTCAACATTATCTCAATTCTCAAAATGAAAAATTAAAAAGTGGATTTGCATATTCAAATCTCAAAATCCAACCATTCCAAAACTAACCACAAGTGGTTTGATCATGAAATTGCAAATTAATTCAAACCATCATGAAATTGCATATTTGGACTGAAACTGGAATTATACCAGCCATTACCTTCATACCGAACCGGAATTCCATCCAAATGACCGGACATCCAATTATTAAAAAATAAAAAATAAACAACAACAACAACATTATCTCAACAACACCGAAGAGCAGAAAGACAGGCACAAAATAGAAATTTATGTCCATCCAATTAGATATCTACCATGGCCACATCACCAGACAGGCAACTTAAGATTATTTGAAACACATCCGACTCTTCGGCCAGAATTAGGTCCATCTTTGATGAAATTTTGTTTCCCATAGCAACGTACCCACGGGTACGGTTAATACGGCTTATCACACAAAATACTTGAATTGTATTGCATTATACTGATGGTCTCGGCACCCCAATAGCCTTCAGTCCTTCACTACATACCCAATACACTATTTTGCAGGAGAGGAGCAAATCCGAATCCTTAGAGCAAGAAATTTCCTTCATCAAGGCATGGTGAATCCCACAAAGGAGTTCAAACAAGCAACAACTATTTGGTATGACATTTTAAAATAACGCATTATTTGCCACGGCAGTTCAAAATCCAACACAAGTAAAAAACCACAATGTAGCTTTGCCAGGAGCCGGTGCAAACAATATAAAATTATAAGAAAATGACACCATCAAATTCCAAAAAACATTTCCCCTCAACAGTCATTCACCAATTCAGGAAACCAACATCAGAGCGCACCGAACATAAAGCCTGCCTACCTAGGTTGTGAGCTCCATGATAGCACTGACAATGTCTCCGTTGTGAGTCTTCAAAGCCTTGACAGCTTTGCTCTTGGACACGCCAGCTTGAGTCATCACCAAATCAATGTCGCGAGGCTCCACCCCAGTTTCATCAACCTCTTCCTCTTCTTCATCCGCCTGTGCTCCACCAGCTACAGCAGAAATATCGGACTTTGCCATTGCAGACATGTCTGGCATCCTGAACTGCTGGGCAGCCTGTGTCTGCAGCTGAGAGCTCAAGTCCTCAATCTTTGCTTCTCCAAAAATGACGTAGGTCTCAGAATTCGGACTTTTGAAAACATCAGGTTTCGAGATGAAAAATAATACCTGAAACACAGAGTAAAAGGTTAAATGGCTAAACATCATCCATCATCAAGACAAATCAACTACATCAAGCAAAGGCAGTGACTTACGTTTTTGGTTCTCTTAATGGTAACGCGGCTAACTCCTGTAACAGGTTTCATGCCTAGCTTCAGCATAGCCTTGCGGCTTTTCTTTTCACTTCTGCTCTGCTTTGAACTCTCATTTCCACCTGCACCTCATTTCAATCAATATAATAATATAGACAGCAAACAAAATAGGAATTATAGCCAAAAGAACATTTTGACAAACTCCATATAAGGCAAATGTTGAAACCAGTTCTAGATCTAGTACAGAATGGCTGAACAAAGGCACAAAGCAAGATCATCTTGGAATCTATAGTACTAAAAACAGCTGCAATCATCTACAATGTTGACAAAGAACACAAAAGGCAAAACATTGACATTGGACAATCTGATGCACTGGGAAATTTTTTTGTGGCATTTGAAGTCGTATTTGGCAGCTTCTATAACATCTAATCCGAAGCTAGCTAAATACAACATCGATGCAAGTTAAAAACTTAAAATACATTTCTAGAAAACTCAAGTCACTTAACCATGCACATCCCAAGATGAAAATCACTCGTAACATCATATACACTACACAACACGCAACCAGCACATCAGTCCTCGTTCATAAATAAGCAAAATAGGGCAATCAGCCACACACACACACACACAAATAAAAAATAAAAATTTGCATCAAGTAGGTTGGACAAAGAACATATGCTCCTAAAAAGTTTAACAAATGAAGTGCTCACTATTACACTCATCTATCACAAAATCAAATCACACTGGAACAACCGCCTCAAGCCTACATTCAAGGGAATCACGTCAAGTCCCGAAATTGTTCAAACACGTCGTGTTTGATTGGTTGAACTAGTAATTCAACAGGATAACTATTTCCACATGCCCCATTCCCAACATCCATATTATGCGGACTCTCGTAATGGTATAAAGTACCCGTGTCGGCCACTCGACACTCGGATAAGAGTGTGAGATATGTGTCCGATAAGTTTAGTAAGACGCTTCTATAGAAAACCTAATTGTAATTCGAGTTTATCATGGAAGTATGCATAAACTTCTCTTATTATCCATGAAATACGCTATAGAACCTTAAAGCACCATTTTACGTAAGAAAATACACAAAAAAATAGAAACAAATTTGAATATTTTCCCATGTCCCCATATCCTAGAAATGAGAAATGGTTGAATCCGACACCTAGATACATATCTGCACCCGACATCCGTACCCGAGTCCAAGTAACATAGCCCAACATATTGTATATACAGCGTTTTTGTAGAGTTTGTTATCCAATGGATATAAACCCCCAACTAAATGCTCCATTCAAACGCAAAGCATAAGGTTCATTGGATTTGTCATACACTGCCATGTCTCATCTGGCCAATCAAATATGTCCTCTATGTAAACTAGAAACACGTCCGAAACTAAAATAGAGGGCGAGTCTTTTGACTTTATAAATGAAGAAAAGGAAGGCTAGATCAATTAACAAACTGAAGTAACAACACACGAAGAGATGCAAATCCACAAACGCGCAAATGACTAAACAGTTGATAAAGGGGAAAAAGAGGAGAACGAATACAAAACCTTGAGCTCCGTCTTCCTTGTCATCGTCGTCGTCGTCGGAGTCATCAGCGTCGTCGTCGTGGTCATCTTCTTCTTTCACGTCCTCGACCACTGGCTCATCCTCCTGCCAATTGAAAACTCTTATACATACGTGTATAGATACATAAATACTGAACAGACTAATCCATAACCACGGAGAGAGCGAGAGAGTATACCTGAAGCTTCTTCTGGGCTTCAATTTCTTCGATAACGGCTCCTGGCATGGCTGACGGAAAATCAAGCGATTGAGAGAGAGATGAGAGTGGAAGAAAAGAGGGAGATGATGTGGATTGCGGTGAGCCGGGGATAAGAGGATTGGATTTTAGCCGAAGAAATGCAGAGAGGGGTTTATCTTAGGGGGCTAGGGTTCCAGCTATCGTGGGCCGAACTATAAGCTTGACTTTGGGTGGCCCGCGTTCATTTTTGTGGACTTCTCCTATACTATTGGGCCAACTTCGAATCATTGTACTGTTCTCATTTAAAGTTCAAAAGAAAATTAGGGATGCCTAAAATCAAGTCGATAGAATATCTTTGATATGATTTTGGAAAATATTTACCCTGAAACAAAAAAAATGCGAACACTGGATTGGAACCCATTTTCTCGATACGAATGCGTTATCACATATTCCGACTATTGGTGTCTTTTCAACATAATTTTCTACATGAATTGATGTTTTCAACGAGTTTTAAAATATGAACGAGTTGGAGCATCAAATTGAATCTGAGAAGGAGCTGGTTCTAAAAAACAATGGGAGATCGTTTTCACCCTCAAGACCAAAGTGTTGGCCTCATGGTTGAGACACTTAACAACTACTGCACCCTAAAGACCAAAGTGTTGGCCTTATGGTTGAGACTTGAGACGCTTAACAAATGCTGTGAAATGCAACTTTTGATATAACGATTGCCAAGAGTAATTATATTTTGTGAGTGTATGTAAGTGAATCTAATCAATTTTCACATACAATTTTCTTTAAGTACGCACTCCATGTTTTTGCTCTTTAAGGGTCCGTTTGATTAGAGTGAAACTGATAGAAATTACAAGAAAGAAGGGGAAAAAACTGGGGGACATTTTTTTGGCATTTGATTAGAATGAAAACAGGAGAAAGTTTAAGAAAGTAAATTTTATTGTACAACACTTTTAAAAGCATGGTAAGTTTTCATTTCTTGCCAAGACCACAAGGAAATTTTATTTTCATGTGAAAATTCGAACATTTATGATACTTTCAATTATGCCCATATTTTTTTGTAAAATGCCCCGAATTTTTATAAATAAAAAATTTGTGACATTTTTTTGTTAATTAGTTCATCAAATTTCAATTTGACTTATTAAGTCTTAATGTATAATTTGACTTTTGTTGACTAACATGGACCTTGATCAATTTAATTTTGACTTGACTATTATCTAGACCATTTAACCTAAGGTTAGACCTAACCTAACTACACTTGATTAATACAAACTATAGTTAGTTTTATAGTCACATTATTGTATACAACAATACTATTTTATGTAATAAAAACATGTGCTAGTAAAAACTCAAACCATGGGCTAACCAAGGATGGACGGCAGATAAACCCAAGCAATCGCCCTATTCAAGTTTTAAAATTTCTTCATAATCACAGTAGTTTTTAATAATCGTGCTCTTAATATTCAATGCATCTACAAAAAAAAAAAAAAAAAACTTTAGAAACCTAGTGTCTATTTTATTAAACTTGGATGGAGAGTTTTGAAATATTGTGGAGACATGAAGAAGGAAAGATGTTTTATCGGAGAATTCTAAAAAGTGAATATGGGTTGTTCAATGAAAATGATCCTAATTGTTTATTGAGGAGGTAGATGGCCATAAAAAACAAGAATGTGCTCCTTTGAGAGTTTGTATGTGTGTGAACCATTATACAAGTGGTTGTTAGACCAATACAAGAATAATTTTATTTTTTGTCCAAACTCAACACTTTTCAAGTGTAATAAAGATATTTAATTAAACTTGTGTGTCTATAGTTGGCTAACCCTCCAAACCACCTTTCCCTCCACTCTTACTATTGCTGGAACAATTATCTACCTTTTTAGAGCTGCAAATCTACAGAAAACTCCATGCATTAATCTCCTAATTCCACAACATATTATGACTATCACATGCTAGTAGGGGTGTGCACAGGACGGGTAGTCTTTCACATATGCTTGAGTCCAACCTAGGCCTGTCAGCGGATCGGATTTGATCCGGATCCGATCCGGAAAATCCGGATCCGAATCCGGTAATTCAGATCCGATAATCCGGAGCCGAAAATTCTAATAAAATCCGGAACGGATCCGGATCGGATCCAAGCTTATCGGATCCGGATCAAATCCGACCCGTAAGCAAGCAAGCTAGCTAGAAAGGAAAAAAAAAATAAATTACCGGATCGGATTCGGATTTTCGGTTCGGATCCGGATCCGGATTAACGTTTTGAATTTGTCAAAATATCGGATCCGGATTGGATCCAAGTTTATCGGATTAAAGGAAAGAAAATTAGGATGCCCATTTGACAGAATATCTTTGAGTCCAACCCAAGCCACAAGATGAGCCGTTGCAGCTTTATTCAGTTCTTCTCTCCCTCCGATCAAGATAGAATATCATCAATATAGTTTCAAAAGGTATTCATCTTCCCTAAACTTTTCTTCACTTAATCAACGCATCAAAAATAGGAGGAGAAAAACAAAACAAGTTTTAGTTGCCTAAATACATGTTTTTATACTTTTGAAGAGTTCTTGGTGCCTTAACCATATTAAAGAAGTCGAGTAACTTGACAATATAGAAGTTGTGTTTGTGGACAGAAAAAAAATATATACAAGTTATGCTCCAAACAATGAAAAGCTATCCAAGAGATAACAAAACACTTTCATGCTTTTGCTCGTTTGATACTTTCAATGTATCTTTTTGATAGGCGCGCAATATAAATAAAAAATTTGTGACATTTATAAGAGTTCATCAAATTTCAATTTGACTTATTAGTCTTAATGCAAAAGCGCATGGACGTTGATTTTATTTGATTTTCCATTTGATTCGGTGCTAACTACACTTGTCTTGTTTTTGGTGTTTTGTGTTTATTTTGTAATAAAAACATGTGCTAAAAGGAGCACGGGAAAATGCTAACAAGGATCGGGCATGTCAGATAAACCGTGGGAAAGTTTTAAAATTTCTTCATAATCCAATAGTTTTTAAAAAAGTCTCTTAATTTCTATGCATCTACAAAAAAATGAAACTTCTATTTTCGATTAAACATCTTGAAATATTGTGGAGACATCGAAGGAAAGATGTTTTATGGAGAATTCGTAAAAGTGAATTGGGTTGTTCAATTTGATCCTAATTGTTTATTTTGACTTTATAAAAACAAGAATGTGTTGACTTTGGGGACATATTTATACCATTATACAAGTTTTTACTCCGAATTAGGGTTCGAAAAATACTTTAGATCTCTTTTATTTTGTCTAAGCAGCCGTTTTCCTGAACAAGGAAAAGATTCAAACGTTCGGATTATTTTTGCATTGAAGTTTTGAAGTTTTTCAAAAAATTTCGCTTTTTTGTTAATTTCGTTTATTTACTTTATTCTCGAATCGCGGGGTTTGTCGTCGAACAATTATCTACCTTTTTCGAATCTTTGTTCATTAATCTCTTAATTCCATTCAAGTTATTAGCATGTTTATGTTTAATTTCAGATTTATGTTATTGAGTCTAGATAATATGAGTGACTTTAGTTTCCCAAGTAAGGTGATTTCACTTAATCAACGTGTAGGGGTTTAGGATATACGTTCTTCCGACCACGATCAATCATGGTAAAAGCAATTTTAGGTTATTAAAGAACATTCGTTAGGACGAATCCGGGCATTGTAAAGCCCAAAAGTAGGGGGACCAAAACTTGTTCAGGGGTTTAAACACCGACTCCATGATTCGAGAATAAACACGCGATAAATTCGATATCTTTTGAAGTATCTTTCTCTCTCTAAAGTCAAATGTTTTGGAACAACGAAGAGCATGAAATATTAAAAGTCACCTATAAAAGGGTTATGAACCCTGGATTTTTCCTTTTAATAAATCAAAATCAATTTTTCTTTTAATTTAGCTAATTCACCAAACCAAATCAAAAGCCACCTAAGAAGATCGCAACAAAACACTTTCCACCTTCTTGGTGGCCTTTCGATTCGGTGTCTTCAAGTTGTGCTTTGATATTTATACAAGTTGGGGCAATGAAAAGCTATCAAGAGATAACAAAATTTAGGTATGATTTCGTATCAAGCATCTTTTCAAAAGCTTCAAAACGTAGTTAAACCTGAATTTAAGTGCTTTGTGATTCTAATGGGAAAGCGGAAAGCCCACAAGTTGTCCTATAAACCACCCGTCAGAACAAAAAATGGTTAACCGTCACGATAACAAAACCCAAGGGGTTTGGTCGAGTGGTTAAAAGGGCTTGCAAGTAAAGGGCATGCCTTTCATGTGGTCCAAAGGTCGAATCCCATGAAGGCTAAACATTCCAAACTTTAGGGTCATTGATGATTTCTCTAATTGTTAACTTCAAAATTATGGAATTAGTGGAAACGCATGGTTATTAACCAAAAAGATCTGCAAATCAATCACTACAACAATCAGATGACACGAGATGAACAACCTAGTTGTTTTTAACATCCTCAACATTGATATTGTTTGTTTTCTCATCCAAAATGCTACCCGACATGGCGACACCTATATTTCTATCATATAAATTACCAATAGCCTAGGTGGCACGACACAATGGAAAAGTGGAGCCTGTGACCCTGTCACTTCGTCAAGAATGAGAGGCCTCGCGTGCTCCACTTTTCAAAGGTGTGATGACACGTAGGCATGTGGTAATTTATTCTGAAAATGCTGATAAAAAATCGGTATATTCTGGAGAAAAAGAATCGGTGTAATTATCATCAGGGTTTCTCATCAGCCGCCTCATATACTTCCAGTCTCCATTGTCAAAGGCATGGCAATGCCCAGTATTATCTCCGGTTGACCATTGATTGCAAGGCGCAGCCGTATCGCAGACATAGCAGTAGCACTGCAAATTAGAGTAGATTACCATCAATACACAAATTAATTGTCTTTGTTATAACAGACATGAATTAATTGCATATACCATAAAAAGTTGAGTTCTGACAGAGGGCATGAATTAATTGCATACTCTTAGGCCTGATTTGACTAAATGGGAGAAAAGGTTAATCTAGTGAGTCAAAGGTCCGAAATATTCAAAAAAAAAAATGCATTCAACAATTGAGGGGCCGATTCGATTTTTACTTGAAAAAAAGTTTAAACTTTGCAACAGAGAATTCTAAAAAGTCATAAACACTATTCACAAGTTAAGGAATATTTTATTCATTTCTATTAGAATAGGTAGAGTAAAGTAAGAATTTTGAGAATGAGAGAGAAAAAGTAACGGCGGAGACTTGGTTGAGTGGTATTAAATATAGAGTCGGGTTTTTTTCCCGGGTGGGTGTATTACAATAGAGAGCCTGATTTTTTGAGTTTTTAATAAAGTGATTTGCTAAAATATAAAAGGTATTTTTGAGGTTAAATTTGGTGTAAAATTTGAGGAGGCTGATATTGATGCGCTCTGATACATAGAAAGCAGAATAGAACAGAGGAGTCAAAAAAAGCTTAGATTTACTTCAGGAGAGAAATCTTCTTTAGTAAAAATTACCAGTTCACAGTGCATTTCGTGAGGCGTCTTTCCAAAGGGATGCTTTAAGCAGAGATGCCTTGAATGTGGGTAATCACTACATGCCACCTATACCATCAAAGTAACATGCATACATTTAGTTACACACAACCAAAAATATTACTAAGAAATAAGAGTTCTGGTCCTAAGAAAACCTTAATGAATAAGTTTCGAAAACTCATAATGTCCGAGTTAGTTTACGTCCTACTAAAAAGTGGATGACGAATGTCAACAATAATGTGGACCCGTTAGAACATGTACAAGAGAGTAGCTAACACGGCATTTTAGCTATTTTGACTACCGAAAATGCACAAATCAATCTACATTAGCCTCAACAATGAGCTCTGTAAATTTGCTATTGCTTTAGTAACTCCGAACTTTGGCATTTCTAGCAAGTTACTATTCACCACCCAACCCTTTTTTATTCATTTCTTTCCTAGGCCAGCAAATATGTTGAGTTAGGACACCTCAAGCCGTACACTTTTATTAAATATGTTCACTTTACGCAAGTATACTAAGACACAACCACACCTTAGGATACCTCACTCTCACACTAGAATTTGTGCAATTACAGTGTGAAAAATTCACTGAAATCCACAACATTCCCGAAACATTCGAAGACTTTCGGAGAGTCGGTGATGACTCTCAACAAAATACTCTTCTTTCACCCATCACCAAATACCCTGAGCAAAACCCAATATTTCTATAATAGGATATACCTGGCCGATTACAGCGAGGACAGAGATGTCGGGGGCAGCATTGTTATGATCATTAGCGGACGAGTAAAGCTTGGAGATGTCAAGAGAATCGTCGGGCTCGAAATCAAGGAGGAAGCAGTCTTCTATCTCTTCAATTTCTCTCATGTGTTCTTTGTTTTTCACACACAATACGCTTCTCACAGGGGACCCCTGCTTCTCCCGCGACGCCGATACATCGACCACCCCTTTCATCTCTCTCTCTCTTCTCTCTCTCTCTCTTTCTCTCTCTCTCTCTCTCTCTCTCTCTCTCTCTCTCTGTTTATTCCTAAAAGAGATTCAGAAAGACTGTCTGGACGACTTCGATGAGACAGTGACGAAAAAGGAGGAAATTATCGATTCGATTTTCGAATGAAGCTCCTGAGTTTCCAATTGCATGCGGAAGTGCAATAGGCACGGTCAAAGCCCAGATTCAATTCAAACCCAGATTATTTGTCATTTGGTGAGTTCTAGTAATCAGGTCCAGATCAAGATTCAAGGTCTCTTCGGAAAAATGACTGAATTCCTATTGAGAAGCCCAAAGATGGCTGGCAAAAAAGAGAGAACTTTGGGTGCAAATAGGGCATGGGTGATGTGGTGCCCCTTCAGCACATCCGAGCCGTCCAAAAATGCATCGGACGGCTTGGATGAAAACACACTTTTATTTTCTTTTCAATTTTTTTAAAATCCGGACCGTTAATTGCATTGTTTGGACGGCCCGGATGTGCCGCCGTACCCAAAATTTTCTCGGCAAAAAAACTGAGACAATTAATTTTGAAACACTGAATTAGTACTCCGTCTCCCTCTATCACTTTTTTTTAATGTCGACATTTCCATTTTAACATGTTCCTTAATAAGTAGTATGTGTTTTGATTCTTTCGAAAAGTTAATGAGTAAAAATTTACACAATTACTATGATTTTTCCCTTTTAATAAGTTAGTAGGTAAAGAGTTAATGGGTAAAAGTAGAGGATAATTTTGAAAAGTAAACATAAAAGTTGATATAGAAATTAGGTAAAGTGGAGGTAACAGTTGATATGAAAGTTGTAATGACGATGTATTTCTTTAATTAACCAATATACGATAATATGATTTTTAACGTCCATCATTCGTATGAGTTTTGAAATGTGAATATTTAGATTATTAAACCGAGCTCGGAAATGGCTAAAAAATCCTTGGAAAGAATAGTTCAATCTCGAAAGAAGGAACTTTTAGGGGGTGTTCCACTAACCCAGTTTTTTGAATAAACTAATTTTTCACGGTTTTTATGTGATTTGTTGTGAGAGAATGACATATCTCGGTGTTTGGAAAAAACAGTGTTTTATTAGTGGAACACCCCCTAATAAAGAAAGGAAAAACCCTCTTAATATGAGCAAATTTGTGAAGGTGATTTTCTCCTTTGTCCAAAAGCTAGTGAGTGTTGCTGGTTATTTCTAGTATGGCGGGAATTTTAACTTTTATGGGCAACATAAAAATTCGTTGGAAATCACTTTTATCATAACTATTCTCCACTATTTAAAAAAAGTTTAATAAAAAAAAAAGTGCACATGTTTAAGTGTGTTCTGATCTCTCCTTCTAGTGATGATTGAGTTTGAGTACTAATGCTTGCGTACATGGGGGAGGGGGGAATGAGACTCGATCCCGGAATGCAGTATGGGTCATCCAAGAGCTCTACTACATGAGCTAGCCACCAATTGCTCCAATTCCTCATTAAAGTTAATTCTAGTCATGCTAGGCTATTCTGAAGACAACACAGCTTAATATCTCTTCATCATTTGCTCGCATGCCTTCTCTAAAAGGCTTCAAAATCAACCAAAGCATGCAACCATAAACTGTCTTACAAACTTGTGCTCAAGAACACCTTATAAACTTGCACTCTGATTTTAACTTGAGCACAATCTCTTAACTAACAAGCATCTATATGCCGTCAAGATTCATACGTCTTCATCTTGTGCTCGTACTTCTATCGCTCAAAAGCATTCGAAAAACTTCCAATATATACCTGAAATGTCGAATTGAAAACCAAACATCTGTACTACTAAAGCAGGCAAATGAAAATTGATCAAAATTGGTTAAAAATCACGTTTATTTCCTTGTCCGCAGCATTCATGCATGTTCCTGTCTACCCAAAAAAGAAAATTACAAAGATGCATATGAATACCGAAAGTTCAAACATCGCAAAAAAAAAAAAAAAAACAGAGAGAGATCCATGTTGTACATCAGCAGTTCACTGGTTTAGTTTTTTCGATCTCTCTCCGTTCTCTCCTCAGATAGCTCCAGTGTTCATCGTCAATCGCATGGCAATGCCCTGTAACTCCTAACCATTCTCCGCAAGGGGCAATCTTATCACAAACATAACAGTAGCACTGCAATTCACCAAAGACTACACTGTAAAGACGCAATACTTTTAAATAGATTTTTAGAATTCATTAGATTGCAATAGAAAAAAATGGTTAGAAAAAGTCCGTAACAGACTGAGATAATGAGATTATCACCAGTTCACAGTAGCTTTCATGAGGCGTCTTCCCGAAGGGATTATTAAAGCAGAGATGCCTGGAATGTGGATAATCTCTACATGCCACCTATACATTTCATCGCAAACAATCTTCAATACTAAGCAAACTTGAAGGAAAATGATAACGCCAAAACTATTTTTCTTGATTTCAAAAGTTCTTTTTCTTTACAGTCTTGTATGTATTCAGTTAAATTCTTCAAACAGAAAGGGGTTTACCTGGCCTTTTTCAGCGACAACAGAGATATCTGTGGCATCAACATCACCAGAAATGGATTGCTCGGATAGGTCAATAATTAAGGAGTCATTTGGGTCGGAATCGAGGATGATGCAGTCTTCTATCTCTTCATTCTCTATCATGTTTACCTCCTCCTTCTCTTTGACAATCAAAAGGTTTCCCACACGGCCGGACCTCCTTCGCTTCTCAGCGAACAGCTCCAAAAACTCTCTCACCCTCTTCCTCTCATTCTCAACCACATTCATCTTTGCTTGTTCTTTTAACTCAACGATATGTCCATATGATCCTCTCCCTTTGTCTCTGTGCAAAAACCCTTGATAGAAAGACTCTGCATACGATTGTTATAGCAGCTTTGTGGCAACGCCAAGAAATTAAAAAGGGTTGATTAGATTATCGAAATCAACATTGATCACTGATCAGAATCCCAGAAAGGTGTACTCTTTGAATGCCATGAACCAGGTGATCATACTTCCAAGCCCGTCTGTTGGGAAATCTCCTCTACATACTACAGCCTTCATGCATGATTCAATGTGTGTTGATAAAAGTAAGAGGTTTCTTTTATTGTGAGTTTCTGAGCTCTTGATCAGGTCTTGTTCCAATTCCTGATTTAAACTCAAGACTGACTTATTGCCTTTTACGAGACCAGTCATTCTCTCACAATACATTGACTTGAAAACTGCCTTAAGCCAATTCAACAACCTCGGGATTTTTTGTTACGGAGAAAAGATAGAGGCACTAAAACTTTGCACCAACAATTGCACCAACTATCTCACATGGAATATGAGTGGTAGGTTCCACATATCGCATGTGGGAGAGCTGGTGCAATTATTGACATAAGTGTTAGTGTCAGTAGCAAACTTCTTTGTTATGAGACGCTTTTGAGACTTCTTGAGAAAAAGTGGATGAAAGGAACGGGGCCTCAATTGTACTCGCGAATGTATGGACCGGCCCAAAGTTAAAGGCTATTTTGTAAGCTTTGTTCCCCGCGCACATTCTCAATAAGTGGAGTTCTTACTGATAAAGCAATATGGACTGGCCCAAAGATAAAGGCTATTTTGTAAACTTTGTTCCACACGTACATTACTCATGAAGTGGAGTTACTGGTAAAGCAAGTCGAGTCCTTTTTCTTTTCTTTTTTTGTCTTTGTCAAAATGGTAGGAGCTTCCATTGATATTTGATAACAGAGAACCATAACATCGAAGGTGGTTATTACACACGGAGAACCCAATGACCACACAGGAGGTCTAGCAAATCAGGAACAAAACAACCCAATCCAATCCAATCCAATCCAACGGCGTAATCGCTGATCTCCGCACAAGCAGAGACAAAGAAGTTTAGAGAGAGGGAGAATAAAATAGAGAAGAGTAAGATTGTCCAATCCATTAGTCCAATTGTGACTGCCCAATGTAAATAGAATTGAATGAATTTTGTTATAGGAGTAAATCATAACCCTTTCTTTTCTTTTTCTCATGAAAGCCGTTCATATGAAGAGGTTGTTAGTACATGTCAAAAAAACAAAAATGAAAAAAAGGTAGGTAGTAAGATGACCCGATTCATTCATTCTTTTAGAGTGATAAACTACGCATTTCCGGTCTAAAAAATTAGTGTGCTATATGTTTTTTTGTATTTTGAGTCATAGAAATTCGTAAAGCACCAAAATTTGCTAGAACGTCCATGTCATTGCCAAATATTAGCCCAGGTGTCTCAAAATATCCAAGTAAACGCCACATCAGCTTTTCCATTAGCATTTGGACGGAAAATGCTACGAGGGTGTTAATTGATAATGGAATGCAAAGGTCAGGGGTTTAGTTAACGTTTATTGAAGGTCAGGTGTCTCTATAATACTCGATCCAAAGGTCAGGGGTTTTTTTGAATTTTTCCCTTTTTTGCAAGGGAAAACATAAATTTGATTCACACTCTAATACCTTCAAATGCGCTCCTATTCCTCGTTAAAACAGTGTTACGTTATATAACATTTCTCCAGGCATGGGGCTTAGGCCAGTAATTGTGCCCTGGTACAAGTTGTATCCCCATGCTGATAAGTTCGGCTTTAACCGCTTTCCATAATGATAAGAGCTACAACTTGTTGGCCATACAAGGTATTGAGTAGCCGGAACTTAAATGGAACATTGTTCTTCATTTCAGGCTTCTGAAGGATAAGTTAATTCTAGTCATGCTAGGCTATTCTGAAGACAGCCCAGCTTAATATCTCTTCATCATTTCTCGCATGCCTTCTTCTCTAAAAGCTTCAAAATCACCCAAAGCATGCAACCATAAACTGTCTTACAAACTTGTGCTCAGTAACACCTTATAAACTTGCACTCTGATTTAACTTGAGCACAATCTCTTAACTAACAAGCATCTATATACGGTCAAGATTCACACGTCTTCATCATGTGCTCATAGTTCTATCGCTCAAAAGCATTCGAAAAACTTCCAATACATACCTGAAATTTCGAATTGAAAACCAAACATCTGTACTACTAAAGCAGGCAAATTAACCAACATTGGCTAAAAATCACGTTTAAGTTCATTGTCCAAACTCCAAAGCATTAATGCATGTCCCTGTGTACCCCAAAAAAAGTAAATTGCAAAGATGCATATGACTACCAAAAGTTCAACATCACCAAAAAAAAAGAGATCCATGTGGTACATCTGTGAATCGAATATACTCAAAGCATCCGAACAAAGGAGGAGTTCATTGTTTTAGTTTTTTCTCTCTCCGTCGGCTCCTCAGATAGCTCCAGCGTTCATTGTCAATCGCATGGCAATGCCCTGAAACTCCTAACCATTTTTTGCAAGGGGCAACCTTATCGCAAACAAAACAGTAGCACTGCAATTCACCAAAGACTACACTGTAAAGACACATACTTTCACATAGATTTTAGAAGAATTCATTAGTTTGCAAAAGAAAAAAATGGGTTGAAAAAGTCCGTAACAGACTGAGATAATGAGATTACCAGTTCACAGTAGCTTTCATGAGGCGTCTTCCCGAAGGGATTCTTAATGCAGAGATGCCTGGAATGTGGATAATCTCTACATGCCACCTATACATTGTCATCGCATACAATCTTCAATATCTTGGCTGATTTTAGTTTGACTCGACAAACATTAATGCCTTAAACCCACATCATTTCTCCAAAAACTAAACAAACTTGAAGGAAAATGATAACGACAAAACTATTTTTCTTGATTTCAAAAGTTCTCGCATTGTCATTTGCCAAACTTCAATCTAGCTAAGTCGCGACATAATTGAATATATAATCCTACATTCCTACCCACTATATATTTACTCGAATACGTAGTTCTTTTCTTTACAGTCTTGTATGAATGCAGTTAAATTCTTCAAACAGAGAGGGGTTTACCTGGCCTTTTTCAGCAAGAACAGAGATATCTGTGGCATCAACATCACTAGAAATGGAGAGCTTGGAGAGGTCAATAATTAGGGAGTCGTTTGGGTCGGAATCGAGGATGAAGCAGTCTTCTCTCTCTTCATTCTCTATTATGATTATCTCCTCCTCCTCTTTCACACTCAAAAGATTTCCCACACGGCCGGACCTCCTTCGCTTCTCTGCAAACAACGCCAAAAACTCTTTCACCATCTTCCTCTCATCCTCAACCACATTCATCTTTTTTTGTTTTATTAACTCAGCCATATCCATATGATCCTCTCCCTTTGTCTCTGCGCACAAACCCTTGATAGAAAGACTCTGCAGACTATTGTTATAGCAGCTTTGTGGCAACGCCAAGAGAAAACTGACTGATTGCATTTTACGAGAAATCAACATTGATTAGTGATTAAGATCAGAATCCCAGAAAGGTGTGTTCTTTGAATTCTATGAACCAGGTGGTCAAACTTCCAAGCTCGTCTCTTGGGAAATCTCCCCTACATACTACAGGTTTCATGATTCAAGGTAACTTTTTTGTCATTAAGATTTGGTAAAAGCGACTGGTTTCTCTTAGTGGTTTTTTGAGCTTTTGATCCGGCCTTGTTCAAATTCCTGACTTAAACTCAAAACTCGATTGATCAATCCAAAAAGGTAAGAGATTATGATAACCCTCAATTCTTTTAATAAGACATTAACTTAAAAACTGATTTTTGGCTTATTTTGACTTAATTCAACAACTTCCGGGGCTTTTTTGTTGTAAGAGGCTTTTCAAACTTCACGAGAGAAGTCGATGAAAGTAACGGGGCTTCAACTAGACTGGCCCAAAGTTAATAAATAAGGCTATTTTGTACCACATTGTTCCCCACGTACATTGCTCATAAGTGGAGTTTCTTACTGGTAAGCAAGTCCAGTCCATTAGTCCAACCCTGTCTGTCCAGAAATCTCAAAGGCCCAATTATGGCTGCCCAATGTAAATACTAAATAGAATTGAATGAATTTTGTTATAAACCATAACCCTTTCTTTTCTTTTTCTTATGAAATCCGTTCATACGAAGAGGTTGTTAGTACATGTAAAAAAAGAAAAAGAAAAAGAAAAAATGGTGGTTAGTTAGATGACCCGATTCATTCATTATTTTAGAGTGGTAAACTACGCATTTCCAGTCTCAAGGTGTGCTATATGTTTTTTTGTATTTGGAGTCATAGAAATTCGTGAAATACCTCAAAATCTCGTAATTGAACACCAAAAAATAGATATAATGGACCACGAAAATTCGTAAGAAACAACATAAAAATTTACAAAATCTGAGCCTTCTTTTTTTTTTTACCTTGTGCTGTCTTTTTTTACTACAAAAATTCATTAATAATAACACCACAAAAATTTGTACACACCACCACTAAAATTTGTAAAATAAACCACCACATAAATTCATATCTTGGGCGAAAAATTCAAAAAATGAGCCACAAATTTTGATAAGAGAATATTGTATACCCAAATATTAAATGAGCCGGAAAATTCATAAAATGAGACACAAAAATTCGTAAAGAATGTGTGTACCAGTTTTCCCTCCCAAGAGGGTCTAGCTCGATGACCCGATTCGCTCCTTCTTTTGGGTCGTGTGTAGCAAAAAGAATTCAAGAGAGTTTGCCTCCATATATACAACAATGCAAATTTCATTTCAAGTCCACACACAATCGTACCATAAATTACAACAATGCAATGAAGTTTTTTACAACACATATATTACCTCATTATTATGAATCGGAAAAAAATAGGAAATGATTTTCATACTCTCCTTTTATCCCCAAGCACTCCATTTTTGTCTTTATTCACCTTGAAATAATCAAATTTTTCATATGAAGAGCAATTTGGTACTTTTAAGTGAATAAAGATAAAAAATAAAAATAAAATGGCGTGTTTAGGGATAGAAGAGAACTGCGAAAATCATTTTCCAAAAAAAAACAAGAACATGAGACTTTCGAATGTCTAAAGCTCCCATGATACGATTCCTATGAACAAGATAATGATTTTATTACTTGGGAGCCATAACGAGCAATTATTCCGAAGACACGGAGCACAGTCACGTGGTCATCGGAACTACTCCACAACCACACATTCTCGTAGGGTCCAGATGTGTGGTTCTGGAGTAGTCCAGACCACCATGTGACAGTGCTACATGGGCCGCACAAGAATGTGTAGTTTTGGAATGTTCCCGAGTACCACATGGCTGTGCTCCGTGACTACGGAATAATTTCATTCTTGAAATTTTCCAAACAATGTTCTTGATCCAGATTCCTACTCCAAAACTTCTTGTAATACTCCGCATATGTGAAACTCCTGTAAACGGCTCCAGTGCCATCCTCGGTGAGCTTTACCGGAGGGCTTATTAAGGCATCATCGGACGGACAGAGGAAAGAGGCAACGGACATCCTTTGTTTATCGGCATTCACCAGGGCTCGGTGCCACACACTTTTGTATCTTCCGTTACTCAGAGCCTACAATGACTCAACCCATTCAAGGTGAAAAAATAAACAAAAAGAGGCAAGAGTATAATACATTTTCGACAATACTTAGGTGTCTCAGGATTAGTCGCGGTGTACATAAGTTGACTCGGACACCTTAGTTCAGATACCCACCTTTCTGAATTTTGGGCAACAAGAGTACTAAATTGATAATTTCAAAACAAATTTTCGGCTTTTCGTCCGAGACTTTTGCTTTGATTTTGAAATTTCACCAAGTGGTTTCAATATTTCTTTATCCATCTCAACCAATCTGTACTTTTGTAGTTGATAGTCAATGCCGTCTAATTAATACCTGGGCCGATATCATTGTTTTGAATATCGGCCGATACGTACTGTATCGGCCGGTTCGTCTCGGGATTTAGAGGCTACGATACGGATACGTACCGTATCGTATAAGCCGATACGCCCAAAATTGAAAATAAAAAATTGACGATTGCTACACCCGATTTCCGCTACGTATCGCTCGATACGCTGGTTCCTAATACACCAATACCGCGACCGATACCGCTATTTAAAACTATGGCTGATATCATTAACCGTGTTAATCTTGGTACGGAAGTTATGCATGAACGTAATGCTCATAACTTCCCTCTAGACCAAGCTGCTATTGAAGCTCATCTACAACTGGATAAGACTTTAGTCCTGGTGTGTACAAGTTTTTGAAAGTAAGGGAGCAATCTCACCCTCTTTTGAACCAACCTGACCATTTTGGTGGTGGTTATCCGGGACTACTGAATACCTTTCCTGTTGTTAAATTGCAAATTACATAAAGTTGCAAAAATGACAGATACAAATGAACTGTTGGGCGGGTCCCTCCTTAATTGGTGGGTTCCACAAGGGGCTCATTTGTTGGGTCCAAAATGTCATGGGTAATCTTAGCATTTGTTAAATGATAAAGGGGTGATCTTGACACAATTACAAATGAAGGTTAAAAAGAGAATTGTCTCTGTTTCGTTTACCACTGCCACTGCATTTCCAGAAAAACGAGACAGAGAGTTCGAGAGACTTTTGAAAAAGGGCAAGGGTTTTGTCCAAGTTCAAGCCAAGATCGGGTGTTCATATCTTCTCCGATTTTGATGAAATTTCATAGTGTTGTTCACTTCAACGAGCTCTACGCGTTGATTGGAGGGGATTGTCAAGTTTCTCTCGGAATCTAGGAGTTTGAGATATCCATTTTGGTGGGACCTAAACTTGTATTTTGTTGATTTTGTTGAAATCCGCCTTTGGGTGATGTTTGTAAGCATCTAGTGGTGTACTAGAGAAGAACTTTGTAACCCCATTATTGTTATAGTGGAAGATTTGGAAGAGGACTACGGTCCCGTGACGTACCTCTATTTCAGGGGGAACCACGTAAAAATCTTGGTGTTTCGTGGTTTGTTTGTGTTCTTTATTTTTTACGGCCCCTAGATATATCATTGGTTATTGTTGATTGTCATATTTTAGCCTATTCTCTATTCGCACAAGGAGGGAAAAATACAAAGAGGTGTTCTTGTTAGTAGTTTTTCCCAACAAAGTGGTATCAAAGCTCTTGGTTTTGTGCTTGGGCTAAATCTTGTGTGAATTTAGAATGGAGGATCATTCGGGGGCTATGATTAAGTTGACTTCCGCAAATTACCCTATATGGAAACCACGAATGGAGGATGTCCTTTACACTTGTTAAGTTGTGGGTGTAAATGTTTATTTAAATTGTATCTGTCTACTCTTGCAATTAAGTTAGTAGTTTAGGATCATATTGTAATTTGTCTTTTTTACTCTTGTATAAGTATTATGTTATGAGAACAGAACCCTAACTTTTTACCTCTCAATCGAATTGTTTGAGTCTACAATACTAAGGACTTGTATTTACCTAACATGATAGAACGAAGCATATAGAGGTTGACATGCACTTCATCAAGGAAAAGTTGAGTGAGGGCTTGATATGTTTGCCTTTTGTGCGATCCGAAAATCAATTAGCTAATATTTTCACAAAAGGGTTTGGCAGCAAGAGTTTCCACCCTATTGTGTTCAAGTTGGGCTTGATTGATATATTCGCACCAACTTGAGGGGGAGTGTTAAGTTGTGGGTGTAAATGTGTATTTAAATTGTATCTGCCTACTCTTGCAATTAAGTTAGTAGTTTATGATTATAGTGTAATTTGTCTTTTTTACTCTTGTATAAATATTACGTAATGAGAACAGAACCCTAACTTTTTACCTCTCAATCGAATTGTCTGAGTCTACAATACTAAGGACTTGTATCTACCTATCTTGGATGATACAAAGAAACCGAAAGAGACAAGTGATGAGGCTTGGGAGATTTTGCATAGAAAAGCCGTTGCCCAAATTCGTTCTTGGGTTGATCAAAGTGTGTTCCATCATGTGGCTCAAGAAACTAATGCTTATGAGTTGTGGAAGAAACTTGAGTCTATGTATGAGAGAAAAACGGCACAAAACAAAGTTTCTTTGATTCGGAGGCTTGTTAATTTGAAGTACAAGGATGGTCGTAGTGTTGCGAAGCACATGAGTGACTTCCAAGGATCGATTAATCAGTTGACTATGATGAAATTGGTGCTAGATGATGAGTTGCAAGCACTATTGTTGTTGAACTCTTTGCCTGACAGTTGGGAGAAGCTGGTTGTTACAATCAGGAATTCGGCTCCAAGTGGGATGGTAACCATGGACATGGTGAAAGATAGCTTGTTCAATGAAGAGGCAACAAAGAAAGAGCTAGGTACTTCAGGTGAGAAACAGGGGTAGAAGCTTGACTAGAAATTTTGGTGGTGACCGTAACAAGTCCAAAGACAAGTCCAGGAGCAAGTCAAGAGGAAAATCCAAGCCAAGGTATGAAATTGAATGTTATCATTCTCACAAGACAGGACATATTAAAAAGGAGTGCATGTTACTTAAAAAGGAGCAAAATAAAGGTAAAGGTGGCGAAAGCAGTGGTGAAAAAGATACAGCCGCAGTTGTCTCCGATGGGGAAGTTATCATTGTTTGCGATGATGGTTTTGTTGGGCACACAAGGCAAGATTCGGGTTGGGTGATTGACTCAGATGCTTCCTTCCATGTTAATTCACAAAGGGACTTTTTCACATCCTATACACAAGGGGACTTTGGCCATGTTCGGATGGGTAACGAAGGTGTGTCCAAGATTGTGGGATGAGAGATGTTTGCTTAGAGACCAACACGGGTTGCAAGCTTTTTCTCAAAGATGTTAGACATGTTCCGGATATTCGCCTAAATTTGATGTCGGCGGGCAAGCTTGATGATGAGGGGTACAAAAACCAATTTGGTGATGGGAAATGGAAACTCTCCAAGGGTTCATAAGATGCAAGCTAAGCTAAGCAAAGGAGAGGTGAATGCAATGGAGGATGAGGCTTCAACCGAGCTATGACACAAGCGGCTTGGTCACATGAGCGAGAAAGGAATGCAAATAATAGCCAGGAAAGCGGTTCTTCCTGAGGTGAAAGGTACATGTTTAAAGCATTGTGTTCATTACTTAATCGGTAAACCACATAGAGTTGCTTTTAATAGAACTCCTACATCTAGAAAACCTAATGTTCTAGATTTGATACATTCCGATGTTTGCGGTCCAATGAAAGTTAGTACACATAATGGTGCATGTTACTTTGTTACTTTCATTGATGATCATTCTAGAAAAGTTTGGGCTTATGCTTTGAAAACTAAAGATGTTATGTTGGAAGCATTTAAACTTTTTTAGGTGGAAGTTGAAAGGCAAACCGGAAGGAAAGTAAAATGTATCCGAACAGATAATGGTGGTGAATACAGAAGGCCATTTGAGCGGTACTACAAAGAATTTGGCATCAGGCATGAAAGGACAATTCCCAAGGCACCTCAGCAAAATGGTGAGGCAGAAAAAATGAATAGAACAATTGTGGAAAGAGTGAGATGTATGCTATCTCATGCGAAGCTGCCTAAAATCTTTTAGGGTGAGGCAATGAGGACGACAGTTGCTCTAATCAATCTTTCTCCATCAGCTCTTCTAAATGGTGATGTGCCGGAAAGGTTTTGGTCTGGCAAGGATGTTTCCTATGGGCATTTGAGGGTGTTTGGGTGCAGGGCATTTGGCCATATTCCGAAAGATGAGAGGTCCAAGCTTGATGGAAAGACAAAACAGTGTATTTTTCTTGGGTATGAAAATGAAGAGTTCAGTTACAGATTGTGGGATCTAGTTGACAGGAAAACTGTGAGAAGCATTGATGTAGTCTTCTTTGAGAATCAAACCATTGAAGATCTTGATAAAGATGAGAAGCCGACAACCTCACAAGAGTATCCAGTGAATTTTGATTCAATTCCTCCACCTGTGGTACATGATGAATACGGGGGAGATGAACAAGATGATGGTGGTGTTGATGATACTCTTGCAACTGAGGATGTAGAACAAGAAATGGAAGAAGAGCAAGTTCCTCTTGAACCGTCTGAAGAATCACAGTTGAGAAGGTCCAACTAGAGAGAGGCAACCTTCAAAAAGGTATCCAGTTGATGAGTATGTGATGCTTACGGATAGTGGAGAACCTGAATGCTATCAAAAAGCTCTAACTCACGAGCATAAGGGGGAGTGGATGAAAACCATGCAAGGAGATGAAATCCTTGCATGAGAACCACACTTATGAACGGAAGAGAAAACTCACAACCACGGCACAAGGCAAGGTTGGTTGTGAAGGGTTTTAGCTAGAAAAAGGTCATTGACTTTGAAGAAAATTTCTCACCGGTGGTGAAGATGTCGTCTATACGGGTTGTTCTTGGGTTAGCCGCTAGCTTGAATCTTGAGATTGAATAGCTTGATGTGAAAACAGCTTTCCTTCATGGTGAATTGGAGGAAGAAATTTACATGGAACAACCGGAAGGGTTCAAAGTCAAAGGCAAGGAGAACTTAGTTTGTAAACTAAGGAAGAGCTTTATGGGCTAAATCAAGCACCATGACAATGGTACAAGAAGTTTGATTCGTTCATGATTGAGCATGGGTATAAAAGTACTTCTTCGGATCATTGTGTGTTTGTGAAGAAATTTCCGGATGGTGACTTCATCATTTTATTGCTTTATGTGGATGATATGTTCATCGTTGGCCATGATGCTAGCAAGATTGAGAAGTTGAAAAGGGAGCTTGGTGAATCCTTTGCTATGAAGGATTTGGGTCCCGCAAAGCAAATACTTGGTATGAAGATCACCCGTGACCGAAAAAATGGCAAGCTTTGGCTATCACAAGAAAGGTACATTGAGAAGGTGCTAGAGAGGTTTAACATGAGCAAGGCTAAACCGGTTGGCACTCCACTTGCTAATCATTTCAAACTTAGCTCCAAGCAAGGTTCGACAAGTGAGAAAGAGAAAACTGAAATGAAGAATGTTCCTTTTGCATCGACGGTTGGCTCTTTAATGTATGCAATGGTATGTACTAGGCCCGACATAGCCTATGCGGTTGGTGTGGTGAGTAGATTTCTTTTGAATTCGGGCAAGGATCATTGGGCTGCGGTGAAATGGATTTTGCATTATCTCCGGGGAACTTCCAAAATGTGTTTATGTTTTGGAAATGGTAAGCCTTTGTTGGAAGGCTATACGGATGCCGACATGACGGGAGATGTTGACTCTAGAAAATCCACTTTGGGCTACTTGATGTCTTATTCAGGGGGAGCCGTATTGTGGCAGTCCAAGTAGCAAAAATGCATTGCATTGTCTACTACCAAGGCCGAGTATATTGCAGTGGCAGAGGGATGCAAAGATATGCTTTGGATGAAAAGGCTTCTTCAAGAATTGGGCTTTAATCAAGAAATGTATGTTCTTTATTGTGACAATCAAAGTGCTATTCATTTGAACAAGAACCCAACGTTTCACTCACGGTCAAAACACATTGATGTGCGGTATCATTGGATTCGTGAGGTGTTGGATGAAAAATTGTTACAATTTGAGAAGATTCATACGGATAAAGATGAGTAGGATATGATGACTAAAAGTTTGTCCAAGGAGAAGCATTTGTTTTGATGTTCCCAAGCGGGGTTGGTTGAACCCCCCACCTAAGTTGGGAGAGGGAGATTTGTTGGGTGGGTCCCTCCTGAATTGGTGGGTTCCACAAGGGGGCTCATTTGTTGGGTCCAAAATTTCATGGGTAATCTTAGCATTTGTTAAATGATAAAGGGGTAATCTTGTAATTGTGTCAACAATTATAATTGTGTCAACAATTACAAATGAAGGTTAAAAAGAGACTTGTCTCTTTTTCATTTACAACTGCCACTGCATTTCCAAAAAAACGAGACAGAGAGTTCGAGAGACTTTTGAAAAAGGGCAAGGGTTTTGTCCAAGTTCAAGCCAAGATCGGGTGTTCATCTCTTATCCGATTTTGATGAAATTTCAGAGTGTTGTTCACTTCGACGAGCTCTACACGTTGATTGGAGCGGATCGTCAAGTTTCTCTCAGAATCTAGGAGTTTGGGATATCCACTTTGGTGAAACCTAAACTTGTACTATTTTGTTGATTTTGTTGAAATCCATCTTTGGGTGATGTTTGTAAGCCTCTGGTGGTGTACTAGAGAAGAACTTTGTAACCCCATTATTGTTATAGTGGAAGATTTGGAAGCGGACTACGGTCCCGTGGACGTACCTCTGTTTTAGGGGGAACCACGTAAAAATCTTGGTGTCTCATGGTTTGCTTGTGTTCTTTATTTTTTGCGGCTCCTAGATATATCATTGGTTATTGTTGATTGTCATATTTTAGCCTATTCTCTATCCGTACAAGGAGGGAAAAATACAAAGAGGTTTTCTTGTTAGTAGTTTTTCCCAACATGAACGAATCACTTGAAAACATACACAATACTCACATGAGTATGGATCACACAACTGACATTTCCTTTTATTGATTTTTGTGAAGGTAGGATGAAAGAAGAGATTACCTGCAATTGATCACCAATGTTAATGACAAAGGCATTAGGGTGGGGTTTGATAGCCATCCATTTGCCATCCTTGAGGACTTGAAGGCCTGAAACTTGCAGGTCCTGAAGAAGAATAGTGAGGGCATTCGGGTCGGTGTGCGCCGGTAAACCGTAGGTCATATCCGGTTGCGGGCATGGTGGGTAATAGTTGACGGCCATATGCTGTCCTTGCTCTCCCAACACATCTTTTATGTGGTCTTTCTCAAGGCCTAAGCTCTCCGCGATTAGTTCCTGCAGTCTGAACCCAAGTTCCCTAACTTGTTTGCAATAACTACTCACGGTATCCCTGTTAACGTAATGGAAAATGGAATCAGATTTATTGTTGGCTAAAGCACTGCAATTGTTAATTTTGGTGAAATCCATTGCTAAAATAACTTTCATTTTGTTCGTTGTGCGAGGAAGTTCAAAAAATTATGCAGTAATTTTTTATCTAAAGAAAATGCAATTCTTTGTGGTGGCCTCATTTAAGATGGGGGTTGTACTTTCTTCTCTTTTTTTGTGGTAATGCAAGGTACCCCAAGCTAGCTTGCTCGCACCTTGAACTAATGCGTATAGCCCCTCACACCCCCTTTTCTACGTTTTGCTACAGGGACGGAGCCAGGATTTTGGCGTAGGGGGACGGATATATACAATAAAAAAAATTAAAATTAAGACAACGATATGAATTTTTACTAACTGAAAAAATATATATATGTATACGAAATAACACCAATACATATGAAATTAAACATGTTTCTAATATCAACTTAGATTGCAAAAGGTATTAACGTCTATCTAATCCAATCTAGTGTTTACTGAAATCAGGCATCTTGAACTGTGTTCGACTCTCTTTCTTGTTATTAAAAACATCAATGATAGAGTCTGTGTCCAACCCTCGAGCAATATCTTTCTAAATATAAGTGATCACGAAATTTGCTAAATAATCATCCTCCATCCTATTGTGAAGTCTTGTTTTCACACATTTCATAGCAGAAAATGCACGTTCGGTTGTAGCCGTTGAAACATGCAAAGTTAACATAAGCTGAATCAACCTATCAAAAAGATGATATATCGTGCACTTTCTTATCTCTGTCAACAATCACTCAACTTTGAAATCGTTGACAGATTTTGGAACTCAGGATGCCTAGACACATCAAGCTTATAATTTTGAAATTTATATCTCAAGTGGTACTTTTCTTGCTCAGTGAAATCCATTGGATAATCCTTCTTTGCAAGCTTGCAAGTATCTTCAATGTTGAATGATGTGAAACCATCGCGGTGATCTAAAGATGTGCTGAAAATGAGCATTGTATCTTCCTTAAAATCAAGTGTTCAATTCTTGCAATTGAGAATCGACTGTTTTGGGAGCCCCCAATTTCTTTCGCCTTCACTTCGATGTCCACAGACCACGTTAAATAGTTTTGGACTGCCAAAATTTCAATGAGCCTTAGTTTTTAAAAGTGAACGGGGCCTTGAGTCCGGCCCTGAAGTGAGTTGGGTTATAAATTTTAGGCGTTGTTTTGTTTAAAAGAAATGTAATTAAGCCTCATTAAAACCATTTTAGTACAAAATTGTTTCATAGCTTGATAAATATTAAAGTTGTTACAACTATTTTTTTTAACGAAAAATGAAGGGGGGACGGACTATATATTTTTTCAACTATTTTTTTTAACGAAAAATGAAGGGGGGACGGACTATATATTTTTTCAATGTAATAGTACCCACGGCTCCATCCTTGGTTTTGCACGTGAGGTGAGGTAGACTCAAGAGTTTCTGACAAAGTGAATCAAATCTGAGACTTCAGCTGATAGCAAACTCCTAAATCTTAGACTAAGTCCACGAGACCAACCCCTTAAATTGGGGTAGTACCATTGTTTCAACTATAGTGCTCGAATAATTTACATGTTATTTTGGCACAAGAGACTTCCATGGGATTTTTTTGTTGAGTTGGTCATCCAAAGTGGTTGGTGCACACTAGTAGTTGTTCTGAATGGCAAACCAGCAGCATCAGGTTTGGATGCAGAATATCGGTGACGAAATCGATATGAGCCACAGAGATCTAGCAGTTAGACGAGTGATGTATCACGCTTTGAGGTACGGTGAAGCTCGAGAGGGAATGCAGTGTGTCAATGGAGACAGAGTCAAACTCTTCCATAAAAATCAATGAGGTTATCTAATTAAATGAGCTTCTAGTGTGAGCAAATGAATGTTGAGAGAATTCTCTGGACAGATACATCCTAGAGTGGCAAAGAGAGCGACGCTCATTTATCACACTTGGTTAGAGCGAGTAATTGTTTGCTGGATTTTGGAACACTACGGGAAGAAACTTTAATCCATCTAAGCCAAAATCGACTTTGGCAATTCTTTCAACTTGGGAGGGAGACGCTCTCGTACTACATAGATAATTACTAGAAACAAAAGTGTGAGCTGTATACCAGCTTTTGAACAAGTATTTGGCGAGTTAAACATGAGTCAAGCTCGAACATTTGGCTTTGCATTTCAGCATTCTTTCTAATTATTCAAGGTGTCCTAGACCAGTTTGCGTTATGCAATGACAAAATTTATGCAGTAGGCATGGGTACAAATGAGGTTAGGTGACAAGTTAGCAGAAAACAGGGTCCAGTTCAGCTAAATTACTCAGAACAAATAATGTCCAGCTCAGGCCCACCAAGAAAACAGGGCCTAGTCTCATTAATAAGTACTGCTACTGACATTATTTATTTTATTTTTTTTGATAACCGAGGAACAGCCATAGAATAGGTTCTTAATTTGACTAATTCTGATCCCCACTACACGACCCAAAGGATGAGCCGACGCAACCCACACCACCCCCGCTTAGCACAGGTACTCACCCTGTGGGGAATCGAACACCTGACCAAAGGGACTACCCTAAAGTCAGACACTCGCCCTAACCACTGGGGCAACCCCTGGATACTGACATTATTGATGGTTCTTTCGGCCGAATATTTTAATAGAAGCTCACATTTCATAATGGTTGAAGTGTACAAGTAACAAACACACAATTTGTGCTATTAGTACGAAAACTAGTTTTTTATGAAGCAAAAGCATTACCTACGTCACCCCTAAATAAAAGAAGAAAAAAGTTCTGATAAGCTTTATTTGTTTATGAAAAACGCTACCGTATACCCAATAGAAACACGTTAAGTTTCAAAAAGTATATATTAAAATATGTGAAAAGTGTATATGAATATGTGAAAATGTTATTTTTTGTGTGTGTGTGTCCATTGAACATACATTAGCAGAACCTTTGTTTGTCCTAATCGAATTAATTTAGATTTGTCTAATATCGATATGATGAGATTCGATTCGCTGATATGACAAACACAATAATAACTAAATTAACTTTAATAGTCAATAAATCTTCATAATTCTTCTAGTGAATTTTGATTATGTAATCTTTCCGGGAAAGATGATCAAAGATACCCAACTTGACTCGTCCCTAATTGGTTGAATAAATTTAGTTGAATGGTATGTCAAATGCATAAGTTTATATTGGAATCCAATTCACAACCAAGTCATTCGATTTGTATTATTAGTAAAATAAATTTAGTGACATTGGGATTACGTGAGATTATTCTCTAGTAATATTTAGAACAAACAAAAACCAGACGTCACGATTCACTAATCTTTTTGTTTTGATTTTTTTTTTCCCTGCCGATTTCGTGAAGCAATTTCCGAAACCAAATAAAAATAAAATACTCCGATAACTGTTCCTATTTCGGCCAAGTCTCTATCTCTATCTCTATCTCTATCTCTCTCTCTCCCCCAGAAATCAAACATTTCGGAAAGCAAGCGATAAGATAACCAATCTGTAGTACTGCTGCTAAATTTGTCTTGTCTCCGTGTCGGCATCAAACTTCCTTTTGTGAATTTTTTAGTGACGACATAGCTGTTAGGCTAGCTCAATCAACGGTTGAGGATGGACCATGTAGTGCGTAGGGCATCCGAGCCGATAATTGTTGTTGATTGTGCAGTCAATGGCTCGAATTTTATCTCGGCACTTGCACGATCCGGCCGTTAATTGTCGTTAAACCGATCATTTCGTGTCCGCACTCAAAGTCAGATTCAGCTACAGGATCCCGGATCTGAGAATATTTTCATGTATTGTAACATTTCCCTTCCTATTATACCTGTTATTAAATAATCGGATTCCTGAGAATTTTATTTTCATTTTATCAAACATTTTTTCTCCCTTCAAAATATTATACCTGATTTATTAAATAATCTATTTTATCATTAAACAAAACTATATTTTTATCAAAATTAGATTTTATCTCATAAAATTCATTAAAGAACGAGGCTTAACAGAAAAGAAAAGGGGGTCACAGAGTGATGTTTTTAAAGTAACGAGGAATGCAGTGTGATTGTAATGAAGTCGAGGGGTGATTGATTGATAACGTCATTTTACTTAGTTGATTGATGATGTAAGCATGGCACTGAGACAAAATCGTCATCACTTACGTGATCCAGCGGTGGGTGTGGAGATATTTTTATGGAGTATTACTCGGTTTTCACGATCAGTACCAAACAAAAATTCAATTCAATTTGGAGTACAAGATGACGAAACCGCGTTGACGTAAGCCATGTGATGTGATGCCTTTTTTTTTTGTTATTATTATTGATCTTTCTTATTGATTTTGTACTTGTCTGTGATAAGGCACCAGATCATCACTTCTAAAAAATACTAGCACCATTGGAAAAAAATCAAAAACGGATTATTGGTTTTTTTATTTTGTCTTTATTTAATTTTTTTTTGCATTTATTAGTTTTGCGTCAAAATTTTGTGGCTCCATATTTCTCGAGACGAGACGAACCCAATAATTTTTTGAATAAAGACGAAATACTTGGATTATTGGATTAATTTTGGCTTTATTCAAAAATATTTGGTTTGTCCATAAATTTATACTTGTTAGATTCGTCTCGTCCGTCGGAACCCGGGATGGGTGCTATGCGATAGGTGTTGTGCGCCGTGTTGTGCGCCAAAACTACTACGTTTAGCTTGATTTTTGTGCACATCTCCAAAACGTTCAAGGGTCTTGTTTGAAGGAAGAAAAACTACAAAGTGCCTAAACCCTAAATCCGAAGTGCGTAAGTCCACTATACCCTACTCCAAAGAGCCTAAATCCTCTAAAATTAAATCCCAAAATTAACTCTCCAAACAGAACCCTTGGATGTCCGTTTTTGTTTTTTGTTTTTTTTTTCCAAAGGAGCCAATTCAAATTACTTGTCCCTTTTGATAAGAGCATCCTTATCAGACTCAACAAAAATTGGGCCAAATTTAACCTCAAAAACACCTTTTATAAATTAACAAGTCACTTTTTCAAAAACTCGCAAAATCAGACTCTTTATTCAGGAAGTCAGGAGAGAGAATTGTTTTAACCTGTGAATAGTGCCTCAAAGGAATTAACCGAGTTACTGTAACAAAGTTATAACTTTTGCAGATTTACAAAAAAATTGTTGAGTCTGATTTTGGGGAGTTTTTTCCCCTTTCACTCAACAACTTAGCCATCAGGGGCATTTGACTCCCCTGATGAGGATGCTCTAAGTCAATAAGAAAAAGAAAAAAAAAAAAAAAAAAAAAGTAAGACTAAGCCAATTCAAATTACTTATCCGTTTTAATTAGTCAATGAGAAATAAGAGTAAAGCCAATTCCTATTTTACCCGTCCTCCTTTTCAGAATTAGTCAATGAGAAATAGGAGAAAACCTTAACTACAGTCGCCTATCGGGTTGATTTTAAAAAATTTCCATTAAAATAAAATACGGCACATGAAAAGTTATTCTTTTTATGGCACATGCAAAGCATCACTTTTCTAAAACCTCGTTTACTTTTCCATCGTCTTTTTACTTAAAAAATAAAAGTGTACGATTTCCCATTGATTAAAAGCTTAATTAGAAGGTATATATACACTTATAAATCAAATTTTGCTTTATGATTGGTTCTAAAGACTCATTATGTTTTGAAAATCGTGCATAATAGCTTCATTTATAATACTTTTAAGTCTTGAAAACAAGAGAACGCTTGGAATTTCTTGATTTCTTTGCATTTGAAGCAAGATGGGTCAACTTAAAAAAAAGAATTGTAGGGTCAAAATAGCAAAATTTGATTGCAATCAAATGTCCCTATGAGGAATCAAAGTGACTACTTGCAACTTCTTAGCTCCGCCCATGCTGGCATTTCGTTAGTGGAGATTTTTGTTCCATGTATGGAACTTTTCTTGCCCATTATGGGTATTGTTTTTCTGATTCTTAGTAAATTTCTTCTCAATTCATGGGAAGCGGATCCGTTGTCCCAAACTTCATGTCCCAATTCTCTGTCCCGTCCATCCGAACCATCCATTTGAGCAATCAACGGCTCAGATTCCATCTCACCCCAAACAAATTTGAGTCATACACATTTATTTGCGAATCTGAGCAGTCGAGTATTCATATGGACGACTCGGATGAACGGAACACGGAGTCGGGACAGGATTTTTGGGACAGCAGATCCGCAACGAAGAGCTCCAGATCGGGATAAACCGAGTGTCGGGGGATTGTTTTCCACAACGAAGAGCTCCAGATCGGGGTTGTAGTCCTTTTTGGGCAAAAAACTCCATATGTGTTTCATCGTCGTGCACTTGACGGTGAAACATGGTTACTTGACGGTGAAACACGGTGATCGGGGTTGTAGTCCTTCAATACATGAAGAGCAAATACAATTAAAAAAATGCACAACAAAATTACTTGATTTGATCGGTATTCTACCAATGTCCGATTGCCTTGACGCATCTAATTCTAAATAGTGAACGGTTCAGATCATGTTTACTTTTCCATTATCTTTTTACTTCAAAGAAAAATGCTAAAAAAAACTCAGTGGGTTTATGATAATGTTTAATTGGAATGTTTGAAAAGTTTATAAAAATATATGTAAATTTATTTTAAAAATGTAAAATGTGTATTGGAGTGCGTGTGTAAAATTTCCCATAATTAAGCATGACAATCTACTTGATGCTCGACCATGTGGACGCAGCCTCCTCGCAAGTCGCAAAGAAGAAAAATGATTCCAAGATACGAATATTTTATTGCACTTGTGGTCCTACGCAATTCTTTGTCGTTTAATGAGGAATTAATAAATATTATTACACCTACTACGGGTCACTCAATTAAAAGAGGATAATAAAGAGGCTTTTATGAGTATTAATAATTATTATTCATTTTTACTCTAACAAAATATGAAAATAAATAGCTTAAAAGGAAATAAAGTGTTCCCATTAACCCCGTGTAGCAGAAAAGTAGCAGAAAAATGGCTAATTGTACCAAAAAATATTCAAGAATACCTACTGTGGTCACTATTTATGACACGTGAATAAGATGACTAAGATCGCATGACAATGACGTATTGTGCAGGAAAAAGTATGCAATAAAGCATTGTGTCATAAACAATTACGTCACGTAACCCAAGGGATGTCTAATAAGTTACTAGAATGTGGTTTGATTGTCATACGAGGTACGCACTATGGTCCAAAATCATATCAATTCGCGAAAGTACGCACTGTGGTCCAAAATCATATCAGTTCGCAGAAAAATTAGTAAATGGAATAAAAAGGATAATGGAGACTTTAGATCTAAAAATATTAACCACCACCTAAACGTTACTTTGTCAACATAAGTGGGCTATGAGAGAGAGAGAGAGAGAGAGAGAGATCTTACTTGAAGGTAGAGGGATTGGAAGGCCATTCTGGTACATACTGGTCCAAAGGATAACAGTGAAGCCTCAAATAGTCTCTCCAATTATGTACCGTTTCCTTTTTCACATTGAAACTCGTAGACAGCCTCATGGTCTTTGTTGGGTCATCGGAATACAACTTCAGTTTCTCCTCCACCGGTAGCCGGAAAAACTCGTTTGCTACTTCTAGCATTTTGTCCACCAATTCCAATGACACCCCGTGATTTATCACCTGAAAAATCTCACAACTTTAGACATCAGTGACCAACGGTCCAGAGCATCGTATATTTTAGAAAGTGTTATTAGATTCAGACCATCGGTAGCTGATCGGATGGCCGAGAGAACTCACTACACACACGTGATGTCATACTTATCAAAAAAAGGTGTGGGTCTCCCCGAAAGTAATGTCATACTTATTAAAAAAAGTGACAGAATCCACCACAAAATGATGTCAAATTTACCAAAAAGTTATGTGATTCCGTAAACCACACACATTTTCTACCAATCAAAATAAGGGTTTTGTTTGCCAGAAAGTACTTATCAAAAAAAAAAAAAGATGTGAGTGATGTCATACTTATGAAAAAAGTGATGGAGTTCACCACAAAATGATATTATGCTTACGCAAAAGTGATTTGATTCCATGTATCCTACACCTTTTCCACAAATTAGTACCTGGAAAAAGCCGTAGAATCGACAAGCGTAGCCAATTTTTTGGACAATTGAAGTTCTATCATCGCAGCCCAAATCTATTATCGGGACGTCTTCACAATCTTCTACCTCGTATAGTTTTGGCCGCTCGGATTCCGGCCGGATATAGCTTTCTGGGAGGCTGGTGTACGGAATTCCGGTGGAGAGGACCTTTGTATCCATGGATTCCGGCGATCTAGAAAGTGGAAAAGAAAAAAGAAAGACGGGGAAAACTGGAATAAATAAGCAAGCACCTATTTAGAAGTTAAGCAATTTCCAGGAAAGTGATCTGTTACCCAGACAACGTCAGGATATAAATAGAGTTCACATGTGGGAGGGATAAGTGTATTGACTGGGTAATGGTCAACTCACTATGAAAAAACTATTGGGTGATTCAAGGACACCTTCACGTGATATTTCCGCTTCATTCTTCGATGAATACTCATTTGCGGTCCAATAATATTACGGACCGTTAAGAAAGGATTGAGATACCACGTGGCGGTGTCGAAGATCGATGATAAATAGTTTACTCAGTACTCACTGATCATGACACTTTCCAAGTCTGATTGGTTGGGAGATAAATAAAAATCTGGTTGAAAACTATGGTGGTTTTTCTGAACGGTATAATAAAATGATCTTCACTCTTTGGAGCAACCAGTATGATAAGTAAAATATTAACCGCTAGAACAATTTTTAAGTTATTTAACTATTGCGTCTTGAAGGAGAGGAGTGAATTGAGTGAGATAAAATAGTTTAAACCAGTTTCTTGGTTTTTTGGTTTTGTCATTATTAAAAAAAGGTAAATTTTACTTACTTCCCCTAAGGTTTCCGACAAATGCTGAGACCTGAATATTTTTTACTTTTTTGCTATTATTTTTAAAAAAATTTGTAAAATTATTTTAAAACATAAAGTTTACTTTATTTTCTTACCTTACTTTTGAAAATAATTGTCACTTACATCCCATGCCGTTTCTAAAAACTATTTTTTTCAAAATGAAAAAGATTTAATTTTGTTGCAAATTTTTTTTAACTCTAC
Organism: Vaccinium myrtillus; assembly: GCA_016920895.1. Taxonomy (NCBI): domain Eukaryota; kingdom Viridiplantae; phylum Streptophyta; class Magnoliopsida; order Ericales; family Ericaceae; genus Vaccinium; species Vaccinium myrtillus. The sequence goes on along the minus strand of CM029280.1, from coordinate 29,568,052 downwards.
TTTTTTTAGAAAAATGGTTTTTTTAGGGTGGAGTTTATATACTAAAAGGCTTTTTCATTTCACGCAAAATGTTAACACCGTTATCCTTAAAGTAACGACAGGAGAGGTAAGTGACAATTATTTTCAAAAGTAAGGGAGGGAAGTGGAATTTCATAAAAATAAGGGAGATCTCTGTATTTGTTAGAAACCTCAGGGGATGTAAGTGAAATTGACCCAAAAAAAAAATACATTTGTTAGTTTTGCGTCAAATTTTCATACTTTATTGATTTATCTCGACGAATTGAAGAAATTCTCTCTCTCTCTCTCTCTCTCTCTCTCTCTCTCTCTCTCCCCTCCAAAAACCCTAGCCACCACTAATATTACTCTTCCTCCTTCACCTCCCCCTTAGGGTTTCAATACCCATGGTGGTGGGAGGGGAGGGTCATGGTACTATTTATTTTCTTCGTTCGTTCTTTCTTTTTCTTTTGTCTCTCCAGATCAACGACTTGTCGTCTGATCTGAGAGGGTTATGTCGCTCGCTTTGTGAGAGTTGTTAGTTTCGTCTTCGGACGAATTATCGTCTACAGATCGGGTACTTTTAGGCGTGGTTGTTTTACAATGGTATCTGTGCCAACAGTGTTTTTACCCGACATGATATCACTGGCAGGGCAACTCGTGGTGGCTTTGAAGATCTATAGTTTTGGGAGTTCATTGGTGCGAGCATGTTTGGTTGGAATTCATCCGATTGTCTGGGTATTTTTTGTCTTTTATCTTTAACTAGCAATAAGTCTCTTCAGAGATGCTGATTCTAGGTATGAATCTTGTAAGTGTCATTTTTTGCGTCAGGCTATGTCTGGGTTAGGGTGAAACACATCGATTGCCTTATGCGTTTCTTGTTCTCTATTAAGATGATTAGTTTGGCTTTGTCCAAGATCTTTGTAATGAATTCCGTTTTTGTAAGTGTCGTTGGACGTTCATTAATATAATCTTCTCATTTACGTGTTCAAAAAAAAAATTATCTCGACGAGACAAATCTAAAAAGTATAAAATTATGATCAAAACTCAATTTTTTTGAATAAAACCAACATTAATCCATTAAACTGGTTTATTTTCGGCTTTATTCAAAAAAAAAAGTTTTGATTATAATTTTATACTTTTTAGATTTGTCTAGTCTAGACAAATCAATAAACTACAAAACTAGACGCACAACTAACAAATGCAAAAAAAAAAATTTGAATAAAGACAAAATGAATTAACCAAAAAAAAGTTTTATTAATGGTTGTGAGATGGTTAAGTCTTTTCTTGGGGAGAGAAAATCTACTAGGGCTGCAAACGAGCCAAGTCGAGTCAAGCTTCACTGTGTTCAAACTTGTTCATTAAAATGTTATAGAGCTTGAGCTCGAACAGTGACGGCTCCAGAAAATTAGTTGTAGGGAATCCAAAAAACTAGTGAAAACCCCATAAACGAGATGTCCAAATATAGACATAAAAAGGACCTTTGATTTGATGCAACATGAATTCGGGGAAACGGAAAGGCCACAATGAATAAGGAAAACCAAATTAGGGAGGGTTTTTCATTTGCTAAAATCAACACTTGATAATTGAATCAAGTGTTGAGCATTGATTTTAGGAATGTATAAGCGATTGTCCTTTGAGCATTAAAAAATTAGTTTGTCTTATTTCCATGATTAACTCATATACAATGTCCTTGTCGAAGAAAGACTCTATTTCTTAATTATTAGTACCTTTCTAATATTCTGACATGTGTTCATTTTGTTTGAAAAGTAAATGTGACGTGTTGGTAAAGTTCATTTAATCTGTATTGAATTATTAGGTTGTACTTTTTGCATTTTTTTTCCGGGTAATGATTTTCACACTCCCCATTTTACAATTTACACTCTTTTTTTGTCTTTATTCACATAAATTTACAATATTACCCTTGCATGTGTGAAAAAAGTGTATTGAAGAAGGGCAAGATTGTAAATTTATGTGGATAAAGACAAAAAAGAGAGTGTGAATTGTAAAATGGGGGGTGTGAAAATCATTTCCCTTTTTTTCCCTATAAATGTTAGTGGATTTGGTACTAATCTAGCTTTGCAGTACTAAATAACTAGGCATGAACTGAACTTACCCAAATTCCCTTTGAAAAAAAGTACTCTACTCAAATAACTATATATTGAACTCCAAAATCGTGTTTCATGCCATTTTGTGTGCTAATTGTGTGTCTATGGAACACACAATAGCAAGATCCTTTGTTTATTTATTGAACTTGGTTACTCATTAAGCACTATTTCTCAATAGCTGACACAAGGCTATTTCTTTTATCATTTGGCTTTTGTTTACTAGCTAGCATAGGGGGAGCGAGGGATGGAGCCCTCTAGTGGGATGGGGTTGCACCGGCCACTCCTGGTTTTAAAAAATATTTTATTTTACACTAATGTATTAGGCATCCTAATGTATTAGGGCATTTACTAATGTTCAAACAACTTGAGTTTTTAAACATACGATGCAAAATTAACGTTTTAAGAGATGAATGGTTCTGATCATTAAAAAAATACCTAAGAGACTTTCATTTGGCCTTGTTCGGTTTGGATCTCAAGACCCAGATTTTAAATTATTACTCAATCATTATCCATATTTTCTTCTAATCATTATTTCTATTTTTAATTTTTATTCTCATTTCTCTCTCTATCTCTCTCCAATCATTATCTCGTATTTCCAATTATTACTACCCAAATCCCAAATCCAAAAGCCAAACCGAACATAACCTTAAAGTCCACAAAAGAATGGAATCAGGCCCTTATTTTTGTTTTAACAAAATAGATTGTTCATGATAAAATTTGAGTTTGCACTTAACATTTCGCTTCATAGTTTTACTAAAAAATATAATCAGTCGATCCATCCTAAAAAGATAGTCTCCTACGAAAAGACGTGCAATTTTTGGATTAAACACTAAAATATTGTACTTCCGTATAGGATTTTCTGAGTTTCTTCACACTAAATAAAAGATCTCGATTAGCTCTTTAATTTGATGCGAAAAAATTGAAAAAACAAGGAATGGAAGTATTTTATTTCTTATCTGAAAATTATACGGCTTTTCATAGGGGATATCATTTTAGAATGGAGGGAGTACAACAATATCAGTAGACTTTCGTTTAACGGCGCCACTCCCGTATATAATTCCTGGCTCCATCACTGGACGAAGCTATAGAGGGTTCGGGGTGGCCCAGGTCCCTCCCAATTTTCTATTTTGGAGTATATTTTGCATATTTTTGATAGATATTCTTAAAAATTAGTATAAAATTTTGAAAATATTCAAAAAAGTAGGAACAATTTTCACTTTTGAGAATGCTAAATTATGGTGAATGATACCGTGTGAGAATAATACTGCTTTCGTCGAATAATATGATAACAACATACTTGAGAATATTTTTAATTTATCAAAACCATTCCCTAAAAAACTCAAATTGACTAGATTTAGTTTTTGAAAAAAATCATTGAGCCTAAATTTCTTTCATAATTTAACACCCTCCTATTTGAATTTCTGACTTCGCCATTGGTAGCCAGTGTTGAAGTTTGGCTCGATTTTATGTTTTTCGGGCGTTTATTGCATCCCTAGTCCGGACCAAGCAATTCTGAGCAGTTTGGGAGGTTTCTGGTCTTGTAGTCCGGACGGGGATTTTGGTGGTCCGGACTACCAAGTCAGTTTAGTCAGAAACGTCTTAGCAACCCATGGTCCGGACAGGGATTTTGGTGGTCCGAACCATGGCGATGGGAAATAACTTTATAAAGTATTTTTTAGGGTTTTGTTGCTTTGAGAGAGTTACACACTTTGAGAGGCAACTTTGGGAGATTAGAGAGAACTTTGTGAGACACCTTTTGTAGCTCTTTGAGCCTTGTTTCTTCGTGATTAGTGAAACCTTTTGATCGTGTACTGCCCGTGGATTAGGTTTGCATCCCCGGCAAACTGAACCACGTAAATCCTTGTGTCTCTTATTTGTTTGCGTTTCTCTCTCTTCCCTATTCTATGGTTTGGTTTGATTTCTTGTTTGCAAGGCATAGATTACATACGTTTGGTATTTGTTGCTCGCTTCCGCACAACAAATTGGTATCAGAGCTCTGGGTTTTCAACCTAGGGTTTGTTTCTGGTAGTCTGTGTTTTTTCTTTCGAAGAACATGTCTGACGATACCGGTAAAACGGATCCTCCAAAGATGGGTGATACCTCTAAATCCTCTTTGGGTTCGGCATCAAGTTTTCGGCCTGGGGCTTCAAGGCCGATTATGTCTGGTGCAAAGTTTGACGTTGAGAAGTTTGATGGCAAAAGTAATTTCGGCATATGGCAGTGCGAAGTTATGGATGTCTTGATCCAACATGAGTTGGATTTTGCTTTGGGGGACAAGCCTGGAAATTGCGATGAACAGGAATGGGATCGGATCAGCCGCCAGACATGCGGTTTTATCAGGTTGTGTCTCGCCAAGGATCAGAAGTATTTTGTTATGAGGGAAACACGAGCGAAGGATCTATGGAAAAAGCTCGAGGATAAGTTCATGACCAAGAGCGTGGAGAATCGGCTCTACCTAAAGAAGAAGCTCTTCAGGTTTCAATATCGTTCAGGTATACAGATGTCTGAACACTTGAATGACTATAATAAGATACTTGCTGATTTGTTGAATTTAGATGTGGAAATTCTAGATGAGGATAAGGCCCTGCTATTGTTAAATTCCTTGCCCAAAGAATATGATCACATGTCCACCACTTTATTGTATGGGAAGGATACTATTAAGTATGATGATGTTGCGAATGCTCTTGCGAATAATGAATATCGCAAGAGAGATATGCAGGCACATGAAGACTCATCTAGTGAAGCCTTAATTGTGAGAGGCAGGTCCGTAAGTAAGAAATCTGGTGGTAGTAAGAATAGGGGTCACTCTCGGTCTAAGTCGAAGGGGGCTTCTTCGTCTGGTAGCCTTGCTCGAGATGAATGCGCTTATTGTCACGAGAAGGGACATTGGAAGAAGGATTGTCCTCTCATTCAAGCGAATGGAAAGGGCAAGAAAGGTCCCAAGGTTAATGTAGCACATTCAGATGATGAAGATTCAGATCAAGCGTTAGTGGGAGCATCGTTAGTGTGTCAGACTGATCAGTGGATTATGGATTCTGGTTGTACTTACCATATGTGTCCGAATGAGGATTGGTTCTCTAGCATTGATATGGTCGATGGTGGAGCTGTTGTTATGGGCAATGATCAAGCCTGTAAAATTCGTGGGGTAGGTAAAATCAGACTGAAACTGCATAATGGATCCGTTCGGTTGTTGACAGAGGTGCGGTATGTCCCAGACTTGAAGAAGAATCTCATCTCATTAGGGGCCTTAGACTCCAAAGGTTATCGAATCACTCTTGAAGGTGGAGCTCTAAAGGTTGTAGATGGTGCAATGGTGGTAATGAAGGGCATTCGTCAGAACAATCTATACTTTCTGCAGGGAAGTACAGTTTTGGGTGGAGTAGCCACGGTTTGTAGCAATCTCGGGGAAGATTCATCGGATACTACCAGATTATGGCACATGAGGTTGGGTCATGCGGGTGAAAAAGCCATGCAAGGTCTTGTGAAGCAAAATTTGTTGAAGGGTGCCAAGGCTTGCAAGATGGATTTTTGTGAACATTGTGTTCTTGGGAAGCAAACCAGAGTCAAGTTCGGCACTGCGGTTCACCAAACCAAAGGTACACTTGACTATGTACATTCTGATGTATGGGGACCTGCTAAAGTTGCTTCCATTAGTGGTAAGTATTACTTTGTTTCTTTTGTTGATGATTATTCTCGCCGTACTTGGGTTTATATCATGCAACATAAAGATGAGGTGCTTAATGTTTTCTTGAAGTGGAAAAAGTTAATTGAAAATCAGACAAGTCGAAAGATTAAGCATCTCAGGTCAGATAATGGGGGGGAGTATCGATCTGATCCTCTCTTTAAAGTTTGTGAAGAATTTGGAATCGCGCGACACTTTACAGTGAGAGGCACACCACAACAGAATGGTGTGGCAGAGAGAATGAATCGTACCTTACTGGACAAGGTTCGATGTATGCTATCCAACGCTGGTTTGGGTAGAAAGTACTGGGCTGAAGCAGTGACATATGCTTGTCATCTCATCAATCGATTGCCATCCGCAGCACTTGAGGGTAAAACACCCATTGAGGTATGGTCTGGGAAACCTGCTAGTGATTATAATTCCTTGCATATTTTTGGATGCCCTGCTTATTACCATGTCAGGGAATCGAAGTTGGATCCTAGAGCCAAGAAGGCTTTGTTCTTGGGCTTTACGGAAGGTGTTAAGGGATACAAATTATGGTGTCTGGATTCAAAGAATGCAATCACCAGTCGCGATGTGACCTTCAATGAATCAGAGATGCTTAAGCCGCCTGTTCAGATTATGGGTGATGATGTTGCTCAGAAGCAGGTGGAGTTTGATACTCAGATGGTTCCTTAAGACAAAGTTCAGTCAGCTATTAAAGATTGTGGGGTTGATGGGGATGATACATATGAGGTTGAAGTTCCAGTTGAGAGTTCTCTGCAGCAAGAGGAGTCCATTGCAATGTCTAGACCGAAAAGGACTATCCGTGTTCTGGCTCGGTATGTTGATATGGTTGCCTTTGCTCTACCGGTTACAGAAGAGTCTATCCCGCCCACTTTCAAAGAGGCCATGGGTTGTTCAGAAGTTGGGGAGTGGAAGAGTGCTATGAGTGAGGAGATGAACTCTCTTCACAAGAATCATACTTGGGATTTGGTACCGCTACCAAAGGGCAAGAAAGACATAGGTTGCAAATGGGTCTACACTAAGAAGGAGGAGTCAATGAAGAAGTGTGGCATTCGCTTCAAAGCTAGACTAGTAACTAAAGGCTACGCACAAAAGGAGGGAATCGACTACAATGAGGTATTCTCCCCTGTTGTGAAACATGCTTCAATTCGTATTTTGCTAGCTTTGGTAGCACAGTATGATTTGGAATTGGCTCAACTTGATGTGAAAACTGCTTTCCTTCACGGTGATTTAGAGGAAGAGATTTACATGTCTCAACCTGATGGGTTTAAAGTTGCTGGTAAGGAGAATCTCGTTTGTCGTTTGAAGAAGTCTCTCTGTGGTTTGAAACAGTCGCCGCGACAATGGTATAAATGGTTTGATAGCTTTATGCTAGGTCAAAAATACACTCGTAGCCAGTTTGATCATTGTGTGTATTTCAAGCAACTTGCAGATAAGTCATTCATTTATTTGCTTTTATATGTTGATGATATGTTAGTGGCATGTAAAACCAAGGTGGAGATAAACAGGTTAAAGGTTCAGCTGAACAAGGAATTCGAGATGAAGGACCTCGGTGAAGCACGAAAGATTTTGGGGATGGAGATACAGCGTGATAGGGTGAAGGACACTATTCACCTTACACAACAACAGTATTTGAAGAAAGTGCTTGAGCGGTTTGGTGTTGGTAAGAACAACTCAAAGCCGGTGAGTGTGCTTCTGGCTCCACATTTTAAACTGAGTGCTTCTTTATCTCCTAGTTCGGAAGAGGAACGCAAGTACATGGCTAATGTTCCTTATGCAAGTTTAGTTGGCAGTCTTATGTATGCCATGGTCTGTACACGGCCTGACCTAGCACAAGCGGTAAGTATGGTTAGTCGCTATATGCACGATCCCGAAAAAGTGCACTGGCAAGCGGCTAAATGGATTCTGCGTTTCATTCTGGGGACCGTGAATCTTGGTTTGAAGTTTGAGAAAAGGAAATCTGTCGATCAATTGGTTGCTGGTTTTGTTGACTCGGATTATGCGGGTGATCTTGATAAGCGTCGTTCAACTACAAGGTATGTGTTTACTATGGCTGGTGGACCCGTGAGTTGGCGGTGTACTTTGCAGTCGACCATTGCACTGTCTACTACGGAGGCTGAATATATGGCTGCGACTGAAGCCATAAAGGAGGCCATTTGGTTACAAGGGCTGGTAGCAGATTTGGGTGTTGAGCAAGAGCATGTTACTGTCTATTGTGATAGTCAGAGTGCAATACATTTGGCAAAGAATCAGGTTCATCATTCTCGGACTAAGCACATTGATGTTCGTTTCCACTTCATTTGTGAGGTTATTGAAGATGGGGAGGTCTTACTTGAGAAGATTGGTACTGTTGACAACCCCGCGGATATGCTCACGAAAGTTGTTACTGGGGTCAAGTTCAAACATTGTTTGGACTTGATCAATATGCATCAAGTTTGAGCACCTTAGGATGCATGCGTCGTTGGGCGCTTGGTTGGCAGTCACATTGGCACGATCGTTGAGTATTTGGTTTTTGGTCTTTTGGTTTGTTGCAGCAATTGGGGAATTTGGTTCAGCAGTTTGATATCTCGCCAAGGTGGAGATTTGTTGAAGTTTGGCTCAATTTTATGTTTTTCGGGCGTTTATTGCATCCCTAGTCCGGACCAAGGGTTCTGTGGTCCGGACCAAGCAATTCTGAGCAGTTTGGGAGGTTTCTGGTCCCGTAGTCCGGACGGGGATTTTGGTGGTCCGGACCATGGCGATGGGAAATAACTTTATAAAGTATTTTTAAGGGTTTTGTTGCTTTGAGAGAGTCACACACTTTGAGAGGCAACTTTGGGAGATTAGAGAGAACTTTGTGAGACACCTTTTGTAGCTCTTTGAGCCTTGTTTCTTCGTGATTAGTGAAACATTTTGATCGTGTGACTGCCCGTGGATTAGGTTTGCATCCTCAGCAAACTGAACCACGTAAATCCTTGTGTCTCTTGTTTGTTTGCGTTTCTCTCTCTTCTCTATTCTGTGGTTTGGTTTGATTTCTTGTTTGCAAGGCATAGATTACATACGTTTGGTATTTGTTGCTCGCTTCCGCACAACAGCCAGTCCTTCCCCAGATTTATCACCACATGCACACATGACACACCTCACCCCATGAGTCATACTTCCACTTCTGAGGTGCCACCCAGGCCAAAAATATTTTCCTCCATCACTCGTAATTGAATGTGCTATATTTAATCCAAAAATATCCAAAATGTTCGATTGGAATGTTACTGTTGAATATTGAAGTTGAGTAATTTGACGATATATTTTTTACTCCATATATCTGAGAAATTCTCTATCTGAAAAATAGAGAATTAGAGTTGGAGTTGTTTATTCTCCATATTTGCTTTTTGAATAAAAATATATTTTTCTGAGTCTCCAAAATGAAGAAGGAGTGAGAGATGGATAGGAGATGCTCTTACGGGATTGGGAGTTTGGGGTGTGGTTGAACTCTCGCCAAACAAAAAGCATATTGTCCTACAGAGTAGTTTATTAGAACATCTCCAGCAGAATTAATTGCTAGGCATTTTTTTCAAGAAAAATACAATTTTCTACCATAGCTAGCCACTAAATGTATCAAAGCCGCCCCAACAGCCTAGGCATTTTAAAAATAATTAAAAAAATTAGTGTTTGCATTTAGATCAAAAAATCCCCAATCTCCTATGAAGATGAAATCACATAGAGTAGACGTAGAGCTGTCCACTAATTTGCGGCAATGGTGACTATGAACTCTGACAATGACCATGACGCCAACGCTGATGATGAAGATAACGATGATGTCGATGAAGTAGAGCTGTTCTCTAATGTCAATCGCAGACGACAACCGACGAAATAGACGACGAAATAGAGAAAGACGTTGGTAGACGAAGATGTAGACAACGATGACAATCATAGACGACTGTCAGTGAGAGACGACGACGACGCTGGTAGACGAAGACCTAGCTAGTTACCATATTGAAGGATAAAATGAAGATTGTCCTGTCGAGGCTGTTGGGTCTACTATTTAGGTTTTGGGCTAGTCATTTTGTCTAATTTTCAGGGATTTGCTTAGACTGGTGGAGATTCTCTTAGGAAGCATCTTTATTTAAGGTTGATAATAAAAAATTGTTTAATTCGTAGAACATGTCATTCCAAAAATCACAAGAAAAAAAAGATTTGGGTGCCTGGGAATTTGATCATGACCACCGACAGATTCCCACCTTTCTCGAAGAAAATCTTGACAGAATCACATAATTAATTGATTATTGCAATTTAGTGGAAATAAAACTAAAAGCAAGCAATTCATGATTAATTATATACTGCTCCAGATGTTAATGCGACACTAACATGAATCACATGATTAATTGATTATTGCAATTTAGTGGAAATAAAACTAAAAGCAAGCAATGATTAATTATACTCCATATGTTAATGCGACACTAACATGAATCACATGATTAATTGATTATTGCAATTTAGTTGTCCTTCTATAATTATCATCCATATTGTGCACTTTGTTATGTCGATCACTTTCACTAAGTTTAATTGATAGATGTAATACGATATAGGTGATATACAACTATGTGTGTAACTTGGTGAGGCACCAACTGAATTTTTTTTTTTTTTAGTATCTTATTGTAACCAAATTGAACTTTTGCTGGTTCTTATTGTAACTAAATTGGACTTTTGCTGGTTTGCCTACATAAGATAAGATTTTAATTAATTAAAATTTTGTGTTAAATATTTTAATAGAATTATTTGATTTCCAAATATAATATATTAGGAGTCAGTTAAAAGAATTAACATTTTCTCCGGTGATGATCCTCATGTGATATTTCATATCTTGCAAGAATTTACAGTAAAATTGGAACATGTGCATACTCATTCGACGATCGGAATTGTTCAGTTTATAGGCCTTGATGTGTAAATTGTCCACACAAAGACATATGTCAATTGGATATTGATAAGAACTTGGTCGAATTAAATTCATATTAACTTTAACTTTAGACGGTTAGAATTCTGACTTTTCTTTTCGTGGTGTCTCTCAAGAACAAATTTAGTTTGTTGATCGTACCGATAACGATGTCTGATCAAAAGAATTTTTTACAAGTAATTTAAATATCAAGAGAAGTAAACGGTTTGAATCATCAAATGAATTCATATTTCCATTTTACATCGTGCAAAGAAACCGACACAAGAAAGTGCATATTTGGTGTACACCAAATGGTGTACCTGTAGTTGAGCTAATAGGAGTATTAAATAATCTTCTTTGTTTTATGGAATCACCATCATGCACATATAGGGCCGGCCTTGAGCTAAGGCGAGCAAGGCAACCGACTTAAGCCTCTGAATTTTGGCCCAAAATTAGGGCTCCAGATAGTTACACCCATGTATATACTATATATAGGAAGCATTTCTCATGAGGGCTCTCCTAAACTCTACAGTGCGGGAGTTTCCTTTCCAGATCGAATTTCGACAATTCAAACCGTTATATGTGTTTAAAACGTGTTTTTAAGGGTCTACGCAAGGAGTTGTCAACAAAAAAAAATACCCGAAAGGGCTTGATCAGAGCAGTTTTCGATAAAACTGTCTGTACATATACAGATTTATCGAAAACTGCTGGGATCAAGCCATTTAGGTTTTTTTTTTTTTGACGAATCCTCGCAACTTAGAAAACATGTTTTAAACACATCTAACGGTTCGGATCATCGAAATTCAATCCAGAATTAAAAAAAATCCCGCATCGTAGGCAGTTTAATGGAGCCCTCATTAGAAATTTCTTGTCTATATATAATCATGATCTCTCGAGGGATCCCTCACAGAAAATTTTGGGCAGATCACCCTCATTTTCAACTTTTTAGACCAAATTTCGACGATTAGAGCAGCTCAATATGTTTAAAAAGTGTTTTTCAGGGCCTGCATGAGGAATCGTCAAAAAAATACCCAAAATGGCTTGATCCGAGTAGTTTTCGATAAACCTATACATATACAATATTTTTTTTGGCCAAAATTAAGGCTCCGAAAAATTATACCCAGGTAGTATAGGAATCAGGGGTTCTGTAGAGAGTCAAACTCACTACAGGGTGTAGTGAGCAACGGTGACCGTTCAATGTGATTCAAGTCTTAGGGCCTTTCGTTTCCTTCTCAATAAGAATACTTTTCTTCTATCACAAACTCATAGCTCCAAAGGTATATTTTTCTAATTGATGCAAAAAACAATATGACCAAAGACTAGTTTTGATTGAAACAACGAAATGAATCATGGGAAAATAGAATAAATTATGATACCAAGTAACTATCATTTTTTTTAAAAAAAAAGAAAACATGGGGTCCCAATTTTACAAATTCGTCTTAGACTATGAGAATCTCAAAACTGGCCCTGTGCACAGACATATGGAGTAACCATCTTTGCCAAATAACCGACAGTAATAGACACAAAGGAGTGCTTCGCCATCTGTACGACTGTACGACTCCAAATATTTGTGCAAATTCTAATAGCTTTTCGAGTTAATTGAGAAAAATTCAATGAATGACCCCTGCAAGTCCTTGTGGTGATTTTTTTTTCTCCCTTAAAATCCTATATGTGGAAGAAATTCTTAAAATTTCAAATTATCAATCATTTTTAGGTATCATGCATAATTGGATTCCCTACAAATAGGCAGTGAAATTGAGGCCACATGATTAGTTCATGTCAATATAAGTAGGGGTGAGCATGGACCGGATTGGTACGGTTTTGTAGTAAACCAAGAACCAAACCACTACCTGCGGATTATGAATTTGGAGAACCAAACCAACCCACAAAAGGCATAGAACCAAACCAATCCAAACCATTAAAATACGGTTCGGATTCGGATTCGAACCACGGTTTGCTTAAAATTGAGATATTATTTCCGTAAACTATTTAGAGTACTCTAAATTTAGGTTTACTAAGTTATGTTTATATAGAATACAATTTTAGGGTAATTAATCATGGTAATGAAGGAAATCAAGGAATAGGAATAGGCTATGACCGAATCATGTATAGAAATTTGGAAAAATAAAAACGTGTTGTGGAATCAAAATTGGAATGGAGAATTTCATTACCGAATTTATTTTCTATGACTAAACCATTATCGGTGTATTGGAATAAGGGGAATAAGTTGTGAATCTTAGGCAAAATAACATCTTGTCATAGAAGGAATAAATTAAATTAGGAAATTAGTTGACTATGGCTTATATAGATAAATACATATACATGGTTCGGATCGGATTGGAACCAGAACCATGAACGTAAATCCACAAACCAAACCATAGACTACGGATTCTAATTTTTTTAAACCAAGACCAAACCACGCTAGTAAAAAACCGAACCAAACAAATCGGTTTGGATTGGTTTGGACTGGATTCACGGTTTGACGGGTTTTTTGCTCACCCCTAAGTATAAGCCAGCTCGAACACCTAAGTTATAAAAAAAAGAAAAAATCTCAGTCCACCATTGTTTACCCATGACATATTGTATAATAATTTTCCTAACACAAGTCTTAGGCCTTGTTTTTCATTTGGCAAAATCGTTCTGTTCACTAAAATCAATCCATTTAATTTTATGGAATTCCCATTTTAGTAAATATGAAACAACGCCTTAGAGCAAGTGCAACAAGGCTCCCTAAATCCCTCTCATCTCTATTTTAAGGAGCCAACCCCCAAAATTTAAGCTCCAAGAGACTCCCTAAACCCTTCCCTAAAATACAAAATGCTACAGTACCTCTCTAAAATCCCCCCATTTAGGGAAGCACTGTTCACTACCTATCCATTTTTTTAATCTCTCTCTCTCTCACTCTCTCTCCCTCTATCTGCCGTCCTTTCCCTTTTCTTTTTTTTTTATTCTCTCTCTCTTACTTTTTTCCCATATATCATATTTTATTAAAAATAGGGATGGTAATAAAGAAGATTGTTGGAGACGTGGATTGATAAAATGAAAAATGTGCACTGTTCATGACTTTTTTTAGAGAAAAATTTAGGGAGATTGTTGGGGATGCTCTTAGGGTTTCATCTCTGCAGACAAATCCACCGATCCTTATAATGCCAGATTGATCAATTACATTTCACACATTTTTAGTGGCTAAATTGGTGACCAGGTGAGACAATGACAATGTCACAATGACACATGTGGATCCTGTCATTCAACTCGATATCTCAAGCTACTAAATTTAACTTGCCCTTTGGAGATCTGTCCCAGCTTTATGTCAAGTTGCGAGGACAATCTGGAACAGTGCGTCAAGAGACGAATATTCATGCATTTATAAAACGCGGCATATACCAGGGTCGTCGGTACCTCTGGATTTATCGTTTCTAGACCCTTCTATCAGTACAGATCATATAGTACCGACGGGATACCGACGGCGCCAGGAACCCCACTGTGGGTTCCAAACGGTTGATCCGAGCCGTCCATTCATTCCAGAATCAAATTCCGAGGGGCCCAAGCGAGAATCACCTCAATCGGACGCTCCTAAGTGCTCGATCCAAAATCAGCCCATTTCGTTGGGGTGATTTTGGATCATGGGGTGATTTTGGATCGAGCACTTAGGAGTGTCCGATTGAGATGATTCTCGCGCTGACCCACTCGGAATTCAATTCTGGAATGAATGGACGGATCAGATCAACTGTTGGGGACCCACAAGGGGTCTCCGGCGCCATCGGTACCAGGGGTGTCGATACCCCTGGATTTATCGTTTCTTTTTTTCTTCCCTCAAAAAAAGTTTGATGTTCAAGTTTATTCTTCAACCAATTCAATATGAGATTCACTCGTTTTACATATTATTTGCATCCCAATCTTTAATGTCGACTACTTTGAGTATATTTGAAGCAATATTTAGGAATTGGAACGGACCAGCTGGTTCCGGTCCGAAAGAACCAGAAAATTGAAAGTTGTAAAAAATATGCTCCTAGTTTCAAAAACCTTGATTGAGGACCGTTAACTGCAGTTGTTACCCTTATCCTCTCTCTCTCTCTCTCTCTCTAGCCTCCCCATCCAAAAACCTTGATTAAGGATCGTTAATTGTAGTGGCTACCTACACCGGCCATCCTGCTACCATTTGACTTCAGCTCCTCAACACCCTTCGCAGCCTCCGTCTTCCAATCTCCACCGTTTTCAGCGATGGAGGGCCAGGTTCGCTTCCATTGACTTCAATCCAAACCTAGGAGGGTCAGATCTGCTGAGGCTTCAGTGTTCTAGGGTGGTGCAGCCTTTTTGCCGGCGATTAAGAGACCAGATCCAAGGCGGCGGTTTAGCTTCCCTTTCGAAGTCCCTTTTCTTTTTCTTTTTTTTTTCCCGTGTTCTTGTTTATTTTTTGTTTTTGTCTATCTCCGTTATGTGAGAAAAAACGGAGATCGTTGTTCCAGTCTAGGGTATTATTGTGAGCCGGGTGATATCCCTAACGATTACCTACCCACCCCACATATATAACCCAAAAGTTGATATCCATCTTACCCAAAGAGCTCTTGGTGGTGGACCTGGTGGGCTATAAATCTATCTTACCCAACTAAGGGCTCTTGGTGGTGGACCTGGTGGTCCATAGCCCCAGAGGTGTTTTCCTTGTTAAAAAAAGAAAAGGGACCGTTAGCAGGTGAACCTTTATTAAAGGACGGTTTAAAAAAAGAAAAGGGACCATTAACAGGTGAACCTTCATTAAAGGACGGTTTTAAAACTGCTTATGGGACCCATGATACAGTTATCACAGCCAATATTAGCATGAAAGAGCATTAGTATTTTATAGCTACAGTTTCACCTCCTTGTTTGAAACCCCACTGGTGTGGGATTGAAGGAAAGAGCTTAGTGCATTTTTTTTTTGAGAGAATAGCCTTTCCTTTTCCAAGTGAAGTTCACTTCATCATCTTTTACTTCAAATAATGAGATAACCCTTTTACTCTAATTAGGCTTATATACATATAGTATATAAGTTAATTTCGAACTATTAATATATTTTCTAAATATAATTACGACATTCCGATTCAACTGCGATTGAACCGGTGATCCGTCTACCCGGCCTTTCCTCCGATTCACTCATTGGTCCGGTTTTTAAAATATTGATTTGAAGATTGAGTGTCAATAGAAAAATTATTTAGTGCCTTTGAGATATCACCACATGATGTCCTAATCTCTCCCGTTCATTACGCGTTCATGTGGGGCACCACTTGGACTTAGTAATAGTTCGGGTGTCGATCACCCCACTTGACACTCCTTCCTAGCTAGATTCATCCTTCATAGTAGATTAGTAGTCATATGGTGTGACATGACAACGAACCATCTCCAATGCATGATCCAAACCCCTCCCCATTTTGGATTTTACCAATTTCTCTGTTCAAAATTGGGGACAACTCAAAACTCATCCCCTTTTTTAGAGAAAGAGAGAGAGAGACGTCTACCTGACTACTTGTTCTGTGGTTGGCGGAGCTTCAATCTGATGATGGAGCTTCAATCTTCCATCAACATTTGACAATTACACACACAAACGCGTGCGCGCGTACACACCCAATTCTCACCGGAGTTAGGGCTGAGTATGTGGAGTTTTGTGAACTTCACCGGAGCTTTATTCATCGATTCTCCCCTCTTTTATTTATTTACATAAATCCAATTGGGTGTTTGAAAAATGATAAATTCGGGCACAAATTTGGTTTTGCCATTGGAGATGTCTAAATCTATATAATACAAAATGAGTTTTTTTTCCCAAATTGGCCACAAGAAAAAAGAGTTAGAACTGGAGATGCTCTTGGAGTCCACACAAATGAGTGGTGGAGGTGGCGATATGCTTCGGAAGCAGGTAATAATATTCCGTTGGATTGAGATTCGAGAAGCAAAGACGGATCTCAGCGTAGATATCACGGTGATTCCATCGACTTTTTCTGATTTCAAAACGATAAGTAGAAAACGACTGTAAGGGGCACAAATTTCCAAACGTTCTGTTTGGGCTGGAGAGATGTTAATATAGGAGTAGTCAAGATGCGGTGGAGCCTACCGCCCCAACATATGCTTTGCGCCGGTGGAGCATGTGAGGAGTTTTGGAACGGAATTCAGTGGTTCCTATTAAATCGGCGGTGAACAACCACAACTACACTGGTTTGGGTAAATTGAAAAAATTGGTTTTTTGTTTTTTTTTGGTTTTGTTCTTATTCAAAAAAATTTGCATTTGTTCGTTTTCGGTCGATTTTTTTGTGATTTCTTGGCTTGTTTCGACAAGAGGAATCTAAAAAATATAAAATTGTTAGTCAAACTTAAAGTTAATTGGATTATTTTTCGTCTTTATTCACAAAACTTTAAATTTGACTAACAATTTTATACTTTTTAGATTCCTCTCGTCGAAACAAACCAAGAAACCACAAAAAATCGACCGAAAACTAACAAATGCAAAAATTTCTTGAATAAAGACAACCAAAAAAACTAGTTTTTTCAATTTTAATCATATGGGTAAATTGAAAAAATTGGTTTTTTGTTTTTTTCGTTTTGTCCTTGTTCAAAAAAATTTGCATTTGTTAGTTTTGCGTAAAGATGTTGTGGTTTCTGAATTTATCTCGTCGAGATGAATCCAAATAGTATAAAATTATGGTCAAAAGTAATAATTTTTTTAATAAAGCCGAAAATAAACAGAAATAAACCTGTTTTTTAGATTATTTTTCGTCTTTATTCACAAAACTTTAAGTTTGGCTAACAATTTTATACTTTTTTAATTCCTCTCGTCGAGACAAGCTAGCCAAGAAACCACAAAAAAATCGACCGAAAACTAATAAATGCAAAAAAAATTTGAATAAGGACAAAACGAAAAAAACAAAAAAACCAGTTTTTTCAAATTAGGATCCTTTTTATCCTTTGGCAAAAAAAGGAAAAAATGGTTTCTTGGTTTTTTCGTTTTATCTTTATTCAAAAAAAAATTGCATTTGTTAGTTTTGTGTCAAGTTTTCGTGGTTTATGGATCGTCTCGACGAGACGAATCCAAAGAATATAAAATTATGGTCGAAACTTTTTTTTTTAATAAAGCCAAAATTAAACCAAAAACTGGTTTATTTTCGTCTTTATTTAAAAAATATTACTTTTGACCATAATTTTATACTCTTTGGTTTCGTCTCGTCGAGACGAATCCATAAACCACAAAACTTGACGCAAAACTAACAAATGCAATTTTTTTTTTGAATAAAGACAAAATGAAAGAACCAAAAAACCAGTTGATAACTTTTTTGCCAAATGGAAGAAAAAAAGATGTTAGTAGAAGATAAAAGGGTAAAACTTCGAGACAAATAAAAAAAGTGAAATTTGCAACAAGTTAAAATACACTACATTTCAAAAAGAGAGTAAAATCTATATTTTTAGAATGTCGCTATAGTTAGCAATGTATGGCCCGAAAAGTGCTCACAATGGCAAAGTTAGCAACATCTTAACCAATACTTAAATTTTGGCAATCGCATACTCAAAGTTACCAATCTTTTCACAATTATCAAATTTAATGGACCCCACATCTCCTCAATAATCTTTCTTTTTTTTTTTATAGAAAACTGTTTAACTTTTTAAAACTTTTATTTTTTTGGGAAAACTTTTAAAACTAAATTGTTTTTTGGTTTTTTGGAAAACTATTTAATATTTTTGAATACTTTTTTTTTTTTTTTGAAAACTGTTTGTTTTTCAAAATTGAATTGTTGTTTTTCTCCGAAAATCAAAGACTTTTTTTTTTTTTTGGAAAACTGTTTGCTTTTAAAAAAAAGGTGATATAGTACTCAATTTTGATTGTCATTATGGATCTCTTTGTTAACTTTAGTCATCCTTTTAATAGATACTAATCAAAATGTGATTTGACAACTTTTAGTTATTCAATTTTAAGTATACCTTCGGTGATATCCTTATGAACTTTTGATCAAGTTTTGTTACTTTTTTTAAAAAAACTTTCGGCTTTTACGATCAACTTCACTTGAATGAAATGAAGGAACAAAAGTTTAAAAGCATTTTATGTAGAATGTTAATCATGGTCGGCCAAACACTCCTGAGAAAATTTAGGTGAAGGCATAAACATAATAGTATCCGGTACACTATTAGTAATCCCTGGCAATAAAATGGGACGCGATTCAGCTGTTGTAGCCAAGACGGGAATGATCGCAGACCAAGGCCACGTCTCCAGTGGAACCACCACCACTGCTTTATGCGCAGGGAAAAAAAGTCCCACACAGAAAACCAAATTCTATGTTCTTCGGAGAAAACAAAATTTCCAACTACAGCCTCCGACTCTATTTATTATTTCTCTGGGAATAATCCTTTTATTGATAGCTCAATAAGTTCACAATATATAAGTATCTAAAAGGATTAAAAAACACACTTTTTAATAAAATCTCAAACATTTTCTAAGTTAACCAGTTTTTATCTTGTCTTTAGGATCCTTTTTATACTCCTTACGTCCTCCCCGGGTTCCATCCAATCTAAATTTTTATTCAGAACGTTTAACCCTGAATTATGAATGAAAAATTGAAACATTCGACCCGCATGTCTAGTTATTCAA